>VONZ01000043.1:1255000-1445000 GCA_012976165.1 Labeo catla
TTCATACATTTACATATAATTACACATCTCTCCACACACTCACTGAAATCTGGATTTCACATCACTTTGTTCACTTTAGTGTACAACTTCTAGATATGTATATATTGTATTTATTTTCTTCATTCTTTTTTCTGCCTTTATTTTCTTTGTTAGACATAGCTTTTACAATATTTCACTGCCATTCGTTTGAGCAGCAACTAGGACTAAACTCTGAAACATGTAATTTGTCAGCTTTTTTAACATACTGATTTCTGATTTTCTTTCAATGATAACAATATGGTGTAATTAATTCAATGCTTAGATTGATGTAGGGTTAGGGTTAATACAAGTACCATAAATATAACATCATAAGTAAAAATATTAAATGTAATTGTTTTTAGTAAAAATAAATAGATAAAACTGTCAGTATTTAGGACATTTAAGACAATATTTTCACTTGTAGTATCAAAATTCACTTTTTTTATGTCTTAGATTATTGTTCTTACAGTATATTAAAATAATCGCTTGTGCATTACCGTGCATTTTCAAAAGTTAGAGACCAACTGGCTTTTTTACATGCCGTATTTAGATGCATTTGGAACTCATTTTGGACCTTAATAACAGTTAATATAAAAATGAAAGTTGCTGATTGGTTGGATGAACCCAAAAATGTATTGTATATTTGTATTAAGACATGATCTGAGACCAGCATTATTTATCATTGCTAACATACTATTATTTTTTAATATTTTCAACTAGACTTTATTTTTATATATTCTGCTTTCATTTTAATTTTAAAGTTGTGTGTTTTTGTCATTTTCATTAGTTTAGTTTTTTGACTTATTTACTTTAAGCTATTTTTTTTATTTTACTTATTTCAATTACTGTGTAGTATTAGACTTTGTTTTCATATTTTCTTTTTTCATTCTAATTTTAAAGTGTTTACAATTTTGCTAGTTTTTAAGTTTTAGTTTTATTTTAGTTATTTTAGCACTTCAATTTTAAACAAAAATTAAAAATGTTGGCAGTTGTTTTTAATATTTTATTTTGGTTAAATAAAATATTAATTTTTAAATATTCATATATATTATAATACTTAATTTTTATGTTTTGTTTTTGTTTTTATTGTTACAGTGCTTTGGTCAGTGTAAGTTCAGTTTAAATGTGCTCTATAAATAAAATTTACTTACTTAATGTTTATTTCAAGTAGTAATTTTAAATAGTTTTAGTTTAACCCTTTAACTGTCACTCCCATTTTTGAACACAGACATAAAAATGCACTATCCAGACTTAGATTTTTCATGTATTGAAATATTGAAAATTCATGTATGAAAACATTTGTAATATGATTCTGATGTACATTTTCTGTGATAATGCAATGTCTGATTTTAAAATGCCTTTCAAAGGATGAATTTTGAGAGTTTAAGTTTTGCACTGATATATAATTTCCTATGATTTCTAAATTCTGATAGGGAAAAAGGCAACGAAGAAAGGTCTGAACTCATGTTATGATGTAGATTTTTTAAGTTGCACTCTTGACATATATTAATCTATTACTTTTCCTACACAATTTGTAACACAAAAATATGGTAAAATATCTATTTAGGAGTCCTAGACCTTTCCAACGATGTATAGTTTGTCATGATTAAATTAGGATTTATTTGTAATATGGTGAAGTAAACTTAGGCGCCCCACAGGGGGGACGTGACAGTTAAAGGGTTAAGTTAACGATAATAACCCAGTTTAAAAAACAAAAATACAATTCTAAATATTTCATTAGTAATCACAGGGCTGATTACCTAAAACAAACTAAACAAATACTAACTCTTAACCCTAACTTTTGTATTGCATTGGTAGTACATCTTGATAGACAGCTTTACTGTTTGTCACAATCGAAATCATCCACGATATTTCTGAACTGAATCCATTAAGTCTGAACTTTTCACCAAGGTGACTGTGTGATGAAGTAGGGTGTAGGATGTAGTACAATAAAATCATCTGTGGGCCAGGGCTTGTTTAGGACACAACACAAACAAATGTACATACCTCAATAACCTCCTTCCTCATGTTAACAATGCGGAACCAGTGTCCCAGCCGCGGGAATCCATCCAACTCCACATTCCGCTCCTGTAAGGACACTTTACGCTTGTAAGAGAGCTGCCGACTAAAATACTTCACCAGTTTACCCTGAAAAAAAAAGAAAAAAAGAACTTTATGTAGCACTCATTAACCAATATGATATTTTACATTTTTAATATGTAAATATAAGTTGAGCAATACGTGACTGTGTCACATTTCCAGATCTGTAAGCAAAAAAAATGTAATGCTTGGCATTTTTAATTATCTTTCATGTCATTCAATATTTTATGATCACTTTAAGCTGATTCTCAGCATGTTGGAAAAACATGAATATTCTAAACTGGAAAAGTTTCCCAAGACAGTGATGTCACTGCAGTATTTGTGCAAGGAAACGAGGAATACGAAAGCAACATTTAAAGCTTTTTTACTACCTCCATGAATAAACATAACACACAAAAAACCTCACAGGAGAAACTTTTTTTTGTTGTTGTTGCTTAAAAACTATTTTAAAGTAGAAAAACTGAAATAGCATTTTCTTGTAAAATTAAACTTTGAAAAATCAATTTTTACGGTGTATAGCATTTTCTCTTTCATATACTCTATTTATGGCTTTAAAGACTTTAATATTCAACTATTCACACAACTATTTGGGAGTCAACAAGCATAAATGCACTAAACGATTCTTACATCAAGCAAATATTGCTAATAAAAATACTTTTTTGGTGTTTTCTGTCATGATACACTAATTTTTAAGCACAGATGAGTTAGATTAATGCATTTTTTATTTCAAACAGGTCTATGCTGAAGAAAAAAAAGGTTTTGTGGTTTAGCTCCATTCCCAACATGCACCATGTCATTAATAATTAATATGGCTGCATTGTTTGACCATATAGCAGTTTTATATACGCAGTTGTTGGGGGTTTTGCTGTCACATTTAGAAATGTTAGACATTTTAAGGTATTTCACAAGTGAATACTCATATTCATTTCTTATTGTAAAAAAAATCATAATTTTAACTATTTAAAATAAAAAAGTGATAACTGCAAAAAAAAAAAAAATGATGCTTAAACATAAATTAACTGTACACAGTAAACATTTATTTACTGTGTAAATTGCTTAACTGAACTTATCCATACAAAAGGTTTCCCTACGTTGTAGGAACACTTTCTTTTTTACAACAAAAGGCACATCATGCAGCAAAACATGGATTTGTTGTGCCCTCCATACAGTGCATGAGGAATAAAATCACACAATGGATGCCATTAAAATACATGCTGACCCTTTTAAGCTAATGAGTAAATAATAATCAGCTATTCGATCATTTCAGCCTTATCAGTTTATTGAAGACTGTCCATCTACATCTGTAGTCTGTTCACTTTCATTTGTGTTGAGTTGATCTCCCATGGCAACACTGTTCGCTCAATGTTACTGTATAAAAACAAAACACATTGTCAGTGGGTCCCAGCTAAAATAATCAAAGATTAAAGCCTGGAGATGTTCCTTCTAACATACATTTTTAATCAAAGTTCTCAATTCACTCCCTGAACTAAATACCCTTTCTGAACTGAAATGGATTGACCCAAATCCATGTCACTCTCCCTTGTTATTTCGAAACAGCTGCAGGTATATTGCGAACAGAACAGATTAATTCTTTAACCCAAGAAATACCAACCTTTTTGTCAGCCGAACCCTTTTGACCTAAAATATTAAAAAGTAACTCCTTTTAAAGTAAATATTTCAATAATTTAACAACACATTGACACTTTGAAAGTTAATTGTCACATGACATGCAGGTAAACAAATATTTTATTTTAATTTTAATTTTACTATGATTCCCTTTTCACCTAAAATATTAACAAGTAACTCCTTTTTAAGTAAATATTTCAATAATTTAAAGGAGAATTCCACTTCCAGAACAAAAATTTACAGGTAATTTACTCACCCCCTTTGTCATCCAAGATGTTCACGTCTTCAGTCGTAAAGAAATTATGGTTTTTGAGGAAAGCATTTCAGGATTTTTCTTCATATAATGGACTTCATTGGTGCCCCGAATTTGAACTTCCAAATGTAGTTTAAATGTGTCAGGCGTTCACCACAGCCATCTCCATCTGACACGTTACCCACAGCACCGCCCACTCGTTCATCGTCACCAGAGTTCTGATTGCACGCACCTGCAGCCACTTACCACGCCCTATAAAAGACTCCTCAGCTCAGTCTAGTTTTGTCTGGTCTACTGTTCACAACTCTTCGTGCTTTCCCAGACCCATGCATGCTAAAGGACTCTCCGGCGTGTGCATCTGCCTTGCTGCTATTCTCTGTGCTCAATCAACGAACTCACCTCTCAAGGACATTCAGTTAAGCTATCTGAACCACCATTACTCATTACCATCTGTTTATCAAACATCTGTCAATAAACATCTCAGTTTTACTGCTTACCACTGTTTCTGGTCTTTTTCCTTGGCAAAACGTGACAGAAGACCAGACCATACCGAAAATGAGCACTGAAGCAACTCCGACATCAGATCCCCTCAAGGAATTGGTGAACGCCTTCAAAGCGGCATTACAACCTCCATCTCCGCCGCCATCTGCCTCAGGTAGTCCCATGGCCATGCCCGCATCTTTTGCGGGCGAAGCGTCTGAGTGTAGCGGTTTTCTCCTGCAAGTCAACCTGTTTATCCAAATGCAACCACAACTATTCCCTTCTGAAAACGCCAAGGTAGCATTTCTGATTTCACTGCTCTCCGGTAAGGCCCTCCAATGGGCGAAATCCATCTGGAACGCTCGTAATCCCATAATTAATTCATTTGAACAGTTTACTGATCATTTCACTGAAGTTTTTTGTACGGCTACTGACACACTATCCACTTCCGATCAGCTGTTCCGTCTACAACAGGGGACGACTTCTGTGAACGATTACACTCTCCGCCTTCGCACGCTGGCGGTGGCTAGTGGCTGGAATGAGACTGCACTCCTTGGCACCTATCGTCAAGGTCTCAATGCTGACATCCATGCCGCCATGGTGTTATATGACGATTCCATCGGATTGGAGGCATTTCTACAACGAACCACCCGTGTGTCCCAGCGACTAGCTGCCTGCCAGCCCCCGATAACCGCTCCTCAGATCGCTACAGTGACTGCTTCGTCCCCAGTACCAGAACCAATGCAAGTAGACTCTACGCACCTCTTCTGTGCTGAAAGGAACCGGCGATTAACTCTCGGATTATGTCTCTATTGTGGTTAGCAAGGTCATTTCATCCGCAACTGCCCAGTTCGTCCCCCACGTCCAGTGGTGAGTTCCATAACATCTGATGTTAAACCTGCTCAGCTCACCTTATTACCTGTAGTTCTTCATACTGCTGAATGTTTGTTGTCTGTTTCTGCTCTGGTTGACTCAGGGTCTGCTGGCAACTTCATCTCACAAGAATGCCTAAACCAATTACAACTTCCACGCCAACACCATTCTCAGGAGTATGCAGTTCAAACTATCCAGGGAAAAACTATCCAGGGAAGCTCTGAAGCAAGGATTCATCTTACCATCCACCTCGCCAGCCGTCTCCAGCTTCTTCATGGGCAAGAAGGATGGAGGTCTTTGGCCCTGCATAGATTATCGTCAGCTGAACTCACAGATCATTCAACAACCCTATCCTCTTCCCCTGGTGCCTGCCGCCCTCGAAGAGCTTTGTGGAGCCCGCGTCTTCACGAAGCTGGACCTGCGGAGTGCTTACAACCTTGTGCGTCTACGTGCTGGAGACGAGTGGAAAATGGCCTTCATAACACCTACTGGCCACTATGAATACCGGGTGATGCCCTACGGTTTGTCCATCAGTCCCTCCGTCTTTCAGACGTTTATGCACGAGGTGTTCCAGGAGTTCCTGCATCGGTTTGTGGTGGTCTACATTGACGATATTCTCATTTTCTCCCAGAACCAGGCCGAACATCGCCAGCACGTCCAGCAGGTCCTTCAAAAACTCCGAGAACACAGTCTGTACCCACGAAGCATTCCACCGGCTGAAAACCATCTTTAGTACCGCTCCGTTGCTACATCACCCTGACCCCGAACGACCCTTCACGGTGGAGGTAGACGCCTCCACAACCGGAGTCGGAGCGGTACTTTCGCAAGCGGCTGGTGAGTCATCCCTCCTCCATCCCTGTGCTTATTTCTCCTGCAAGTTGTCTCCGGCGAAGCAGAATTGACATCGGAAACCGTGAGTTGTTGGCCATCAAATTGGCCCTGGAGGAGTGGCGTCACTGGTTGGAGGGAGCCCGCCACCCATTCACCATCATTACAGATCATAAGAATCTACAATATCTCTGTGAAGCTCGAAGACTCAACCCACGACAGGCCCGTTGGGCACTCTTCTTGACCACATTCAACTTCACCATTATGTACAGACCTGGATCAAAGAATATCCCAGCAGACGCTCTCTCACGTATGTACTCTCCAGAAGCACCCACCGAACCTGAACCTATCATTTCCCCCCAACCTGATCATCAGCCCCATAATATGGGAGTTGGATAGAGAGATCCAACAAGCCACCCTCCAGGAGCCCGCTCCGCCGGAGTGCCCAGAAGGGAGGATCTATGTACCCTGCTCCCAACGTCAATCCCTTCTGAGTACAGCTCACGATTCTCCGGGCTCTGGACACCCAGGCAGCAGTAGGACCCTCTCGCTCTTACAATCTCATTACTGGTGGCCCAGTATGCGCCGAGATACCATCAGGTACGTCCAAAGCTGCTCAGTCTGTGCCAAGTCTAACTCTCCCCGTCAACTTCCAACAGGCAAACTGGTTCCATTGCCCATCCCCCAGAGGCCCTGGTCCCATCTGGGAATAGACTTCGTCACGGATTTGCCCATCTCGGAAGGTAACACCTGTGTCCTGGTTGTTGTTGATCGCTTTTCTGAATCATGCAAGCTGATTCGTTTGAAGGGTCTGCCTACAGCCATGGAAACGGCTGAACAACTGTTCCATCAAGTATTCCGCCATTATGGGCTCCCAGAGGAGATCGTGTCGGACCGGGGTCCTCAATTCATCTCCCACATCTGGAAAGCGTTCTGCAAGCTACTTGGTATCTGTTAACTTGTCTTCTGATTATCATCCACAGACGAATGGCCAGACTGAGAGGAAGATCCAGGAGCTTGGACGTTACCTTCGGGCATACTGCCAGGATGACCAACACAGCTGGAGCAGGTTCTTCCTGTGGGCCGAGTACGCACAGAACTCCCTGCGGCAAGACTCTACAGGATTAACAGCGTTTCAGTGCGTACTCGGATACCAGCCTCCGCTGTTCCCCTGGACGGAGGAACCCTCCAATGTTCCAGCTGTAGACCACTGGTTCCGAGAGAGCGAGAGAGTGTGGGACTCAGCACACCACCATCTTCAGTGGTGTATAAGATATAAAATCTTTGCGGATGGCAGAAGGAGAACAGCACCCATTTACCAACCAGGGGATTAAGTCTGGCTCTCTACCCCGCGACCTGCGACTGCGTCTGCCCTGCCGCAAGCTGAGTCCTCGCTACATTGGTCCCTTCCGCATCCTGAGGCAGATCAATGAAGTGACATTCCAGCTTCAGATCCCACCCAGGTATCGCATTCATCCCACCTTTCACGTCTCCCTTCTAAAACCAGTTTCTCTCCCTGCCACAGATCCCCCTGGAACTGAAGCTGAGCCCCCTCCTCCGGAAGTACTGGACCAGCCGTCGATCTACTCGGTTCACGAGATCTTGGATTCACAACGTCGAGGGGGTCGCTTGGAGTACTCGGCCGACTGGGAGGGGTACGGCCCGGAGGAGAGATCGTGGGTTCACCGTGACGACATCCTGGACCCCTTACTCTTGCTGGAATTCCATTGCAGCCACCCGGATCGCCCGGCCCCTCGCAGTCGCGGATGCCCTCGTCGTCGTGTTAGGACGTCGGGAGCCGCCCCATGGAGGAGGGGGTAATGTCAGGAGTTCACCACAGCCACATTACCCACAGCACCGCCCACTCGTTCATCCTCACCTGAGTTCTGATTACACGCACCTGCAGCCACTTACCACGCCCTATAAAAGACTCCTCAGGTCAGTCTAGCTTTGTCTGGTCTACCGTTCACAACCCTTCGTGCTTTCCCAGACCCATGCATGCTAAAGGACTCTCCGGCGTGTGCATCTGCTTTGCTGCTATTCTCCGTGCTCAATCAACGAACTCCCCTCTCAAGGACATTCAGTTAAGCTATCTGAACCACCATTACTCATTACCATCTGTTTATCAAACATCTGTCAATAAACATCTCAGTTTTACTGCTTACCACTGTTTCTGGTCTTTTTAAACGCAGCAAAAGCTCTATTAAATACTCTGGGATGCGCGTTCATGTGTCGTTCTTGAACGATTCGTTCATTTTGAACAAATCTTTTATGTGACTCTGGAAGAACGAGTCGTCTCAGGGAGTGATTCGTTCAGTCGCCCATGTGCAACATCCTATTAGGTTCTGTACTGGAATTAGTTTCGAGTCTTCAGGTTTTTCAAGTCATTCTTTCATCTTATGGGGCTGTCACATGATGCTGATTTTGCTAAAATTAACGAAATTACTTAAAAGAATCATTCATTTAGCTGAACGAGACTCAAAGGTCAGAGTCGGTAAAATGATCCGAACTTCCCATCACTACTACGAATCATATCTTCAAAATACCACAAGTTCATCGTCTGTGTACTCTGGCTCAAAAAGGTAGAGTATGTCAAAACTCCATGTTGTTTTCTCCTACAACTTCAGAATCGTCCAACATCATTGTACCTTTTTGTTTGTAAACGGCATTTGACTTACTTGCACTTTCTTAGTCTTTGCGCATTCGCTTTGTAAACACTGGGTCTGTAGTTCCACGTGACCTTTCAACGGGATTCAATAGTATGTAAGCGCGCATCCCAGAGCCTGTGCTACACAAGCTTTTGTGCTTAAGTATACACTTTTATTTACCAAAAAAAAAAAATGGCCGATCGTTTTGCTAGATAAGACCCTTCTTCCTCGGCTGGGATCATTTAGAGCCCTTTGAAGCTGCATTTAAACTACATTTTGTAAGTTCAAAATCGGGACACCAATAAAGTCCATTATATGGAGCGAAATCCTGAAATGTTTTCCTTAAAAACATAATTTCTTCACGACTAAAGACAGAACGACATGAACATCTTGGATGACAAGGGGGTGAGTAAATTATTTGTGAACTGTTGTTCTGGAAGTGGACTTCTCCTTTAACAACACATTAAAGGAGTTAAATATTTCAGTAATTTAACACATTGGCATTTTAACAGTTAAATGTCACATGACATGCAGTTAAACAAATACTTTTTTTTTTTTTCCTCAATTTTATTTTTTTTTTTTCCTCAATTTTTTTTTTTTTTTACATTATGATTCAACCTGACTTTTTTTATGATTTTTGAGACATCTGTCCAGCCAATAAATTAAAAAAAATAATAATTGCAGAATTTTATCTCACAATTCAGACTTTGTTACTCGCAATCCTGAAAAGAATAAAACGTCAGAACTGTAAAATCTAAACTAAGAACTTCTAGATATAAACTTCCAATTCTAAGTTTAATTATGAGATATAAATTACAAGACTCAGAATTCAGACTTTATTTCCCTCACAAGTTTGCAATTCTATTTTTTCTCCAAATTCTGAGTTTGCATCATGTAACTGTCTTTTTGCTTCCATCACAGAATAAAACATAAGATAACTTTGACTTATTTTACCTGTCTAACTATATTAGAACTGTGACATAAGAGTCTCAACTACCTTTATTTTTTTTATTCTGTGGCAGTAATGGGCTCCCATAGTCCACTACAGTAGATTCATAACGTAAAGTCAATGGCAATTTGTAAGCAAAGGATTTGCTTGTTTTAAACCATTAACCATAGAATATTGTGAACTTACAAAACAACATACTACAATAAATTATAATACTACTGATTCTATCAGTATCTGATGTATTTGAATGACATGGTTTGTCTAGACCACTGCTGCAATAGACTTTAAACCATGAATGAGTTTTTATTATTTTAGGTAAAAGCTTATATTGTTAATGAGGGATCACTGTACTGCTGGTACCAAATACCATTTCGCTTTGAGCGTCACTGGTGCCTGGAAAATTGAGGATGCTAATGCACATACATCACCAGGTAAACAACCAAGAACCCCCTGATAATATCTAATGTTTGTAATTATTACTCCATCAACATGAACAAACAAAGTGCTTCATTGTGACATACTGACACTAGTGACGGCCGCACTCAACAGCCAATGGAAAACGGGTATCCCCACGTCAAGAGAACAGAGTGCAAAAATACTAGAGAGCTTCTGAAAAGCAGACTGTCAAAAAAGGTTAAACACTATGCCAACATGCATGCAACAGCACATAATTATGATCAAAAGTACAACCTTACTCAAAACACAGATATCATTGCAAAATAAAGCAATACTATATCATAAAAACTAAAGAAAGACAAATATAGCCAGGTAAGATATTGACAAGATATTGACGGTAGGTTAAGAAATAGGTGTCATACAGCTTACGTATCAAGCCCAAAGCAGAAATCACTTTTACTTGCATCTGCACAGACCTAATCTAATGTAAAACAATATTCAAAGCCTAAACATGCTGAAACACAAAGCAGAGTCAACCAACTGATTCCTGAGAAGAAATGTGTGCCAAATTAGACAGGACTGCAACTGGATATGGTTTAGTCTAAATTTCCCCATCCATTCAAACAGATTCAAATCCAAGAGCTGTATCCAGTGTTGGGTTTGTAACTCAACAAATATAATAAATTACTCATTACTAGTTACTCCTTTCCATTACTTTACTGATTACCCCTGGCCAACAGTACATAGTTACACTACTAGTTACATTAATTGCATATTTTTTACAGCCTGTGAATCCATGTTACTGGCTCAAACTGATGAAAAGCCACAGTTTTTTAAAACAACTCCTGTTATTTAATAAAGCAGCAACATAGTAAATTCTGCAACAGGGTTCAAGTAGGTAGAACCAACCAAATGTTGGGATTCGCAGTAGACAGAGTTTTGGTACCATTACACAACTTACATGTGGCATTGATGATTATGTCATCCTTTATACCTACAAAATTAAAATATAGGCTGTATTTCCAGTCGCTATATGATGTGGGCTTCTCCATCTTCTGACGAAGCTACTGTAGCTTGTCACACTGGTGACGTCACGTGTGTCATGACAACGATTATGAAAATTGATAGGGATGACTGAATTTTTCAAAGTAACTAACAAGCCTTTTTTTTGGCTGGTTGCTGTAATATTATTCTTTACATTTTATTACTAATTAGTTACACTACTACACTCTTAATAATAAAGGATCTTTACTGGCATTGATGGTTCCATGAAAAACCTTGAGCATCCACGGAACCTTTCAAATGCAGAAAAGGTTCTTTATAGTCAAAAAAGGTTCTTTAGATTTTTAAAAAATGTTTTTTTTAAATGGTTCTTTTCACTGTTCACTGAAAGGTTCTATTGGGAACCCAAAATGTTTCTTCTATGGCATCACCATCAAAAACACCCCTTTGGAGCCTTTATTTTTAAGAGTGTAGTTAACAGGGAAAGTTAATACTGTAATGCGTTAGTAGTAACTAGTTACTGCCCAACACTGGACTGGTTGTATTGTAAGGTTTTGAGATACAAGCCCAATTCCACAAATGTGTTTTGTATTTTGGTTTTAAAGACCTAGTTCAAATACTAGTATTTTAAATGTTGTTATACAGTATCTGTGAGAACAGACCAAAACAATCATTTATCATTTACCATCACTGATCATTTTTCCTATGTTAGTCTACCATTTTGCTGTATTATTGTTTTATGGTTTACATTTAGCTGAAAAGCCAATAAAACTGGTCTGTTAGCCTGTTCTTTTCAGTAAGTCATAAACATAGAGTGTAAGCATGTGGCTGAATAGATTTCTGAATGAATGACTCTTATGAGTCGGCGCCACTGAACGTAAACAATGCTGCTGCTGAAAATGCTCAATTATTGTCATGTTTTGGGCTGTACTAATGGGTCGGACCGTGAAAAACATTTGGAGTATTACAGACTGCCAGAGAAGAGTGCAAAAAACTGTAATAAGGAACAAAAGGCGCTTGTGGTTGGCCAAACTGAACCAACATTCATGTTTGTTCTTATCATTTCCTGTCAGGTATGGGGAAATATGAGGCTAATATCGTAATTAATACTGCTTGTACGTATCTTTACCACCTATTAACTTTAGTTTATCAAAATACTGCACCCTTTCCTGCTTACTAAGTCCTTCTCTATGTGATTTAGCAGCATCCACACATTTTTTCTGTGGTTTAGACAGCATAAATTAGCAGGACAATGTATTCAGAAGTACATTAACCATGCAATCCATGCTGTTTTTTGGCCAAATCGTGACGTGCAAACCCTCTATTGTGGGATCAGTGTAGTCCAGCTGTCTAACGAATGACTTTTATGAGCCAATTCTTTTTAGTAAAAGAAACACTTATGAATACATAGTTCCTGAATGAATCTGACTCACTTCAACAGTGAGTTAATACTTTCATTCGGTTGTTTTGTTCAATTGGTGTTTTGTTATAAGGCCCAGGAGACCAAAATCAGTTGCCTATTTACAAATTATTCATGACTAGGCCTATATATATAACTAGCGTTTTTTTATAATGAATATGCCTGTTATTTTATTTTACTTAGACTTAACAGTTTTACAGAGTTTTTAAATGTCTCTGTGCAAACGCAAATTTTGTAGCATTTCAGTGCTGTTTTGTAATCTGTTCTGCTGATATCTGAAATTATCTCATCATTTGGCAACAAGCTGTTCAAGGCAGAAACATGAGCTGTTACGTGAATCAGAAGCTCGAATCGAATCCGAAATCATTTAGAATAATCGGAAAATGAATCGATTCCCATCCCTAAGTTTGGGCATATGACATAAAGAATAGAAAAGAATTAAAGACGTTAAAACGTTGTTCTCCGTTCTCCCCTAAGTCTATTATCCTGTCACTATTAAAAAAGCATCACATCGGGTCTTTGAAACCCCATATTTGGGCGACCACTACAGTACTAGGCTATAGCCTAGACAAAATACTGCCATCGTATCAAAAGCAAATATCTGGGACATTACCTCTGGTTACATAACCCAATTTAAAACACTCTCGTGTTTATATTGTACAAAGGAGCGTTTTAATGACGAGGATGCTTTAAAAGCGAGGATATAAATTAATGTCAACAATAGGCCCCTTTCGGTGTCCATGTTCTTCACCACCTGCAGAATGCGCAAGCTCGCGCCTCTCACTGCAGCGCGCAGCTTCTTCATTTATTACGCCAATACAGTCAATCCCCGAGATGCAACTTTAATTGATAACACATTGAAAGATGCACAATTGCTTAACGCGTACTACGCACGGGGTGCAGCATTCACATTTGGGCTCAGGCAAATGGATGCTTGCTTACCTCCAGCGTTCGGATTTCTTTTTGTGTCAAGTCGTTGGATGTGGCACATTTGGTCCTCAGACCTTCCAAGCTGGAGATACTAATGTCTATCATGTTTTGCACCAGTTCGCACTGCTGCAAGGCTTTTTGCAAACTCAGATGATGCTCGTCGCTTTTGGTCATATTCTCCTCGTCCATAATTTGTGAGCAGTGGTCCGTCTCTGAAGTGCAGGCTACTTTTGTCGCTCAATCAGATTAGAAAACACTTTGATGGTGCGTTCGTGAAAGCACTAATAATGGTGTGTGATCATGAAAAACTAGACTCTACGTGTAAGGCGATTCCATTGTTGATATCCTGATATCCTGACGGTGTTGTCATCAGGGTTGCACAGTTTATGTTTGATGCTCCGGCTTGACTCTACCATAATACACAGATATTGACGGAAGGCAGGAAAAAATACAAATCAGATCCTCGCTGCGGTGCCATCAGCTAGATCCACTGCGCGCGTGTGAAATGCAACACAAATTGAGACATCTTTGTCATAGATGATAAAGGAGAACGCTAGGTGTTTTTTCTTAACGATAACGTCTGGTTTGACTGCACGTATTCCCCTTCTGGAGCATCATCAGCATCATCAGCTGCATCCCGGCGCTCCCCCATCACACCGACATGTTCGCGTCAATCAAATTCACAGCAACAGCATCAGCATCGCATCGCCGACACAAGCAGGAGGAGAGAGTTCTCGCGAGATAAGCATCAATGCAGTGAGCTCACTGTTTGAACTCGGAGAACCTTCTTTTAATCAAACCACTGTTTTATATGCTCAAGCCTTATATATATATTAAAAAAAGTAGTTGAACTGCCTGTCAAACGGAAGTTGCCCCACTGCATCGCCAAGTGCAGCCCACTTTAAAATTGACAAGCATCATCTTTATCAATCATATGCTGGAATTTACAGCAATACAAACTGTAGGACAGGTGCATCCATTTAAAACAACAACAATAATAATAATTATTATTATAAAGACTGAATTACCACTGGTTTTGGATGGTTTGGGATGATTGAAGCAGGTTTTTTTTTTTTTTAGCAAACAGTTTACTTGGGTTTTAGGTTCACAACAAACTGGGTTCACAACAACGTCTTAAGTAAAAAAAAAAAAAGAATGGTTTAATTATTTATTATTATTATTTATTATATAATGAATATTTAGATTTTTATTTAACAAATTTTTATTTATTTTTATTTACTATTATATAATTATTATGTATGTAACTTTATTTATTAATTATTAAATGTTTAATTATTTAAAAAAACCAACTGAAAAGCATAAATAAATGCTGTATACACACACACACACATACACACGCACAGTATATACACTACCAGTCAAACGTTTTTGAACAGTAAGATTTTTTAATGTTTTTTTAAATTAGTCTCTTCTGCTCACCAAGCCTGCAATTATTTGATCCAAAGTACAGCAAAAACAGTAAAATTTTGAAATATTTTTTACTACTGAACCCTTGTGCAACATTTTTTGACATTTTTGTCATTTTCAGTCTTGTTTTTTACGATCATTTCACCTGTGTATCTCTATTGGAATTTTACTATTTCACCTCCATTTCCTTTAATAAATCTGTTTTGCACTAGGTACAAAAAAGTGTAACACTCAGCACCATTTAGACAAAAATGTCCCCAATGAAACTGCTATTTTTAATCACAGTACCATTCAACTGTAAAATGATGCAATTTTTGTTACTAGACTTTCATTCTGTTGGCAAGGCTTCAAAATTCTTTTTTTTATCATTTTTATCAGATGGCGCAGTTTTTTTAGGTTTGGCCAATAAAACAAATACTCGCTGTTTTTTGCTTTGCATATTATAGAGCCAATTGGATAAATAATGCAGCTATAATTGTGTGGGTGTGTTGGTATGGATGTCAGAGTGTGGTTTGTATGTGTGTCATAAAAAAAATTGTGTGTGTGCGTGTGTGTTCTTGTAATATTTGAGAGGGAAAAACTCTACTACAAATCACAAATCCAACCACTGTGTGCACCAGCGGAGTTTTGCTGGCATCTTATGGGGAAATTTGACACTGCGGCCAAACAAAATTTGAGATATCAACCTCAAATTTGGAACACAGCTTGTTTTTGGCATTGATTTTCTAGCAGGTTTAGAGTTCAACTTGTTTCATAAAATATATATTTTATATAAAATATAAAATATGCTTTATATAAAAGCATTTTTTTTTTTGACATGGACATTTTTTCCACTTTTTGGACATTTTGGACCTATGTGTAACTTTTTTTTTATTGGTGCACAAGGGTTAAAATAACTGTTTGCTATTTGAATATATTTTAAAATGTCATTTATTCCTGTGATTTCAAAGCTGAATTTTTAGCATTATTGCTCCAATCACATGATCCTTCAGAAATTACTCTAATATTCTGATTTGCTGCTCAGAAAAACACTTATTATTATTATGTAACTGAGTATCCTAGATTTTTTCAGGTTTCTTTGATGACAAGAAAGTTCAGAAGGACAGCATTTATCTGAAACAGAAATCTTTTGTAACATTACAAATGTCTTTATCATCACTTTTGATCAATCTAAAGCATCATCGTTAAATAAAAGTATGTAAGTATATAAGTATATAAGTCTGTGATTTTTATAAGTATATACGTCTATAATGTATTTCTCCAAGCTTTTGAATGGTATAGTGTATAATATTACAAAAGCTTTTTATTTCAGATAAATGCTGATCTTTGTTTTTTTTTTCATCAAAGCATCCTGAAAAAACTCAAATCAACTGTTTTAAATATTGATGATAATATTTAAATATTGACGATACTATTTAAATAATTGCTTTCTATTTGAATACATTTAAAAAAAAAAAAACTCAACTCAGCTGTTTTAAATATTGATGATAATCAGTATTTAAAACAGTTGAGTTGAGTTTTTTTATATATATATTCAAATAGAAAGCAATTATTTAAATAGTAAAAATATTTCACAATATTAGTGTTTTTGCTGTATTTTGGATGCAATAAATGCAGGCTTGGTGAGCAGAAGAGAATTCTTTACATTAAAAATCTTACTGTTCAAAAACTTTTGATTTTCATTGTATACTTGTATACAGCATGGCTTAAATGACAACAAACAAATCTTGACTTGACTCGAATAACCAGCACTAAATAAAAATCACTCCTGCTAAAGCTTTATGTGCTTTACCATTTTGTGTGAACACTTAAATACTTGCAGTAATTGCTCCAGTATCGTAGTAGGGAATACAACAGCTTTTTGATTAATACATCGTTTTTAAACATTATACTTTGAAGGGCACCAAACATACTTTATTGTACACAGAGCTAATTGCTAATTACTTTGATTTTGTCTTGAACTCTTATTATGAAACCACAGCAAGATAGTTCCGCGTTAAACCCCGCCTTCATTAAAAGCGCGCTTCTGATTGGTCGAGAGCCTGTCAGCAAGCGATGTTCGCGGACGGAAATCTAGTGTAGTCAGAAAAACGCGCCAAAGCACATTGCGGAGTTGATTAAACAACAAAATACAAAAGAATGGCATCAACAAGTAAAGCACAACCTCAGACGAGAAATTTACCATGGTAATTTGTTTTTAGTAGTACAAATTTCAATCTTATGTTCCTAGCTAATAGTTAAAATATGTTTATGTTACCTGAAATATTATTTAGTAGCCGACATGTACAGCACTGCACAAATTTGCTTTGTTTACATCTGAATTGCGATTATTCTGCCCTTGTGGATATATGCAATTATGAATATTAAACCACTATGTGCTGTAGTTGAGTTTGTCATGTAGTATGCATGAAACATACACGAGAACGTATAAACGTATATTTGTATTGTTCTGACAGCTAACATCGTATAATACTGATGGAGAAAAGAGATGACAACTCAAGTAAATCAATCAGTTCGCTGCAAAATAGTATTGAAGCACATGTACGAAATGATAACCTCTTTATTAATCATATCTACTTGTGATGATCGATACTGTTACAACAATACCGTAATGTTATTATGAGGTGTTTTATGGTTAATTTTAAAAAGGTAAGAAAGTTTATTAGAGTTGCTGTCACTCCACTAGACTTAAACAATGTGATGGAACAAAAACAATGTTTTAAAAATATTATTTCTTGATTTTCAGGGTTGAAAAGTACAGGCCACAGACATTAGATGACCTCATCTCGCATCAAGACATCCTGAGCACAAGTAAGCAATGATATGTATAGATTATGTATTGTACTCTTTCATTATTATCATGAATTAAGAATTGCACTGTAATGCTGCTATACAGTTTCTGTGTCCTTAAAGGACTTATTTACCCAAAATGAAAATTCAGTTGCATCCTTAATTTTCAGTTTGGTTTTTATACGAAACTATATGGCTTCAGAGGACTTAAATATATATTTCAAGTTAAATTGCCTAATATATGGTACTTACTGCAGTTTTTGAAGTTTAAAAACTCCATTCTTTTTAATATTCTGTAAATGACCAATATACTCTTGAACTCTTTTATAAACATCTACTTTCTTTTTCTTCTACAGTCCAGAAGTTCATCAGTGAAGACCGTTTGCCTCATCTGCTCTTCTATGGACCTCCAGGAACAGGAAAGACCTCTACTATACTAGCATGTGCCAAACAGCTGTACAAAGATAAAGAGTTCAACTCCATGGTCCTGGAGGTACTATAGATGTGTTTTTTTTTTCTGGCTTTTTTTCTTCTGTTTCTGGCTGTTTTCCAGGTGCATATGTTTGGCCAATTTTTCCCCATGACAAAAAATATGTGGTTATCCACTTGAAGGATAGTTCACCCAAAAATAAAAATACTTGACTTCAGCCTGTACAGCATATAAATGAGTTTCTTCATCAAAACAGATTTGGAGAAATGTAGCATTACATCACTTGCTCACCAATGGATCCTCTGCAGCGAATGGGTGCCGTTAGAATGAGTCGAAAACGGCTAATAAAAAAAATCACAATATTTCACATGTAATCCACAACTCCAGTTTCTGAATTAATGTCTTGTGAAGAAAAAAACTTGTGTTTGTAGGAAATAAATCATCATTAGAATGTTTTTAACTTCAAAACCGTTGCTTTTGACTAAAATAGGGTCCTCTGTCTATAATATTGCTTCCTCTAAATTTCTCCAAATCTGTTCAGATGAAGAAGAAGTTTGAAGAATCAAACTCATCTACATTTTGGATGAGGGTCTGAGAGTGAATAAACTTTCAGCAGTTTTCCAATGTTGGGTGAACTATTCCTTTAAATGAGTTGAAATAGGTCTGTTGTTAGTTTTGTCTGATGTTTTTCAAGTCAGACATTTATTTATGACCGCAATTTTGTTTTTATTTATATTCATAATAACAAATGAAGGCTAAATATGCTTATTGCTTGTTGCAAACCCTGTACATTTTTTAAAATGGTATTTATTATGCATTTTACTTCATCAGCTCAATGCATCAGATGACCGTGGCATAGATGTGGTGAGGGGGCCGATCCTCAGCTTTGCCAGCACACGAACCATCTTCAAGTAAGAACTCACTCAGTACTCGCTTTTACAGTCCATTCATGAATAATTTGTATGATGTGATATCTGTTCTCAGATACAACAGTATATTACAGCTGTTTAAGTGTTGCATTTCATGTAGCAACTATTAAATGAGGTCTTTAGGCTTTTGTTGCATTACAGTATATACTGTTGTTGTAAAAAAAAATAAAAAATTACTGTTCTCTGTATTTGCTTCTTGTAGGAAAGGCTTTAAGTTGGTGATCCTGGACGAGGCGGATGCTATGACCCAGGATGCACAGAATGCTTTAAGGAGAGGTAGCGTACCATCTGCCCCTCCATCAGCTAACCTGCTGAGCCCCCAAATGGCCCGATGGCAGAAGAATAGGTTTCTGCCATTTCACTGTCCACAGTGAGACATGAATGAGAGCAGTGTTATTATGATTGGGAAAAAATATTTTGGGAGTTTAAGGTTAATTTTGAGAAAGTGTCTGATTTTATTAAAAACCTGTATGCAGTTTATGTACTTTGTTTCAGGTTTTATTGTAAGGATGTCTGTCTTGGATATCATAATAGACAAAAATCTTTATTTATTATTATTATTATTATTATTATCATTCCATGTATTTTATATTATTCTTAATTTAAAATAGTTTTATTATTTAAAATGAATTTCTATTTTGAAATAGTGTACATGGCAAAAATATTTGTTAATTTTGACAAACCATCTGCTTTTATTAAATACCTGTATGCTTTAATCCAGGTCAGAATGTAATATTTAATATATCTATTTTTTTTATTGATTGATTGATACGTTTTATTCTTCATTTAATTTTATTTTTATTATTTAAAATATTCCCTTTTTATTTTTATAATTTATTTATTTAATTAATTAATTTCATTTCATTATATGTATATATATATGTATATATGTATATATATATATTTAGATTTATTTGTGCAGATTTCATTAAGCCACACCTGATTTTTCTTTCTCTCTCTCTCTCTCTCTCTCTCTCTCTTTTTCTCAGTCATTGAGAAGTTCACAGAAAACACACGTTTCTGTCTGATCTGTAACTACCTTTCAAAGATCATACCTGCGCTGCAGTCTCGATGCACACGGTTTCGTTTCGGCCCCCTGTCCCAGAACCAGATGATTCCCAGACTAGAGCATGTGATACAGCAAGAGAGGTGAGACTCTCATCACAGCAAATCCAGGTCAAGTGGATGTTATTTCTGAATGAAATTCATGTTGAATTTATTGCATCCTGAAAGAAATCCACACCACTCTATTTTATTTAGTTATTTATTTATTTATTTTCCCCCCAGAAAATGTAAAAATCTATTTCTATTTTTATGTAATTAGAGTCATCCTTTGTGCCATTTGAAGGTAGAGCAACGTCGAAATGACAGTATTAAGACTGTCTAGTGTTTTTATCTGAATTTTGGTGAGTCATCAGATGGATCCACTTAAAAGACCCTGAACACAAAAGACCCCGGCTGGAGTGACCCAGCCCTACAGCCCATTTGATTAAAAAAAAAAACACTCTTCACACAAACACACATTTTATATGGGCTCTGCCCTTTGGCACAGGACACAACTTGGAGCAAATAAAACCAAACATTGTATTTCCCTAGCATAGATCCATAAATATTTAAAAATTTGTTTTGTTCATGATTTCTCACTGAAAGCATTGACATCACTCCAGATGGCATGAAGGCCATTGTGACCCTCTCAACAGGAGACATGAGGCGATCATTAAACATTTTACAGGTGTGTATCACATATATAAGTGATGTTTTGTGGTTTGCTTATCATTAGCATGAAAAATATTAATGAAAATCTATAACATGTTTTCTTATGTAGAGTACTCACATGGCGTATGGGAAGGTGACGGAGGAGACTGTGTACACGTGTACTGGACATCCTCTTAGATCAGACATTGCCAACATACTGGACTGGGCCCTCAATAAAGACTTCACCACTGCATATAACCGTATCCTTCTCCAAGCTTTACAGTAACACACAACCTTAATGAAAATGTAGATTGTTTATTAATCTTAATATAGATTAAATAAATAATAGTATACTTTCCAAAGGTTTACCAAAAAGCTTGATAGCATTTTAAAATTTAACATTTCCCCCACATTAACTCTTTCTGCCAAAAGTAAAATATATACATGAAACATAAATAGAAAATAATAATAATGACAATCAATAAATTCAAGAAGTAAACTGGTAAAACTTCACATAGATTTTTTTATTTTACATTTATACATAGATTAGTCTCCATGTATCCTAATCTGTTACATTTGTGGTTTATACATGTAATATTTTGAATATAGAAAAGCAAACATCAAATTTCTTTTATAATTACTATTAATGAATTAAAAAAAATGCAAATATACTTCTATCTATTCTAATTATATATAGTATTATAATTATATATTCTTTTATTTAAAAAAAGGGGGTAACAATAAAGTGTCATTTGTTAACATTAGTTAATGTATTAACTAACATGAATTATACTATTTATTAAACCTTGTTAATGTTGGTTAATAAAAATACAGTTGTTCATTGTTTGTTAGTTCAGTGCATTAACTAATGGTAACGAATAGGGCTGTCAAACAATTAATTGCGATTAATCGCATACAAAATAAAAGTTTGAGTCTGCCTAATATATGTGTGTGTGCTGTGTGTAATTATGTATATATAAATACAAACACATTCATGTATATATTTAAGAAATATTTATATGTCTTATAATTTTTATATAATTTATATTATAAATAAAAATGTTTTGTACATAACATTTCTCTTAAATATACACATTAATTTGTGTATTTATGTATACATAATAATTACACACAGTACACACACATTTAATACACAAACTAAAAATTTTATATTGTATGCGATTAATCACGATTAATTGTTTGACAGCCCTATTAACGAACACAACTGATTTTAATAATGCATTAGTAAATTAACTAAGATCAATAAATGCTGTAGAAGTATTGTTCATTCTTAGTTCAGGGTAACTGATGTAGTTAGCTAATGAGCCTTATTGTAAAGTGTTACCCAAAAAAAGTATTTTTAATATTTAAATGTATAATTTAATAAACAGTTTTTTAATTAATGGTATTTAAATGGTATTTTGTTTTTACAGGAATAGGAATTGTGCTGTAAGTTGCTGATATTATTTTATGACGTTTCCAAAGTCCTTATCTGGGTTCAACAGAAATTCTGCAGCTCAAAACTCTAAAAGGTCTGGCACTTCATGACATTTTGACTGAAGTCCATCTTCTCATTCACCGTGGTAAGACTACACTTTTAACAGAGTATGAAGAAATAACTACGAACGCCACACACAGGCCATCACAACTTTGATATAGTGATGAGCTACGTGTTTTCCCTGCCCTTGTTACCATGGAGACCCTTTTGCGGTTGCCATGGAAACCGGTTGTTCTTGTTTTTAAAGGACGCCTGTTAGAAGTAGCAGAGTGTAGCGTGTACACACACACACACACACACACACACACAAAAAAAACACTAAATATTACACTATTTTCAGAAACCAGACTGCAATGAGTCCTAAAAAAATACTTATCACACAGCAAACATTTATGTAGGTTTTTAAATAATTTTATAACAGCAAAAAAGATGTTTATTTTGAATCTGATTTAATGGTCACACAATCAAAGCGTTGTTTGAGCACAGTTAGGTGGGTTAATTTTCCTCTAATGTTTTTGTGTCTATTTCAGTGGACTTCCCACCCTCTATTCGCATGGGCTTGCTTATAAAACTGGCAGATATTGAGTAAGTATATCAGGTTATTTAGTAAATCAGTCAATTCGTTTGAGATAACTATAAATGTTGTACAACATATACAATCAAATTGATACTTTATTTCAGCAAGGATGCATTCAGTTGCTCAGAAGTGACAGCAAAGACGTTTATAATGTTACTAAATATTTCTATTTTGAATGAATGCTGTTCTTTTGAACTTTCTACTTTAAGAATCCAGAAAAATCCATCACAGTTTACTCAAAAATATTAAACACCACAACTGTTTTCACCATTGGTAATTATAAATGTTTCTTCAGCAGCAAAACAGCATATTTGAATGATTTCTGAAGCATCATGTGACACTGAAAATCATTAATGACTTACCCTCATGTTGTTCCAAACCCGTAAGACCTTTGTTCATCTTCAGAACACGAATTACGATATTTTTTATAAAATTTGAGAGCTTTCCGACCTTGCATAGACAGCAATGCAACTGACATGTTCAAGGACCAGAAAGGTAGTAAGGTTGTCATTAAAATAGTCCACGTGACATCAGTGGTTCAACCGTAATGTTATAAAGCTATGACAACACTTTTTTTCATCAAAAATATCTTAATTTGTGTTGCAAAGATGAACGAAGGTCTTATGGGTTTGGAACGACATAACAGTGAGTAATTACATTTTTGTGTGAACTATCCCTTTAAAAACAATTTTAAAACATCATACAAACCATTATTTTTTTTTTTTATGTACTTGAGTGAGCTTCTTTAATTTCTTTTCTTTCTTTTTTAACCATAAGGTATCGTCTGGCCTCTGGAACCAATGAGAAGATCCAGCTGAGCTCAATGGTTGCAGCTTTCCAGGCTGTTAGAGAGATAGTAGTCAGCGATGGATAGACCATTGGTTATGTTACGTAAATCCGTGATGTCGTAAGAGGAAGTTGTTTACTTCTTCATATTGTTCTGACCAAAAAAAAAGTATGCGCAGAACCCTGTAGTATTTTTGAAATGTTTATTTTTATGCTTTAAATAACGCTTGTCTCAGTACTTTGTAAAACAGATGCTACATTTTCAAAGTAGTTATGTAAAAATAAAGTCTTTCAATAAATATTTCAAGTATAGTGTCATAATTTAACCATCCTAGAAAATTAAAGCAAAGTTTGACCCACAAACATTACTTGTTTTCAGTCATCTGCAGTGTTCTTTACAATATACAATCTTTTGCTTTGGAATGTTCCTGTAAGTAAGGTAATCCAGGATTTTTTTTGGCAAGGGAAGAGCCTCCACCTGATAGGTTGAAATGGAGAATCTCAGGGCAATCCGACACAGATGCTTAAGGCTCGGAACGAGACGAGGAACTCTCCAGAATTTGACATGTCCATCTCTGCACCTATAATCAAATATAAAGACGTTCTAAATATTTATTAACAGTAGACAAGCAGCAAATAAAATTAATTACGTGACTTGCAATACCCTGTAGCAATGACATCCCCGTGTGGATGGAAAGCACAGCACACGCCACTGGCTCGGTTATAATCGGTGTCTGCGACTAGTTTGTCTCGTTCCACATCCCAGATCCGTAACGCCCTGCAACACGGTTACAGTGTCATCGGTAACAATAGAGAAAGGTGTGAGGCCACAAGGGTGATGTCTGGTTAGGTAGTTCTTAAGATCTCAAATGCTCACTGCTCACCTGTAGTCTTTGAAAGCCAGCAGCAGACCAACCGGAGAGAAGCTAAGAGATGTCAGTAGATTGTCACTTCTGTAAGTACACACCTCACAGTCTCTGGAAAGAAAAGGAAGTGTTTTTTACATTAAGTTTTAATGCACAGTATGAGAAACATAAAGGGACGGATTACGCATTTACTCAGCCTTAGGCCATCCAAGATGAAGTTGAATTTGTTTCTTCATCAGGTTTGGAGAATTTTAGCTTTACATCACTTGCTCACCAATGGATTCTCTGCAGTGAATGGGTGTCGTCAGAATTAGAGTCCAAACATCTGATAAAAACATCACAATAATCCACACCACTCCAGTCCTTAAAATAACATCTTGTGAAGTAAAAAGTGTGTGTTTGTAACAGACAAATCCATCATTAATATGTTTTTAACTTCAAAATGTTTAATCTGTCCAAAATGTAAGTCCTCTATCCATAATACTGCTTTTTACGGTTGCACTTTATTTTACAGTACATGTACCTACCTAAGAAAGTTCTGGTAATATAAGGTAACTATATGGGGTAGGGTTAGTACCTAGTTGTTACATAGTTATTGTAATTACTATAAATAAGTACACAGTATGTACATGAGGAACATGACTGTAAAATAAAGTGTCCAGTGAAAATGTGTATACAGATCAAAAAATGTGAGAGGACAACAGGAGATGGACTTTTTCACTGGAGGAAGCGACGGTTTAAAGTAATGCCTTAAAGGAACACTCCACTTTTTTTGAAAATAGGCTCATTGTCCAACTTCCCTTGAGTTAAACAGTTGAGTTTTACAGTTTTTGAATCCATCCAGCTGATATCTGGGTCTGGTGGTAGCACTTTTAGCATAGCTTAGCATAGATCATTGAATCCAATTAGACCGTTAGCATCTCGCTCAAAAATGACCAAAGAGTTGCGATATTTTTCCTATTTAAAACTTGACTCTTCTGTAGTTTCATCGTGTACAAAGTCGATGCATATACACAAACTTAGCGCCGGTCACTTTCAGGTGCTGTCCCATGGTACGGCAGCAAAGTTCCTTGATTATTATGCTGGAATGAGAGTACAGTTCCTAGCCATATCAGCCTTTGTTTTTCTTACAAACACAGTTTTTGACTTCACAAGATATTAATTGATGGACTGGAGTGGTGTGGATTACTTGTGGATTATTGTGATGTTTTTATTAGCTCTTTGGAATCATTCTGACGGCACCCATTCACTGCAGAGGATCCATTGGTGAGCAAATTTTGTAATGCTAAATTTCTCTCAATCTGTTTTGATGAAGACACAAACTCGTCTACACCCTGAATAGGATGAAGCCAGTAAATGTACTTTTCTGAGTAGATTTTCAGCAAATTTTCATTTTTGGGTTATTCCTTAACAAATTTAGTTTGGAAATTGGATGATTTATGTCTACATTTATAAAAACATCAAATCAATCCTTTAGCAATTAATGTAATAGCTTGTCCAAAAAAAATGTCCAAAATTCTGCAATTTCTTTTGTGAAGCACTGTTCTATGAGAACTTTTTGTATCAAAAAGAAAAATGAGAAAAATGGAAATAAAAAATAAAAACAATATAATATTTGACCCTGGACCACAAAACCAGTCTTAAGCAGCACATCTATATTAGTAGCAATAGCCAAAAATACATTGTATTGGTCAAAATTATTTATTTTTCTTTTATGCCTAAATTATTAGGATATTAAGTAAAGATCAAGTTCCATGAAGATATTTAGTAAATTTCCTAACTTAAATATATCAAACCTTAATTTTTGATTAGTAATATGCTAAGAACTTAATTTGGACAACTTTAAAGGAGATTTTCTTAATATTCAGATTTTTGCACCCTCAGATTCCAGATTGTCAAATAATTGTATCTCAACCAAGTATTGTCCTAACAAACTATACATCAATGGAAAACTTATTTATTCAGCTTTCAGAAGATATATACATTTCAATTAATAACTTGTTTTATGGTCCAGGGTCACATATGAGAAAGTAAAAACTTGGTTGCCCAACATACTCTACTCTAGTCAGGACATCAGCTGTGTACGGATCCCACAGGTCCAGCCACCAGCCTGTGGTCGAATGATACGAAGCGATCGCGAGCAGCGCTCCATCCTGGGAAAAGTCACATGATGCCATGGTGCGCTCGTGGTCGTATGTGAGGTGTCTCATGAAGGTGTAGGACCGCAAGCTCCACAAATACACCTTCTGTTGAAAAAAAGACATTCAGACAATGTAACACAGTTCAGTAATAACAATCACAATGGACATTTTATCTGCATGACTCCACAGGATATCCTGTTGCAATGTAAGTGTTCCTGTTGCAGAGAGCAAAAGTCTCTGATTATATAACTAAACCCTTTATATGATATCTACTAGACGTTCTAGAAGAGTAACCACATCTTTAGCACATTATCTACTATATGAAAGTTTTAAAATTCTGTTCACCTGCTTTAGAAAGTTGCTTTATGTTATCTTGTTATACATATATTTGGCAACTAACTGAAATACAATTAAAAAATTGTTAGTTTTAAAATGACTGAAACTGAGAAAAGTAAAGCCAAACTAATAAATAAATAAAAATGACAAAAGCACATAGTAAAAACTAAAATTAAACCAGAAGCTCATTTAAAACATTAATAAATACTATAATAGTATATAAATCATACTAAAATAAGAAATAATACTAAAATATTTTAAAATATAATAAAAAAAAAAATAAACCTTGGCAATATATATATATATATATATATATATATATATATATAAAGAATAACAATGACAAACATGAATGGAAAATCAATAAAATAAACTAAAATTAAACCAAAATATAAAATAAAAAGCTAACTTAAAACATTAATACTATAATAGTATATAAATCATACTAAAATAAGAAATCATACTAAAATATTTTTTCTTTAAAACTGAAAAACTTAAATCTTGGCAACTAACTGAAATACAATTAAAATTATTTAAATTAATAAAATAAACTAAAATTAAACCAGAAAATATCAAATAAAAGATAATTTAAAACATTAATAAATACTATAATAGTATATAAATCATACTAAAATAAATCATACTAAAATATTTTTTCCGTAAAACTGAAAAACTTAAACCTTGGCAACTAACTGAAATACAATTAAAAATTGTAAGTTTTAAAATGACTGAAACTGAGAAAAAGTAAAGCCAAACAGAAATATAAAAAAGAAGAAAAATGACAAAAGCACATAGTAAAATCAATAAAATAAACTAAAATGAAACCAGAAAATATAAAATAAAAGCTAATTCAAAACATTAAGAAATACTGTAATAGTATATAAATCATACTAAAATAAGAAACTCACAGAGTCGAGGTTGCAAACAGAGGCAATCACACTGCTGTCAGGTGATATGGAGCATCTGAAGACCCAGTAGTCTGGACCCCGCAGCACATGCGGATTGGCGCCTGCAAATATCAGCAATACAATCTTCTTAAGTACAAAATTAAAGGTCATGAAAGCTTGTTTTCATCCCATTGCAAAGATACATCACTTTCACATCAGATGCTCTGACCTTTCTTGGTCAAGTCCCATATCCTTAAAGTTTTATCTCGGGAGGCAGATACGAGTGTGAGACTTCCATTTGGAGTGAAAAGTAAATCCCTGACAGGAGCCTGATGTCCACTTAAAGTGAACTGCAGATTTCCTGAAGATAGAACAGCGATTTACTAACATATTAAACATTACACCACATGTGCTTAACACCATTCTGTTAATATTTAGACCAATCTAAGTTCTTGATGATCAAACGGAGTCCAGAGTTCAATCTTACCAGTTGAGACGACCCACACTTGGATCGCACCGTTGTTTAGTCCAGCAGCCAGCAGTAGCTCTCGATCACGTCCGTTCTGATGTAAAGCATCCACTCTGGTAGACAGGCAGGGTCCAAATGCTAGTGCCCACACCGTCTGCTTGCAGTTGAGCATCTTCTCTTCACTGCATCCAGCTTCGGCACTACTGTTAATAGAAAGAAAATTATGAGATGTTTCGACTCTGCTTCCTTCATTGTTCCTTCATTGTTCCACATTACCCTGTGGCTTTATGTTAAAAAAAAAATGTTTTAAGCAAGTCTCTTCTGCTCACCAAGGCTGCTTTTATTTAAAGTACAGCAAAAAAGGTAAAATATTTAAATATTTTACTATGTAAAATACTAACTTTTCTATTAATATATTTTAAAATGTATTTATTCCCGTGATTTCAAAAGCTGAATTTTTAGCATCATTACTCCATTCTCACGATCCTTCAGAAATCATTCTTATATTCTGATTTGCTGCTCAAAAAACATTTATTATTATTATTATTATTATTATTATGTTGAAGACAGCTGAGTAGATTTTTTTCAGGTTTCCTTGATGAACAGAAAGTTCAGAAGAACAGCATTTATCTGAAATAGAAATCTTTAAAGCCAAAAGCTTTTTATTTCAGATAAATGCTGATCTTTGGATCTTTCTTTTCATCAAAGACCCGTTACTCAACTGTCCTAAATATTGATAATAATAAAAAAATGTTTCTTAAACAGCAAATCAGCATATTAAAATGATTTTTGAAGGATCATGTGACACTTTAGACTGAAGTAATGATGCTGAAAATGTAGCTTTGATCACAGGAATAAATTACATTTTAAAATATATTCAAATAAAAAGCAGTTATTTTAAATAGTAAAAATATTTCACAATATTACAGCTTTGCTGCATTTTGGATCAAATAAATGCAGAAGAGACTTCTTTAAAAACATTAAAAGTCTTACTGTTCAAAAACTTTTGACTGGTAGTGTATGGTTACATGGAATCAATCCTATGGTACTTTTTTAAGGACTGTAAAATACTATTGTCATTGAATTAATAAATAAAATACTTTGATATATAACATAAATAAATAAATAATTTGATATGTACATTGTATTGTATATGTAACAATTTATATAATATTTAAATATAATTTTTTAATGGGTATATCAACATTGTACCCCCTCTAAAACCAGACTAGACGACCAGAAAAAAACAGCCCACCAGGACTGGTTTCAGCAGAAATATTACTTTTTGTTAGTGACAGTTTGAAGGTTCACCCATCGCAATTTGTTGTGGTGTTACACAAAACTAAGCCTATAATTATTAAACCATTGTGTCATGAATATTGACGCACTCTTTGGATGTCAGCGGCCAGGAGAGGAGCCTGACGATGCCGTGACCCATCGACCAGGCAAAATAAGATCCGTCCGGGGAAAAGCGAACGCTCCATGTCTCGCAGCCGGCGGAGCCGTAGAGACGCGGGTGATGAGCGGGTTTAAGCTCCGCGATCAGATCATGCGGTTCTGTCACAATTAAAGAGACCTGTCATTTACAAAGACAAATGCGCATATCCGGAACTACTTATTTTCTACTAACATGAAAACATATTTTCCTCTTTTATCAAATCTATATGCCTATAGATCATCTAAATGATGTGAATTGTCTTACCTTGAACAGCACAACCTCCAAACGAAGTGCACATCTTACCACTGAAATCATGAACGCATCATTTCACCTCTCCTCTACATAAGGACTCATTTCACTAGGGGGCGTGGCCAGATGGCCAAACCACGTGATCTCGTCGTCGCGCGTGTATCATTCTGAGTACAGTACATACTTGGGTGTGTCTACGGTATATTTACAGTGCTGAGGTGTTTTGCATCTCAGGTATTGTGATTTTACGTAATCAAGTTTACATTACTGAAACTGTATATAGACACATTTGTATAGATTTATATATATATATATATATATATATATATATAGACAACCATCATTTTTAATTATGTCAAAACAATGATATTATTAAAAATAATGCCAAAACAATGATATTATTAAAATTGTATTTATACACAATGTTAGTATTTGTTGTGCTACCTTCAATTTAGATTTAAAATTAAAGCGGTTTACTAAAAAATATATACAGTATGGACAATTACTGTTTTACAATCTGAAAAAAAAAATCACCATTAACAAAATTAGAACTGCAAAACACAGTATAGTAATAAGAACTGAAATCTGTTGGATTGTTATGAAAATAAATTCGCAATGCAAAGACATTGCAAAGGTACAAAATAGGCTTCTATAGTTAGTTTTTTTTTATTTTTTTTTATTATTATTATTTTCCACAAAATATGACCCAGACATATTTTCACATTTCGAGACATTTCGAGATTCACCCAAACATTTTTACGGAAAGCATTATTCAAACCAGTTCAAGTATTTTATAACACAGTTCACCAACATACTGTAGTATGTAGTAGTAAAAGTTTTGATTTCATGAGGCCAGTATATTACAAACTAATACTGAAAATAAAAACAGGGACTTTCTAAAATGACTTTAAGACCTTTACACTTTACACAGATTGCTTGAATATTATACAAGGATAATATCACACAAAAACAAACACACAAACAAATAATTTAGCATAATTGACCATTTAGAAGAATTGATTTCCTGTACATTTAAACAGGTAATTAACAGTCTTCTGTCTGTTGTACTGGTTCTGTTTGGTCTGGATGTGTTTGAATGGTACTGTCTGCATTGTCATCATGATAACCTGTAAAATAAACACATCAGCAACTCAGAAAGTACAAAAAACAAATAAATATGTGTTATATATGCACATATATGTTACATATGCACAGATGTTGTTGATAGAAGTTACACTATTCATCATCAATATCAAAAATAAAATATTTCAGAGCTGAGTATTATATATTCAGCATAGAAAATATATTCAGTATAGAAATTTGATGCTGTTTTTTTATTGTGATTTTTATATTTAATTATAAGGTGAAAAAAAAAAGTTAAAATTCCTTGATACTTCCATGTTTTTTATGACCATGAGAGCCCTATCTGTAATAAAATTATGAAAACATCAACTGAATAACAAAACAGTAATTTCTCAAACTTGCCTAACTTATATTTGTTCAAATCATAACACAAACGTCTAAACAATATTGGGGAAACCACTGACTTACTGGACGGTATTCTGTGAATCTCAACGTGTGTGGTTGCATGTCTGTTTGTCACCGGAGGGAGTTGTGGAACAGTATCACTGAAAATTTCCTCTTCATCTGAGTCTACTAAACTCAGTACATCCCCTCTGTCATCATCTAAATGACTAGAAAGAAAACGTTGCCTCAGGTTTACACATCCTTTTCATAACATTTTGTATGTTTTGAATATGTATAAAGACAATAAATGTATATTTTGAAATAATGCTTATATACGAAAATGATTATTAATGAGCTTTAATGGTTTGCTCATACTTACCTAAATCCTAAACCTGAAAAAAAAAAAAAAATTAGATGAACAATCTTTACAAAAACAGTTTTATTTAGGCACTCAGTATGCAAAAATACTTACCAATACAAATTCTATCTCGCTTTGAATATACTGTCACACCGACAGTGATTCCAATCATCATTATTAAAATGGAAACAAAGACACCAACTACGGCCCCTCCATTACCTGCAGAGGCTGAGAACAGAGATTAAACATACAAAGGGAAGAAGTTCACGTGGGGGATGTTGTGTAATGCTTTTGCAAAGGGAGAGGTATTACAGAGAAATGGCAGAAACATCTTGTCTGATCACATTCATGCCCAGGTGTCATAGCTTTAGCATCACTAGTCTTTGAAATATCTCCAGATCTGACCTCTGGCGTATTTTTTTAAACATGCATCTCACTCTTAAACAACTGAAATCATAAGATTTTACTGTGTGAATCTCACAAATCCGGTCAAGAACATGGAGAAACATTAAAATTTCTAACTTACTCTTCACAGTCAGATAGACTTCCAGCTCTCTTTTGCCAAGAGGGTTTTCACTGTAGCAGAAGTAGGTCCCTTCATCCTCCTTTGTTACATTGATTATAGTGAGTTTGTAGTTGGGGTTATTATCAGACACAATATATTTGGAGGTGGTGTTAATGATTTTGTCCTTTTTCTTCCAGACAGTCTTAGCTGCTGGCAGAGATTCATCCTCAGTACAGCTGATAGTGATATTACTCCCCTTCAGAGCGGTTATCATCGGATCTCCTACTGGATATGGCATCTCTGGAAGACACATAAAATATAATGATTTAAATTTAACCAGAGATGCAGTGGAAGAGGACGAAGATAAGTGTGAACACAATATTCTCTGAATGTTTCGAGATCTAAACTCATCAGTTGCGCCAAACAGAATTGTATATATAATGGCTGATTTTGAAAAAGTTTCAAAGAATTTTTTTTTTTTTTGGGGGGGTGGGTGGGGGGGAGAATGCACATACAATAACCCCAGCACAAATTCACATCAGTTATGTTGGCCCACTTAAAGAAAATGAAATGTCATTTGTGCTGCTAGAACCATTTCAAATTTAAGCAAAAACTGGGCTGATAGTGTAGATTAGAAAAATGTGATTAGAAAAAAACAATGGGGTCGGTATTATTATAAGGTTTTTAAAATACGTCTTTCATGCTCACCGAGGCTGCCTTTTATTTATCAAAAACACAATGAAAATATTATTATATTTCTATTTTAATATATTTTAAAATGTAATTTATTCCTGTGATGAAGAAAGCTGAATATTCAGCATCACTATTTTAGTTTTTAGTGTCACATGATCCTTCAGAAATCATTCTAATATGCTGATTTGCCACTGAAGAAACATTTATTATTATCAATGCTGTAAGAAACTGTGCTGCCTAGTATATTTTTGTGGAGACTGTGATACCTTTTTTCTGGATTATTTGATGAACTCAAAGTAATTTTTTTTAAAAAACAGCATTTATTATGTTAATTTACTATTATTATTTATGTCATTTTGGATCTATTTAATGCTTTCTTGCTGAATACAATTATTCGTTATTTTCTTTAAAAAAACCAATATATTAAGAAAGGTAAAATAACACTCAGTAGGTAAATCCCATGAAAACATGTCTGTGTCACATTGTGCATGTAATTAAATAAAAACAATTAATTGATAAATAAATACTGTATTACTATCAAAAAAAAGTCTTACTGAGCTTAAAGGAGCAGGAATTGTTCACTCCAGTCACATGATGTCCAATGCACTTCACTTCCTCTCCATCACACAATATAAACCTATTCACGTGGACCTTCAAAAGTTCTGTCTTCTGTGATGTGGAGTTAATCGTGGGACCCTTGGCTATTACACTTTCTTCAAGGACCTCATGCCAGTCCAGAGTGGGCACAGGGTAACCGCCAAACCAACTACATATGAACAAGACATCGGATGGCTCGCTTACTACCTCCCAAAGGCACTCTGGATGCCTCTCCGGAGCATCTGAAAAAGGCATTAGAGACAATTAAAGCATACTGTATATATCACAGATCTAACAAACAATATCCACCTTTTTCTTCAACGCAGAACGTGCAGCAAACTCTAAAACTGTTTGCACTACAAACCATTGTGTTCATAATTAAGACACACCATAAGCAAGACACACCAGTTTGCAATATCAAGCAGCAAAAGGAGCCGTTTTGCAGAGCTAAAAATAGCTGGATGCGGATGAGACCGGAAGTCAAACCCATAAAATTTACAAATGGCCCCACCCACTCTTACAGGAAGAAAAAGGTGGATACAATCTAAATAGAAGACTTCTGAAAATATTTTTACTTTTCAAGGTAAACTGAAAGAACAAAATACAACAAAAACTAACTCAAAGAACCATGTGTGAGCATACATTTCAAATATTTTTAAAAAAACAATGAAAACATCTGTCTTACAGTAAACTAGCAGCTCCTGGCTCTTGTTCACAGTTGTCTTGGAGAGTGTATTCTGGGATGTACAGGTGTAGATCCCTTGATCGCTTGGTTGGATGTTTTCTATGGAGAACCCAAGGAACGATTTGTTCCCAGACGCCCTGTCATAATTGTCCAGCGCTAAGTCTTCAACAGTCCATGTCAAGCTTTGTGAGGGAAAAGACTCACTGGAGCAGTTAAAATACACATCTGAATCTTTCTTGACATATAATGTTCCATTCGGTAGCAGAGTTGCTGGTTTTATGGCCAGTGAGACACTAGTTGGACCCTCTGAAATATAAATCAAATGCACAAATATTAATAATTAATCATTCATTTGACTCCAAACCACCTTCAGTTCAACCACCACCAGAAATGGTTCTTTAGAATTAATGAAAAAAAAGCTGTTCTTAAAATATCACGTGAACATTTTAACTTTTCCACACCAGATATCATTTTTTATATATTTTTTACTAATGGGTGCAGGACACTATAGCTCATTTATGTAAGTGGGGATAGCAAAATAAAGTAAATTGTGACATATTATACCCAAAAATTCCTCATACAATGGACTGATACAACTGATACAAATTTGGGACCAAAAATTTGATTTGACACTTTGACCTGACAATATTTTGTTACATAGGTTTCTATCAAGGTTATCTGACTAGCAAGATGAATTTGTTCTGACAAAGTTTGACTTTGACAGTTTGAATTTTCATATTCTAAACTATAGCAAATAAACTGTGATAATGTGAGAAATTTTTAAGATGTCTGAATAAATTTTGGTTTGACTGTAATTCATTTGTAATTATCATGATGAATTTGCTCTCACACAGTTTAACTCTGAATTCTTGTCATATTTTATTACTATTCTATTACTCTTCTATTACTATTACTATTTTCTAAACTATAGTGAATAAACTGTGATAATGTGAGAAATTTTTGAAGGTGTCTGAATAAATTGACACTTCCATTCAAAATTTGGGGTCAGTACGATTTCTTATATATATATATATATATATATTTTTTTTTTTTTGGAAGAATTCTTTTATGTTTATCAAGCTTGGGTTTATTTGATCAAAAATAGAGTAAAATATTATTAGAATTATTAGCAAAATGTATTATATGCAAATTATATTATATGCAAAATTATTAGAATTTTAAATAATTGTTTTCTTAAATATATTAAAATATATTTTAAAATGTAATTTATTCCTGTGATGCAAAGCTAATTTTTTTAGCATGATTCTTAGTGTTCTACTGTGCTAATTTGCTACTCAAGAAATATTTTCAATTTTGTGGTAAATGTGATACATTTTATTCTTTGATGAATAGAAAGTTCATCAAAAACAGCATTTGAATTTTGTTTTTCTTTACTCTAACTTTGGTGTCTATCCTACACATCTCAGTCACATGGTAGCGGGTTTCTAGGTTCATGCATTGCGGTTAAACCAGAAAAACCTGCTTGCAGTCAGACTTTCGCTCTCACAGAAACTGGAGACATCTATTGCATATCAAAGCTTTCCCACTGTCGCATTAGTTCGATTTAGATATCCATAGTACCGTACCAGCAATTCGAAGCAGGATGTTTGAGTGAGTTTGCCATGAGCTGCCATTCTTTGTTTGGGATTCACATTCATACTGGCCTTCATCTGTATTCTGAAGGCCACTGATCTGAAGAGAGCCATTGTTTGAAATGGAAAGATGCTCTGATAGCTTCGAGGAGTTTTGGGTTGCAACAACAGTCCCATTTTTCTTCCAACGATAAAGTGAAGACGTGTTAACTGGCTGGTCAAGACACTCTAGAATAGTATTCTCACCCTTCTCTCGCACCTGCTCCTCTGACACTACAGGAAGAAGGAAACAGAAAATGTGGTTTATAGCAGATCTGTGGTCACTTACAAACATACAGCAAAAGTACTATGGTAATACCATTTTTTTTAATATGGTGCAATTGTATGATGTAACACCTTGCTGCTAGATCTTGAAGTGCCACGTAAATATCATTCTGTACAAGGGTTTCACTCACAAAAAACAGTACTATGGTTTGGACAAGTATCATGGTATTCTTGGAAAGTTCCTGGTCTGGAGTACCATGTAAATACTATAATAAATACTTTGTATTATTTATATATAAAATACACAAGAATATCTCAGCATAATTTCTCTTAGAAAAGTGAAACCAGAATAGATTTTCCTGTCAACTCACCTGTTTGATGTAACAGAAGAAGCAGATATAGAAGTATTGCAGATATTATCATTTTAGTATTGTCAGGGTATCGCAACATATTATGGTATAAAATATTTTCTTTTGCCAATTCGATGGAGTTTCCTTTTGTTTCCCGGCAAACGCATCAAACACTTTTCTATGAATTAAATAAATAACCAGAGATGATCAAAATAAAATCACAAACTTTCTAAAAATCGCTTTTGGCTTCGAATCCAGTATTTTGTGTCACGTTTGATTCTTGTCCATCTTCAACCTGTTTACTTGCGTCTTTCCCGGAAACTTTGAAATTGCTGTTTGACCACACCCTTCACCTGCGCTCTTAAAGAGACACACACCACATTTAACACAAACGCACGGTGCTCAGAGTCCAGTCTGGCAGGTTGATCAGGCTCACATGTTAGGACTGTGGGCTTCCGCAGCCTGTTCAGACCTGTATTTCACTATGGTCAAAGGTCCTCTTTACTCTGTATTGTGGCATATTATCCCTATGCATATATCCAACAACCATTCATTACTACGGAACTTGTAGTGTTATGAGAAGTTATTGCTGCAGGTGGAATTGACTTTAAATGGTTTCATGTAGTATCACGTATTTACGGTACTCCCCCTCCCCCAATTTATTTTGCAAAATAAATAAATAACAATTAAAAATTTAATTAAAAACAATGAAATTATTTTATTTTATCTTATGTATACCAAGTAATTGTATGCACTGAAACATGGTATATATACTACTGTATGTGCAAAATGTAACTTGAATAGTTCCTCATACACTACCAGTCAAACGGTAAACAGCAAAAACAGTACGATTTTGGAATATTTTAATATTTAAATTAAATGTTTTCTATTTTAATAGTATTTTTTTTCAGGATACTTGATGAATAGAAAGATCCAAAGATCAGCATTTATAGAAATAGAAATTCTATAGAAAATTATAGAAATTAATGATTTTATTTAGCAAGGATGTTTTAAATTGATCAAAAGTGATAAAAAACATTTATAATGTTATAAAAGATTTCTATTTCAGATAAGTGTTGTTCTTTTGAACTTTCTATTCATTAAAGAAACCTGAAAAAAACAGAAAACAGTTATTTTAAATATTAAATATAAAACAATGTTACTTTTTGCTGTTAGGTTTTTGCCGTACTTTAGATCAAATAAATTCAGGTTTGGTGAGAGACTTCTCTAAAAAAAAAAAAAAAAAGAAAAATCTTACTCTTTAAAAACTAGTTGTATCAAGTAGTTTTATGCATTGCAGGATGGTACATACTGTATGTGCAAAATGTAGCTTGAATAGTTTCTCATACATATAAACATACAGTAATAAATAAACAGATAAATGAATGTAATTTATTGTGGCTAATTACCTTATATTTTTGCTAATTTTTACGTAAGTTTTTAAAGATTCTTAGATTTTCTAAATAATATTTTTAAATAATTGCTTTTTTGATAATGTTAATAATAACATAAATAAAATATTAATAATTTATATTTTATTTGTACAAATTTTGTCCAGTTGTTTGATTATTTATATATATATATATATATATATATATATATATGATTAAATGTGTCCACACTGGAGGATAAAAATTATTATGTAATATTTATTGTTTTTATTTTATTTTATATTAAACTGTTATGTCGCATTATTTTTATTATATGCACTAATATTTAGTATTAGCTAACGTGTCAATTTTCACCTTCACTAGAGGGCGCCAAAGCTTTACATAACTGACGTTTCCACATGTGTGCGACACTATTTTGGTTCCCCTGCTTTTGGCGCCGGTGAAAATCAGTCCTACACATTTTCAATATGTCAGGCTGTAAGAAGCCGCGGGCTGTAGCAAATCCTCTGGAATCGACTATTACAACACCGAGTGAAAGAATACTGAAAGAATGTCACGATTTATATATCGACAACGACAACGGTAAATGACGGGTACCATTCGTATGTAAACACATGTTGCTATTTGTGTCATGATGAGCTAAACATTATGAAACATTGTAAGATAAAAATCCGCTTGAAAGTTCAAACATCAAACGTCCGAAATATAAAATGCTGTTAGTTGTATTTATAGTAGTCACTCATTCATAAGTTGTGTTATTTACTGTGTCTAAAAAAACTTAGCAAGCCGTCTACCAGCTACAGTTTTGGACATCATATGATATGTACTGTAGGCAGCTTAAAGGGATTTGAGACACAGTCATGTTGACCAGTTGTCTCTGCATGTCACACTACTGTAGTCTATGGGTCAGTACAGAATACATATTAATAATGCAGCATATGTAAATTCATGATTACACAATATCCTCAAGTTCATCTAAACTGAAAGGTCTTTTAAAGGGCAGCAACATACAATATTTACAGTATATAGAGGTGCAAACTGCATGTTTGTAAGCAAATTTATAAAACATTTTTAGTATTAAGCATTTAAAGTATTATTCTCTTTGAATCTAAGAAACGTTGGAAAGCAATAGGACATCATGTACTGATAACAAAGCTCCCTTTGTCTGGCTGTTTTTGACAGGATTGGTGAAAATTGCAGAGAGTTTGGGAGTGAGGCTCTTACCGCCACGGAAGAAGATCATAGTTATGATTATGGGAAACCATTCGGCCGGAAAAAGCTCCTTTATTAACTGGTAATAACACTTTTCACATCAAAAAAAAACCTTGTATCTCGAAATGATTTCATAGAATCAGATCTGGTGATTAAGATTATACAAGCATGCATGTTTTTAACGATTTGGTTGTTATATACAAACATCAAGTCCCATTATGTTGAGACACCATTATTTAAGGATAAAGATTTTTTATTACAATTTCACAATTTCTACCCGATAAAATCTTAGAGATTGACATAACTAAAAAAAGTACATTTATTATTAAAATGCTCATGGCATTTTAGAATTGTATTAATTTACATTATTTTTCCATCATAAATCATAAAATGAATTAAAAGCCCCCCTGCTTGCAAATCACTGCATTCAACCATGTTATTTTTTTTTTTAAATCTTAAAACTAGAAGATACATTTTGTATATGAATATTAAGATTTAAATATTTAAAATTAAATGTGTCTTTCAGGTATGTGGAGGAGCACATACAGAAGACAGGTGTTGCCATTGAGACACAAGGCTTCACGTTTATAACTAGTGGAAGAAAACGAGAGTCACTAACTGTAAGTACATTTAAGTGCACACCAGAAAAGCAGATTATTGCAAAAAGCTGCTTAAGGTGCACAGTTTACACTTTTAACCCCTGTATATGGTGCATGTGAAATGGTTTTTATGGTTGATTGTGTAAGTACACTGACCACCTTTTTACTGCAGTACTGAATTTTCTACTCATATTTAAGAGCAACAGCAGGGCAGAGTAATGTCATTGAGTACAAAAACAGACAAACACAGATGCCAAGTATAAACACTGATCATTGGATTTGATCCAACCAGCCTCTGGAATAAATTTTACAGAATTCAAGCTAACATATACCCTACTATCTAACATTCAAGGACATTTATATGCATTTAATGCACAATCCCTTTCCATGTACCAGCAGAAGAGTGAAGATAATGCAAATAAACAGAGGTATACCAAGATGAATAGTGTATTTTTATGTTTTTGTATTTACTGCCATTATTTTGCACTCTTGATGGTCATAAATATGGTGGATGAGCGGAAGAGTCGCGTGACTGAAATAGATGAGTTGTGAAAGCGCATTTGTAAGTGCTGTTAATTATGAGGCAATTAATAATAATGACTTATGGGTCACATCATCTTGACCAGAAGGGGTCTTCTCTGGCTGCAAAGAGTTCGATCAAATGAAAACACATTAACTGAACCTGCTTTAATGAATTTCTAAGGACACTTTTCCTGCTCATTCCTGACATTATTTTTAAAGAATATTATGTAAACTGTTTGTTTTCTTTCAGCTACCAATAAGAGATTAATTTAATACATTGTTCTGTTTAAATCCATTTTACAGCATTCTGCATGTTTTTTCCTATCAGAACAGAAAATTTGAAAAAAAAAAAGCCCAATCTTGTTCCCTGCTGTTCCCCTGTTCTCATTCAGTTTTCCTCGTTAATGGCACAAGTCCAGAAAAAAATGTACTTGTGAGCAGATGCAGATGGAATTTCTGAATTTATTTTCTGAAAGAAATTCTTTGGAATGAATTTAAATACAATAAAATACTGTGGCAGTAAAATACTGTTTGGATTAAGGCAACATAAGTTAGATCTGCAGAAATTAGTGTGAACAAAAATATATTTAGTATCTTTAATTGACAGCAATTTGATTAAATAGAAAATATTTATTGTAGTTTAACTTTTTTTACAAATTTGTTTTCTAAGAGAGGAAAAAAAAGAGTAGCCTTACATATAATAAATACTGTTCAAACCTGTAAGGTCTGTAAGTTTTCTGTTTAGTTTTTGTTTTTAATTAATTTCTCAGCAAGGATGCATTAAACTGATCAAAAGTGTCAGAATAGACTTTGTTTTGTTATTAAAAAAATAATAATAATTATATATTTCAAGTAAATGCTAATCTTTATAACTTTCTGTCTATCAAAGAATTCTGAAAAACAAAAAATATTTTGTGGCAAACACTTTAAAATATATTCAAATAGAAAATCAAACCAGTCAAACCAAACAATTTTCAGACACCAGATATAATTTTTTAGATTTTTTTTACTACTGGGTGCAGGACACTACAGTTCATTTAAGTAAGCGAGCATAGCAAAATAAAGTAAACTTTAAGACATATTATCCCCCAAAATTCTTCATACAGTGGACTACCAGTAAAATTGATAACAATTTGGGACCAAAAATTGTTCAGACACTTGACCTGACTATGTTTTGCTTAAGTGTTTTTTCTTTAATTGCTAGTCCGACCTTTTTACACCACAGAATGAACAAAATTAAGCATTGCTTGGTAATTTTGCTTGGTGATTTTGTAAAAAAATTGTTAGTCAACAAAGAACTGATAGTTGTGTAAATACTGTCATACTAACAGTTGTCTGAATTTTTGGTTGATTGTAATCCATTACATAGCTTTCCATCAAAGTTATCTGACATTATCAAGATTAATTTGTTCTAACACAGTTCAGCTCTGAGTTCCTGTCATAGTTTATTATCATTTTCTAATATATAGGAAAAAAACGTGATGATGTGAGAAATGTTGAAGGTGTCTGAATACATTTAGGTTTGACTGTAAATTCAGCATTGGTAAGCTATTTTAAATAGTAATATTATTTCACAATATTATTACTGAATTTACTGAAATAAATAAATGCAGCCTTGGTGAGCATAAGAGAGTCTTCCAAAAACGGTCTGAAAATGTCAGAAAGCCAAAAATTTCAATATGACTTGACATATTGAACATGCAGAATGCAAAAAGATATGCAAAAGAGGCCAAAAAATAAACTTTTCCTTGAGAGCGAGAGGGAAATCATACATGCGTGCATGTGGCGAAAGAGTAGACCATATCACATCTTATTTAGTCACTCCTTCTGGAAGCAAAGGGGTTGTCTTAAAGACACAGCGTCTTTTTTTCCTTAGCATATAGGACTCTCCCTCTCTCTCCTTCCGTCTCTGGCTCTGTGAAGACCTCAACGTGAGTAATGCAATTACGGTGCAGGAATGATATGAAAGGATTATCAGCTCTTACAGGAAGAGCCTACCAGCAGAACAGGAAGAGAGCTGCAGACCATCTAAGTGTGTCACACCATCATCCAGCCTGCAGAAAGAGAGAGAGAAAGCGAGAGAGAGGAATAGCAGGGAGCCTCCCTACAGCGGGGCCTGGCTTCTGACTTCACACAACATACTCCTCTTTAAATGTATCTTATCTTTCCTTTATCAACATGTTTGCTTCTTTTCCTCACAGGGAAATGCAACATTGCACCTCTACCCGCATTTCAGACCTCTGCTGGAGTTCAAAGGTAGGATTTTTAATCTAAGATTGATATTTAACATTAACTAAGATTATATATATATATATATATATACAGTGTGTGTGCCATATTATCTCATGATGTAGATATTTCAGAATCTTTAAATCTGATCTTTAGTGATTTTTAGTGATGCACATTGCTTCGATTGACCTTTTTTTGTTATCATTTCATTGCCATTAATTTTTGTAGTTTTGGACACCTGTTTCTTTCTGTGCGTATATGGACTATTTATATCAGATATGAATATTTCTTCTGTGCCATGCATATTGACTAAAAGTAAACGACAACTTCTAGGCGTTGTTGATTAGTGTCACATGGTAGCACACAATAACAAAAATAGGGGTTCTGACAATTCTGTATGATATTAAACAGCCAAACCATTTAAAAATGTGTAGATTTAGTGCTATTTTCCTCATTTATTGATTAGAAATTCGACTTAGGTTGAGGAAAATGTGTAGTCGAGGCAGTAGCATCTACAGCTATGACTAACACCTCACACTGAGTCATGCAAGCGTATGTACAGCCAGCGCAGTGAGAGCGCGAAACATAGCAACTCATCTCATTCACATGCACCGCGATAAACTCCTTCTGGCTCTGCTGACTTAACGCTTTTTGCTGTGTATTTATGTAACCGTTAAAACCGAGAGTCCAGCTGATGTCACAGCTAGGCTGTATCTGAGTGATGGGACTTCGTTGGTGTAGGTGAGTGATCTTTGGGCGTGTCAGAGGGCATCATCGCCGCACACTGATCGTGCAGTATTTCTTCAGTGGGCAGTGTGGGTTCACCCGGTGCAGAGAACCAGAATGAGTCATTCACGTTGACAACAGTGCAGCATCAGTGGGATAGACAGAGAAATGTCTTCCCACATTACTGCTACGGAGAACATACGATTGATGGTCAACAATAGGCACAAATATGAAATGGCGTTTTGTACAGCCATTGCAAAGTCAGAACCCAAACTTGACATAATTATAAAATGCATGCTTATACATGCATGCATCATTTTATTTTAAATATAAACCACCATTTTCAGATTCTTTTTTTTTTTTCGTCTGTATGAAGCTCATTCTACTAACATGAATGCGTTGCAAATGTTTGTGGGAACGTCTATGATGTGTCGCATTGAAGGGTTTTCTTGGCTTCAGATGCTTAAAATGTCTGTTGGTCATCAGGATGTGGTTTTGCGTAGGAACGTATAATGAGATTTGCGATTGGTGCATTGTTTGGGTGTGGTTTTGGCTGGTTTGTCTTATCTCAATAAGTTTGACACTATCATCATGACTCGGGTCTCTCTGCAGTGGTGCTGCTGTGCGGTTTGGAGATGACGCAGCACTTTCTTGACCTTTGACTTTTCCCCAGTGGAGTAGATCCCTCGGTATCTCCTTCCACCTTTCGGCAGCAAAGTCAGCAAAGTGAGACGCGTCTCTCCAGTTACGTTTTGTCCTTTAAAAAGACTCAAAGATCCCTTAATAATCCCTGGTTATTGAGCCTGTCACATGCACATGACTACATCAGATTTTAATTACGTAGCACCTGTGGAATGAAAGGAACTACATGGATGTGCTACCATTTAAAAGTTTGAGTTCAGCAAGATTTATTTATTTATTTATTATATATATTTATTGTGGAAAGATGCATTAAAGTAACCAAAAGCTTTGTCATCACAGGAATAAATTACATTTTAAAATATATAAAAATGGTAAACAGTTATTTTTAATTGTAATTTCACTGTATTATTGTTTTTACTAAATTTTGATCATGCAAATACAGCCTTGGTGTGCATAAAATTTTTCAAAAATATTTGAAGATTTTATTTGCAGAAACAGATAACTCAGTTTTTATTAATTTTCATAAATCATGTTTTGTGTTATCATGTTTTTATTGTTGCATTGTGTTAGCTAGCTATTTTTGGAGTTATTACTATTTAATCAAAGCAAACCAACTGCAGATTGTTATACAGATATTACTTGGAATACAGAATTAAAAAAAAAACATGATTTTTGAACATTTTTAAAAACTGAGTTATCTGTTTTTGCAAATGAACTCTTCAAATATTTTCAAATTTTTTTATGCACACCAAGGCTGCATTTGCATGATCAAAATTCAGTAAAACAATAATATAGTGAAACATAATTACAAAGAAAAACAACTGTTTTCAATTTTTATATATTTTAAAAATTATTCCTGTGATTGCAATGCTAAATTTTCAGTATATTTTTGATTCATTTACAAACCTCAAACTCTTGAACGGTAGTGTATATGATGGTGATCGTATATACTCACAGCAGAATAAAAGCATATATCATCCACATTGATTTTATAGCTCTATAGTCTCTACCCTAAGTAATTTCAGGAAAAATATTAAGTCTTTCTGTATGAAACCTCTGAACAATAATGTTTAAAATCAGAGTATCTTTTTGACATGAGAAAGAGAGAGCAGTAAAGAAACCGAGAGATGGACAGACAGATTTGAGGGTGTGTTAGTGCACCTTTGTTGAATGTTGATGAGACAGAACAAGACGGGTTTGTGTAAGATCTTGCACACCTGCAGTCACTATCTAAAAGAGCTTCAGTTTGAGCCGCAGATGTGACGTGACTGTGTATATTTAAGGTCCGAAATTAATTTTCTAAACAATCTAACTTGCGATTTTCACCTGGCGGATGATAAAAAACTAAATATTTGAGTAAGAGAGCACTTAAAAACCTTAGCAATTGCATATCAGCATACTAAAATCATTCAGAACATGTAAGCAACCATAAAGCAGGCATTGTGGTGACTTTTGCACAGTGAAGCACCAATTGCAATCTTTAGAAATCGTATTTTTGTAGTATTTACGTGCTTTCAAAACTCTTAGCGTGTAAATATTTGCTGGTTGGCGTTGCTTCACAGTCGTTCTTCACTGGCTAGCTTTATGTGACTCCACCTTAAAGCTGCCAGTTGAAGAGCTGTTGTGGGTAACCATAACAACAGACCACCAGAGGGGGCGTGGTCAAGAAAACTGGATGAGTCGATTAGAATTTATGAACGTTTTATTTATCAAATGGATTTTTTCTCCCGTAATATATTAGTTTTGAAGTAATAGATTGTTACTGCCCCTAAAATCCACATGATGAATCTGCACTTATTAGGGTGACTCATGTTTCTAATACCAGCGCAGTTTTATAAATGCCTGCAGTTGTATATTGTAGGTGTCACGGATTACCTGAGCGCTGAGATTTCCACCTCCAAACAGAAGAAATTCAGCCTGGTGACATTTGTGGACACTCCAGGGTTGGTGGATGGAGATATGGTGTACCCTTTTGATGTCAATAGTGCCATCACTTCTTTCGGTAAGGCTGTGTCTCATCATTTTGGACAGTTATAGCTTCTATAGCTGTTCCTGGAGCCCAGCACATTTTGCTTGTCTTCTTAATCAAACACTTAATCAATTCTGAATGCACCATCAAAATGTTTGAACTCCACTTCTACAAACTGATAAGTAAAAAATGTGTATCTGTGTGTTTTTGCTTTATTTGTATTTAATTTATGGAGGTGCTGTAAATTTAATCATTATATATTCTATTGTAACTGTACAATACTATCTTTTATTTGTTTGATGCAACATAGTTTTATTGTAAATGACAAATATATATATATATATATATATATATTATTATACAAATTTACTATCAATACAGATGCTGCATCCATTGCGTCTGATGTTTTCTCACTGTCACGCTGCCAACTCGGAAGCTCGTGGCTGGAAGAAAGTTCAGAGTTTCCTACTCTTAATTGACCCTTCGCAAATAGCTTGATCGACAGGCGATCTGACCAATCAGAACGCTGATTCCGCAATTATGTCCGACAAACAAATAAGGAGAGTAGATTAACTTAGGTGGACTTAAACTTGAAAAATTGTGTATTGACGTCTTTCCACGGTTTAAATAAAATATGTTCTGATATCCATTCATGTTTATTTTGTGTTTTAAGTAAATAAGAAAACATGTTGATTGATCCAATAAAATCTGTCATGACACATTAAAGAGCCACAAAACAGTATTTTTTTAAATTAAATTTATGATTCATGTTCATAAGTTAAATGTTCATATGCATTCAACTTATAAATATGACCTGAAATGGTTGTGTGACAGAAAAGGGACATTTCTGTTCTCTGAGATCTCATGTATTACATTATTTGTGTTATGTATAGATCTCTCAATTGAACTTAATTGATAGATTTAATAATTATTTCCTCTGTTTTTTGTCTTTTAGTTAATGTATTGTATGTTAACTCTGTGTACCATTGTAGAAATCGTTAACTAAAACTATTAAAAATTATTTTTCATTAATTAAATAAATCTGATATAAATATATAAAATATAAATGTTAGATGAACTACCAGAAATAAAATGTTTAAGTACTAAAAATACTACAACTGAAATAAAAAAGTAAATTAAAGCTAAATATGAATATTTAATAAAAGAGTAAACATGAAAAAAGCCCATAAAATGACAAAAACTTACCCTAAAATTAAAATAAAAACTTAAAATATAAAAATAAAAGCTAATTCAAAATATGAATATATAATATAATAGTATATAAATAATACTACATTAACACTGACACATTTAATGTCTTTCTAGTCTGAGACATTAGACCAAAAAATGATGACTCATTTTGAAACAAGTAGAAAAAATTTTCTATTTTAGAAAGAAAGGACAAGCCCTTCAATATGCCCCAACCTAACTTGCTGTTTCAATAATAATGTCAACGTAGGAACAAAATTGTGTTTTTCAAAAAATTGGAAATTATCTTTCTAAGCTAATGAAACAAAATGGACAAATATCAGTACCACTAATAGTGTTTAACTAGTTTTTTTGTCCTAAATTAAATCACACAACTGTTATAGTTACACCTTTCTTCTCATTTTACACATCTGTGTATTTCTAGGCGAGCAGGCGGACCTCATCTTTGTGTTTTTTGACCCGATGGGACAGGCGTTGTGCAAGCGTACGTTGAACATCGTTGAGAAGCTGAGTGAGAAATGTGGAGACAAACTGCGATTTTACCTGAGCAAAGCTGATGAGGCTGGACGAGAAACAGACAGACAGGTGTGTATGAGTGTGTGTGTGTGTGTGTGTGTGTGTGTCCTTAAAGTCAATATGAATGTTTAAAACATTTTACCCCAGTAAACTGATATATTTCTGTCTGGAACCAAATGCATAATGGGACTTACAAATTTAATATGGTGATTTCTAGTTTCACTTAAGTAATCCTGATCTTTATGCCATAATAGTTCTCTGACAGGAAGCCAAACAGGTGCTATTACAAATCCAATCCTCCAGGGGTTTGTCTGTCTCTTTAAACCTATTTAGCATTAGCCCATCTTAAGGTCAAATGTCTCAGTCAGTGTTGGTGTTGATCTTGTTCCCACAGCGAGTGATGATGCAGATCGTCCAAGAGCTGTGCAGGAGACCTGGACTCAACAAATGTGGCTTCGAGATGCCCACAATATACATCCCCAACCCTCAAAAAGTAAGAAATGATGATTTGCTGTAACAGATTGCTGTGCTGGTTGAATGTCCATGGTTTCCCTCCAGGAAGTGACATGAGTAATGGAAGCCTGGCCACGCTGCACTGTTGTGTCAGAGGAAATGGATTTATGTCTTTCTGCAGCATTTACATGAATTAGTTCTGTCTGTTAGCAGAGACACTTAAAGAGAGTGAGACGCTTCTCTTAAAGCCCAACTTAAAGGGATTGTTCACCCAAAAATGAAAATTCTGTTATTAATTTTTTACCCTGATGTCGTTCCAAATCTGTAAGACCTGCGTTCATTTTCGTAACACAAATTTGGAAATCTTTGATTAAATTCGAGAGCTTTCTGACCCTGCATAGACAGCAACACAACTGAAACGGTCAAGGCCCAGAAAGGTCGTAAGGACATCGTTAAGGTCCATGTGACATCAGGGGTTCAACAGTAATGTTATGAAGCTAACGACTTGTGTATTTGTGTGTGCAGCCCAGCAGATGCGTCAACCAGATTGATGAGGTTTGTGAAACCATAGAGAAGAGCATAAACCAGGCAGTGCAGAAAACACTTGACCAGCTGGAGAAAGACTGTAACCTGATCCTCTCTACCATCAACCGTACACTGGAACAGGACCGGTATACATCCATCTATACACGCTGTATCACATCATCTGCTCTGTATCATGACTGTAGAGCTCATGCAGTTGAGGCCAAAAGTTTACATACACCTTGCAAAATGTTAATTATTGTACCAAAATAAGAGGGATCACACAAAAAAATGCATGTTATTTTTTATTTAGTACTGACCTGAATAAAATATTTCACATTCACATTTACATATATAGTCAAGAAGAGAAAATATTAGTTGAATTTATTAAAATGACCCTGGTCAAAAGTTTACATACACTTTATTCTGTGTCCTTACCTGAATGATCCACAGCTGTGTTTGTTTGTTTAGTGACAGTTGTTCATGAGTCCCTTGTTCATCCTGAACAGTTAAACTGCCTGCTGTTCTTTAGAAAAATCCTTCAGGTTCCACAAATTCTTTGGTTTTTCAGCATTTTTGTGTATTTGAACACTTTCCAACAATGACTGTGTGATTTTGAGATCCATCTTTTTCACACTGAGTACCACTGAGGGACTCATATGCAACTATTACAGAAGTTTCAAACACTCACTGATGATTCAGAAAGAAAAATTATGCATTAAGAGCTGGGAGGTGAAAACTTTTTGAATTTGAATATCAGGGTAAATTATACTTATTTTGTCTTCTGGGAAACATGTAAGTAAATTCTGTAGCTTCTGAAGGGCAGTACTAAATGAAAAAATATGATTTTTAGGCAAAATAAGAAAATGTACACATCTTCATTCTGTTCAAATGTTTACACCCCCAGTTCTTAAAGCATTGTGTTTCCTTTTGGAGCATCAGTGAGCGTTTGAACCTTCTGTAATAGTTGTCTGTAATGAGTCTCCCTAAGTTGTACTTAGTATGAAAAGATGAAAATCATAAATCAAAATCATACAGTCATTGTTGGAAAGGGACCTAAAGAATTTTGTTTGAAGAGCAGCAGACAGTTTAACTGTTCAGGACAAACAAGGGACTCATGAACAGCTAACCAAAAAAAAAAAAAACACAGCTGTGCATCATTCAGATAACAACACAGTATTAAGAATACAGTGTATGTAAACTTTTGAAAGGGGTCATTTTATTCTCTTGTGGACTGCATGTAAACATATTTTTTGTGAAATATTTTATTCAGGTCAGTATTAAATAAAAAATAACATCCATTTTGTATTATTCCTCTTATTTTGGTATAATAATTAACATTTTGCAGATCTGCAAGGTGTATGTAAACTTATGACCTCAACTGTATATGTAATATTTATCAATTTTGCATGTATTTGTCTTCCCTCAGGATGAATGTGAGCAGTAATAAAAGCAATCGTTTTAATTCTTTCCTGTGTGGAGTTCTGGGAATCTTCCTTCCATCGCTCTTTATCCTCAGCTTCATCATCAGCACTTTCGCTCCAGAGGAATTGGACTCTCTTGTCGGAGAGGGATTGGCTAAAACACTGTATATTTCAACAGTATGTTCTTATTTTCAAGTTTTCTGAAGATTAAGATTGGTTCCGAACACAGGTGAATCTGTGTTTTACTTTTTCTGTTTATCTGTGTGTTTATTAGGGAGTAGTCGTGTATCTGTGGGACTGGATTCCTGAAGACTGGCAGATAATGTTTGGGATCATATTCAGTGCTGCGTGCTACTTTATGTTCTTTCTAGCCAAGTATTTTGCACGGTGAGCAAAATTGTCTGTAAATGTTTCCTTTTGTTGTCACAAGGGGGCATCGTAACTCTGACATTACATTTATTTATTTGACACTTTATCATTTGGCTATGTTTGGAATTGCTATTTGTTCAGCAGTGTACAGTGCAGTGTGTAGTGCAAGTGCAAATTCTTCGTATAGAATAGCCAGATACTATGATTAAAAACAAATCAATATACAATAAAGCATATAGCACGGAAAAAAAAATATATCCCACAATGCAATGCACTTGACTTCCAGTGCAACAAACTAAGACTTTTTACATCATTTTCTCAACTTTCCCAATTCAAAAATACAATTGGTTCAAAAACTGCAAAATAACCAAATTTGTTACACAACACTCACAAAATCAGCATGCATGCAATGAGGTCCAGTGACAAACATGATCATTTGCATTATGCTTACTATTTTACATACTGTTTTGAAAGGTCAAAGTAGTGTCACCAAACAGAACTGCAAAAATATTGACCTGCCTGCCATACAGCATCTTCTTCATGTATATTGATGTATAATAATATGCGAACACTTTAGATTTTGCATGCGCATATTCTAGATCCCTTAAATCTCCCCAATACCTAAACATAACTACTATAAACAACTATCTTACTACTTATCAACAGCAGGCAGAAAATGTTTTATGAAGTACGCTCACTCAGGGACATGTTTAGTCAGATTTTACCAGAAAAGATTTCAGATAAAAAAAAAAAATCTTATTTTGTGTTTATGTAATACTTGTATTATTCCAACTCAGTTTTTGCCATGAAAATAACCTTAGATGTTGACATGGCAATAAAAATAAATAACTACTACTACTCTACTACTACTTACTATCAATAAGCAGCAAATTAGGAGTTTACTGAGGGAAAACTGTTAAAACCTAAAGTTTTACTATTAATGTATATTAACATATGTCAAGATATACAGTCTAACCAAAAATCATACAGACACCAGAATTATTGTATTTTTGGTTGATTGTAATCCATTAAATACCTTTCTATCAAAGTTATCTGACATTATCAGGATGGATTTGTTCTGACACAGTTTAACTCTGAGTTCTTGTCATATTTTACTACCTTTTTCTGAACTATAGCGAATAAACTGCGTTAATGTGAGAAATGCTGAAGGTGTCTGAATAAGTTTTGGTTTGACTGTATTTGTACTTTGCCACTTTAAGTAATTTGACTCTTAAGCTGATTTCTGTTTTTTTAATGGTCACTTCATCAGTTTAACAGCGGTCCTTTTAATGCTCTGATCTCCTTCAGCCAGGGCAGTAAGACGCTGACTAAGAGAGAGAAGAAGAAACTGGCTGAGTACAGTGATTACATCCAGGATGTTGTCAAAACCAAGAAGGTACGACATACGTTACCATTACTGTTGATGCCGTTTATGTAGTTTCCTGCTTAGTCCAAATTAAAGTGGTTGTATATAATGTACACTGCCCTCCAAAAGTTTGGAAACGCCCTAGAAAAGTGGGGTTTTGGACAATATTGGCATGAATTATTTTTAATTTGTGATCATTTTGCACTGAAGGGACAACACAAACTACGAAAACATATTTTATTACATAGTTTATGCGTAGAAAAAACTTACATTTTCGATTCATCAAAATATCCACCATTAGCAGCTATTACAGCTCTGCATAATCTGGCCCCAAATTTTTTATATTCTAAACTTAATTGGCAATCAGTTGTTGAAGCTATTCAGGTGCTGAACCAAAAAAAATCTTTTAAAAACCTGTGGCAAGTTTAAACCAGTAACCAGACATCACAGCTGGCAAAGGGGCATGTCTGACTTTGACATTTATATATTGTCATTGTTATGTAATAAAAATGAAAATTATTATTGCTGGTCTTCAATGATAATGACAACTTACTTTAATGTATTTGCACCAAAAAATAATACAGATTTATGCTAATATCGTCCAAAACCATACTTTGCCAGGGGTGTTTACAAACTTTTGCAGGGCAGTGTATATAATTAAGGATCACTGTGAATTTAGTAAGTTATGTATTTTCCTAAAGATGTACATTTTTTAAAGAAAATAAAACTTATAATAAGCAAGGATGAATTTAATTGATCAAAAGTAAACTAAAAACATTAATAATGTTATGAAAGATTTATATTTTATATTTATATTTTTTTTTGTTTTATTATTTACGGATAGGACCTTGAAAATTTTATGGTTTATTGTGGTTTCCACAAAAATTATTAAGCAGCAGAAGCCATTTCAGTGTTTCTAATAATAATAATAAGAAATATTTCTTGAGAACCAAATCAGCATACTGTGATATGATTTCTAAAGGATCATGTGACACTGAAGACTGGAGTAATGATGCTGAAAATTCAGCTTTGCATCACAAAAATAAATTATATTTTAAAATATATCAAAATAGAAAACAGTTATTTTGAAACGTAATAATATTTCACAAAATGTTTTATATATAAAATGTTTTTATATTTGCAAAGTTGTCACAAATACGTTTTTTTTTTTGTTTTGTTTTGGGTTTTTTTGCTTTGTCATTATGGTGTTTGGAGTGTAGACTGATGTGGGGGAAAAAAAAAAGTATTCAAACCAGTTTAACATAAGGCTGCAACATAAAACATAAAAATACTTTTGCAATGCACTTTATATACACATACATACATATATATGTAGGTAAATATTGCTTTTATTGCTTTTTATAACTGTTCTATGATTAAATAGTTCTATCATATTTTACTGTATTTTACATTTTGCACTATAAAAGTATTACTCTAAAAAATTGCCTATTTAAGCCATTTAAACATTTACAGATAGCAACATACAAATATAGACATACATTAAAAAAAATATGTTGAGTTATTATGACCAGCTGACAAGTGCCTAAAACACCTCTAAAACCATCAAAACCAGGCCAACTTAACCAACTTGGCTCGGCTGTGATTCCAGCTAACCACCTTAACCTCCATGTTGGTTTTTCAGCAGAGATCTATGAGTATCAAAAACTGAACCTGTATTTGAAATGTAAGCCTTTTGAAGCATTCAAGAGGATGTTTGTCTTCTAATCTTGTAATATTTGTCATCTTTATCTTAGCGCAAACTGTATGAGGAGTATCTTCGCCAGTGTGCTGCAGAATATGATTTCTGAAGGAAGCCAGCATGACAGAGTCATCAGAGTCATCTGGATAATTTATACAAAGCACATCCATGCGTGAAATACTGATGTAGTTTCATATTTACACAAGTGAGAATAACAAATCGGTGCCTTTTTGTTAAATGTGAATAGTGTTGAACAAAATGTGATATACAAACATGACCTCAATGTTATCTTACACCAGCTAGTTTTTCTACATGAATCATTTTTAATAATCAGATCCAGAACTGTTTATAGCCAATAAGCTGCACATATCTCCACATAATGATATACTGAGACATTAGCCTGGTTTATGTGGCCTTCTTTTGATCTCCAGGTGCACTGTGGGAGAAACCAAAGGTACCAAATTCAACCTCACATACTCAGTGTTTATTTTATAAATCACATTTCTATTTTTTATAATGTATCAGAAGAATTTCTCCCAGCAGCCACAGAAAAAACTTTAATTCACTTTAGGTCTTCCTGTCATTCATATGTATTTGAATGTACGGTTGCACGTTTGTCTATGTACATTGTTTATATATGATTGTTTGATAGTGTTTTAAAGTGATGCTACCTAAAAATTATAACGTTTTAAAATTTTCTTAGGGCATTGTTTTATGAATACTAAGGACTTGCATCATTTTCCCCCCTTTGAAATAGCTGGTTTTGGAGATGCATGCTAAGGGAGATTCAGTTTTTTACCCGTCCATGTATACAGGGTGCAGGGTGGAATCATGCACTGATCAATTTTTTAGTTTTATTTAATTTAGTTTTTTTTCATTAGCTTATTTTATTTAATTTTTGTAAATTTTAAGAAACTGTAGAACTTCCATGACTTTTGAGGAGAAAATGCATTTACCTCAGCGTTGCAAAAACGACTTTTTTAGGACTGCAATAATTCAGATTTCATAGTGTAAAAAAGGCTTTAAAAGTTTTTTTTCAGCTGTGCTAATTTTTATCTGTCTTACAGAAAAAATGCCATCTTTGATAAACTCAAAACTTTGTATTCCACTGTCTAAGTATATGTGAAAGAACAAGCAGCACAATAAAATGTTATAGCAACAAATTTATTCATTTTTTATTCCACCAGAACCTGTCCCATATGACTGAAACCTCCAATCCCTGAGTTAGTACCGAAGAAAAGCTATAGGAGGTCAGAGCTACAAGAAAAGCATTCGTTATTATTGCATACAATCTAAAAATAAAATCAACAATCAATCAATCTGTCGTCAATAAATCATTTTACGATTAGTCAGAAAATACAAGCCTCTTATAATACGAGCATTTCTATCGATAAAGTTATAGCTTTAAATATTTGTCGTCTTGTGCAATGTTTCTAGCAGGGCAACCACAGTTCCCATGAGCAAGAGGTATACTGTCATTGTTAAAGGTCAGCGTGTTTCAGGCCAGTCCTGGTGCATGGGCTCATGCTTCAGTTTGGGGTGAGAACATTCAAGATGACAGTATTGCATTGCCATGGAGAATTTACAGTGGATTTGAACTTAAAATACTTAATGGCTGGAAGAATTAAGTAAAGATTCAGCAGTTTATGATGCCTGTCAATAACACATCCAGGTCATACTTCACAAAACCATAAAAGAAAAAAAAACTATATATATATTTTGCTGTAGTATAGTAATTAGTAAAACGTTTAAGTAAGGAGAGAATTAGGAAAATGTGCTTAATTCTTGTGAAAATAACGCCCTCAAAATGTGTTTATACTGTATTTATATAAAATGACTGTTAAAATGTATTTTAAAATAAAATGTATTCCTTTTTCAAATATAGGCCTAGTATCAGGGTCGGAAATTAAAGAGGGCATAATAATGCCAAAATGAACAAAAACGCATAAACTCAAGACAGTTAAACAACGTATATCGTCTGTCACGATTAAAATGAAATAAATTCAAAGTGTCAATTCGTGGAATTACATTTAGGTTCGCTCATACTGCGTCAGATTGCTTTTACGCGACGTTTGATGGAACGTTGAGCATTATTGCCAATCAAACGCGTTTCTGTTGTACTTAGGAATGCATTGGCCAATCAGATGCGCTTAGGTTAGTCAGTGCTGAAAACGCGCCAATTAGAGGCGCTTAGATTAGTCAGCGCTGAACCCTGGAGCTGTTGATAATTATTCGCAAATTCCCTCAGCGTTAACAACACAGTGAAGATATGAGGTAAAAAAAGATTAATTTTGTAGCTTGTAGAGTTTTTGCATAACTTGTGCTGGACTTGGCTAACGTCATGGACGGACATGTTTGTCTGTGAAGCCAGAATGTGACGTGCCCAAAACGAAACAAAAATGTTTTATATTGTTTTCTATATCGATATTAATAATCATTATTACAATATAAAGAGCAATAATCTACAATAATGCTTTTTGTCATAATATTGCAGCCTTATGGGCTCCTGTGTTTTACATGTATAATTTAGATACAATTTTAAACAGTATTGTTATTGACAACAGTTTAAAATATTGATTAAAGTAATTGGGTAAATGCAAGTATTTAAAGTTATAAACATATAGTTTAAAGTTAAACATATAGTTTTTATAATAACAAGGTGATTAAAATTAAATAAGAATTGCCCTCAAATGTAAAAAAAAAAAATGCCCCTGGAAATCAATTCAAGTATTTCCCCCTGGAAAAGTTAATTTCTTACCCCGATATATATATCATTTTGCATTACAGTAATGAGAATTTGGGGTAAATGTTAAGAAAATTATGTCAGAATGAAAAAAAAAGTTAATGGTCCTAAAAACAGGCTTAATTGTCTTTTAAGCAATATATATATTTCATTTCTTTTGGATCTGGGTTTTGTGAGATTCACCCATCTACCTGTGAATTCTGAAATATATTAATACTATATCATATATTATATTTGATTTATATTCGTAGACACTGACATATGGAACTTGTTCCCTTCCCTGAATAATGATCCCATATTAAGATCCTTTGGGAGAGTCTTGATGAAAACTAATGCCCTGTGCATATGAATTATCATGCATCTGCTCTCTCTACATCTACAAACTGCCACAAGCGAAGCTGCATGTTTCGATATGAGCCAGGCATCAACTCTATTCTCGTTCCCGTATCCTGGCTAGCAGAGGTTCGGTTTAAAAAAAAAAAAGTGCAGTCTTATTGTTTGAATGTATCTCCAGTTAACAGCTATATATAAAGTCACATGTACAAAATAAAATATGACAATTCCCCTTAGCCGCTCTCCCATGAACACTGTGTACAGGCAGATGCTTCATGCAAAAGAGTCGACCAACCCACAAGAGAGAGAGAGAGAGAGAGAACTGTCCCGTCTAGTACAGAGGGTTAAAAACCAGGTATGGCTCATTTGTTAGTGCTGTGAACAGATCCAGGCCCGGAGAGAGGTTCCACCTCATGGGGACGATGTCCTCGGCACGGCCCAGGTGCTTGGGTTAGGACGGCGTACGTCTCCCATCTAGTGTCCCACTTAACCAACTGCAGCACTAAGACTACGTCTGTTACAGGAGATCGTCCAAGTTTGGCAAGGAAAACTCAAGGAGCTTGCTGTGCTGAGCCTATCACATCCTCACTGTGAGCCTTTATCGATCAGCCATGACATGTCTCCTGTCCTGCAGGAAAAAAATAACACAATACACATTTTGAAACATCGGTCATTGTAATTTCTAGTAAAAAAGGTTCATATGCAATGAGTGTGTCAAAGTTAAAATCATTAACTAAAACTAGTACAAATATTTTTGTTAATCAAATTATTCAATTAAATGTATATTATTAAATTAAATTATTAAATTAAATGATAACTGAAATTTTAAATAATAACAAACATAAACAGCAAAAAAAAAAAAAAACAGGTTCTAGCTAAGGAGATTATATTCGGAAACTAAAACTATTAAAAAATTGTTTGTTAATTAGAATAAAATAAAAATATATAAAATAAAATAAAAAAATTAAATATTAGATTAAAAACCTAAACTAAATGGAAATTAGAAACTGAAAACTGAAAGTTCAAACTGAAGTCAAATTACCTACTAAAAAACTGAACTAATACAGTGGAATAAAAATAAATTAAACCTTTAAAAAATAAATGTTTAAATAATATTTAATGTTACAAAAACAAAAGCACAAAATTAGTACAAATTAAACAAAAATTACAATAAAAACTACAGTTAAGCTGATTCCAAAATATTAAAAGAACTATAATAGTATGTAAATAGTACTAAAATAACACTGCTGTGTGAACTGGTCTTGTTATGTAGGTCATTCCACAGTCTTCCACACTTGCTGGTTGCACAAACATCCTTGAATTAAGAGTAAATGCTTATGAATGAGGCAAAAACAAACTCATTATAAAGGGGATTTTCTCATACACTGTGTAGTAAACTGAAAGAAGTCTCTTATGCTCACTGAGGCTGCATTTATTTGATTAAAGATACAGCTAAAACTGCAAAATTATAAAATGTTATTAAAATTTTAAATAACTCTTTTCTATTTTAATATATTTTAATATGTAATTTATTCCTGTAATGCAAAGCTGAATTTATAGCATCATTACTTCAGTCTTCAGTGTCACATAATGCTTCAGAAATCATTCTAATATGCTAATTTGCTGCTTAAAGGAGAACTCCACTTCCAGAACAGCAATTTACAAACAATTTACTCACCCCCTTGTCATCCCAGATGTTCATGTTTTTCTGTCTTCAGTCGTAAAGGAATTATGGTTTTTGGGGAAAACATTTCAGGATTTTTCTCCATATAATGGACTTGATTGGTGCCCCGTTTTGAACTTCTAAAGTGCAGTTTAAATGCAACTTCAAAGGGCTCTAAATAATCCCAGCCGAGGAAGAAGGGTCTTATCTAGTGAAACAATCATCATTTTTCTCGGAAAATAAAAATTTGTATACTTTTTAAGCACAAAAGCTTGTGTAGCACAGGCTCTGGGATGCGCGTCCATGATGCTACGAATTAGTAATGGGTCGTTCTTGAACGATTCTTTCATTTTGAACAAATTTTTAATGTGACTCGGGAAGAACGAGTCGTCTCGGGGAGTGATTCGTTCAGTCACGCATGCGCAACATCCTATTAGGTTCTGTACTGGAATTAGTTCACCTGTTTTGAGTCTTCGGGTTTTTCGAGTCGTTCGTTCATCTTATGGGGCTGTCACGTGATGAATGAACGACTCAAACCTGAAAACTTGTCAAATAAGAGGTGAGGTGAGCTAATCATACTCAAAAGACCAAGGTAAACAATGAATTAAGCTTTTCTGTTTCTTATAGCATTATAAATTTGTCTTGTTTGTAGTGTGCTCAACGCTTGTGTAAGCAGTAGATGTGTTAGAAAAAAAATGACAGATTGTGTCTAGATAAGACCCTTCTTCCTCAGCTGGGATCGTTTAGAGCCCTTTGAAGCTGCATTTTGGAAGTTCAAAATCAGGGCACCTATGAAGTCCATTATATGGAGAAAAATCCTGAAATGCTTTCCTCAAAAACCACAATGTCTTCACGACTGAAGACAGAAAGACATGAACATTTTGGATGACAAGGGGGTGAGTAAATTATTTGTGAATTGTTGTTCTGGAAGTGAATTTCTCCTTTAAGAAACATCATAATCAATGTTGAAAACAAGTTTAAACTGTCCCTTGTTTAAACCATGGAAAGTCTTACTACGTCTGTTGTTCTCTGTGAAACTAGAAAATGTACTTACTCCACGTCACGTTTCCTAATCGTCTTTCCAGAGCCAAAGACTTCTGCAACCCGTGACACAATGGGGTCGTAGTTCATACTGGCCACGGCTACCACCTCCTCACTCCTGTAATCACCGCAGATTAAACACACACACACACACACACAGCTAGCATCAGCTGCGCAGGAAATACAGTAAGAAAAAGTATTTATAACATTACAGTTGAACTACTGATGTCACATGGACTATTTTAATGATGTCCTTACTACCTTTCGGGGCCTTAAACGTGTCAGTTGCATGTCTGTATATGCAGGGTCAGAAAACTCTAGGATTTCATCACAGATATCTTAATTTATGGGTTAGTAACGACATGAGGGTGATTAATTAACACATTTTTCATTTTTGGGTGAACAGTTATAACAGTGATATATGCCTTATCAAGTGAAGCCCAATAAGTCTGGTTATTATTTTGATCTATTTCTTTCATCTGTGAGATTAAGGTCTTTTTTCACATTGATTTGATTTATTCATTTCACTTTCTAGCAGCTGGAGATTTATTAACACAGAAGCCCAAGAAGCCTTTAAACTGCATTTTGGAATTTCAAAATCGGGGCACCATATCAGTCCATTATATGGAGAAAATGCTGAAATGTTTTCCTCAAAAAACATAATTTCTTTATGACTGAAGAAAGAAAGACATGAACATCTTGGATGACAAAGGGGTGGAGTAAATTATTTGTTAATTGTTGTTCTAAAAGTGGAGTTCTCCTTTAAGACTGGTTTTGTGGTCCAGGGTCACATATAACAATAATAATCACATCCTTGATCTAAATCAGAATTGATTTTTGATATGATAATTTCAAGGTAATATTAAATGGCTTGATCATATTTGTAAACAATATGATTTCAATCAACTCACTTTGTGTAGAATGCCACAAATTTCAGCTCATCCAAATCCCCCTGGATGACGACATCATCAAAGCCGTCTCCATAACCTTGACAACAACATTTAAAGCACATGAGATGCATCAGAGGAGCACTGACGCTGAAACTACATCAGTCATTCATTTAATCTAAATGAAGTGGGGGTTTTTTCCATGTGTATTTTTAGTGCTAGACGTTTGTCCTTACCTGCATATCGTATGCTTTTTCCAAACATGGCTGTCCAGAAATAAGGCACCGTTTTAATTTCTGAGGCCTTTCCCATCATGCTAAGGGCAGCTACTCTACCTGTGGTGGAAGACAGTAAAATGTACAAAAATTAACAAAACATTATTCATTATTTATACAAAATGGCATTTAAAGCACATGTATACATCCCAATGAGCTGCAGTTCTTACCGTGTACGTGAGCCATCTGCCAGTGGGGTATGTTCACCTTCTTATTGCTACGTAAAGCTAAAGGAAACGTTACCACGTCACCTCCAGCGAAAACCCCATCAATGTTCGTCTGCATGGTCTGAAAGGGTTAAAGGTATAAGTTTACATACGCTTTGTACTGTAGCTTGTCCTTTGTAGCTTATTATCATGAAATACTCAAGGTCGTCACAGTAAAACAATTTATCACTGATACAGTAGACACAAGCATGGGCAGATTAGCTCAGGTAACAGAAATGAACATGTTCTGAATGGCAACAGATGTTAATGTGCTCTAAGATGCAATAACAGATGTGCAGGGCAGAATGCAGAATGACTGAACCTTATTGACTGGGATGAATCCTTTGGAGTCCATGTGCACTCCGCTCTGCTTCAGAAATGCTGTGGCTGGACTGGAGCCTAAAAACACACACACACACTTATGATCGACCCCAGCACTAATTGATATTTTTCATTGGGGCATGTTGTCACGTGTTTTAAATCTTTGCTTTGTTTTGTTTAATGAATCGTTTCGCATTTAATAGTTTTATTATGGAAATTTTGCTTAAAAGCCTAGTTAATTGCAAGTTTCCATTTGTGACAATTATTGCAGTGTATATACAGTAATGTGACAACATGCCCCACTATGACCCATATATTTAGTCAGTGTATTTTTATTATAATTATACATGTGCATATGTGTTAGAGCTGCAAAACGATTAGTCGCAATTCATCGATTCAAAATAAAAGTTTATGTTTGCATACTATATGTGTGTCTACACACATATACATATACAAATACACACATATACATGTATATATTAAGGAAAATATGTTAGATTTATATGTAAAATATTTATACATACAGTACATACAAATATATATTTTTAAATATATAGATATGTGTATTTATATAAACATAATAAATATACGTAATACACACAGTATGCAAACATAAACTTTTATTTTAAATCGATTAATCGCGACTAATTGTTTTGCAGCTCTAATGTGTGTGTATGTACACACACACACACACACACGACACACACATATGCGACTAATTGTTTTGCAGCTCTAATGTGTGTGTATGTACACACACACACACACACACACACACACATATGTACATATATAAATATATAAAAATACATTGACTGAATATGTCATAGTGGGGCATGTTGTCACATTATATGCATTACAATGTTTAAAGAAGTTAATATGCATTTGGGGTTTAAAGAAATAAATATTTTTATTTAGCAAGGATGTGTTGAATTGGTCAGAAGTGACAGTTAAAATATATCTATTTCAAATAATAATGCTGTTCTTTTGAACTTCCTATTCATCAAAGAACCCTGAAAAAATATGTCACAGTTTTCACAGAAATATTCACAGCATAACATGTTTTTAACATTAATAAGAAGAAATGTTTCTTAAACAGCAAATCAGCATATTAGAATGATTTCTGAAGGATCGTATGACACTGAAGACTGGAGTAAAATTCAGCTTTGCATCACGGAAATAAATTACATTTTAAAATATATTAAAATAGAAAAGAGTTATTTTAAACAGTAAAATTATATTCACAATATTACTATTTTTACTGCAAAAGAGACTTTTACAAATTTATACTTTATTAGCTATTTCTGTAGCCAAGACTACAAATAAATAAATAAGAAGCACTCACCTATGCCAATAACACAGACGTCAGCTCTCAAGACTTTGCCGCTTTTTAGAACCACTTCTTTTAACTATCGAAACAAAAAAAATTTCAGTTTAACATTTATGTCATAGTTGCCAATTTTCTTACCACTGTGACTTACAATATAGAAATCTCATTATGTTATATCTTAAGGAAGAAATATTTATCACACATTATCAAACATGTCATTTTATAATAGATCACAGTCCTGCTTATTCTCAATTATACATTTACTTTGCTGACTGTGTGCTCACTCATTTTTTTCTTCTGTTCTGGCCAATCCATTATTGAAATAGCTGTGTTAGAAAATATTCAAAGCTAAGCAGTGCTACTGTGAGAGCAGCTGTAATTAATCACTCTACAGGAATGAGAGCAAGAGAGAGAGAGCCCTACACTACACTGAACTCCTGTTTTTCTCACTTTCATGATACCTGTCCATTATGCCCTCGCATCTCCCACACCTCGTTCAACATGTAGAACTTCACCCTGTTTGACTCAAACAACTGAGGAGAGAAACAAAATGAAAAAAAAAAAAATGTAATAAGATATATATAGGTTTAATATAGGTTTAATGTGATTGCAGCAAGGGATAATATAAAATAATATAATATAGTCAGCAAATAAATTTCACCATGTAAGAGTTTTTACAGTATGTAGGAAGAGAAAAGCAACAGAGTGATAAGAGAGGCAAGAAACTAGCATGAAACAGTGAAATATATTAATGGTCTAGGACAACAAACAGCTACATAGTTTAATGTCATACACACTCAATTTTTTTATTTAAAATGTATTTATTTAAACATGCTTAACTTATAAAATCAGTTAAAATAATGGAAAAGAAAATGCAACTGATATAATATTTATTAAATAATATTGTTAAAACTTAATCATTTTGCTTTCTAAGCTTTAAAAGTTCATGCTTCACATTTACTTCAATATATATAAATACCAGAGATGCCAAACCAGGGTCCCATGACCTTTGATTTGCCATATCATAAGAGGGGGAAAATATGAAAAAATTGAAGCATGTCTTTATTTCTAATGTATGCATTATGCATTGAAATATATATCAGTTTTTTACAAATTACATTATAGCTGGGTATGACGCAAAATAGACCTGCAATGAAATTAGATTTTTCAACCATCATTAAAAACAAGTTTGGTCACCTCTGATGTCCACCATTTAATGATTATTTCATGTTTAAATCTTAATATTCATATTTATGTCATTGTATATAAATAGTTATTTTCTGTCACCTTCATCAAGGCTTTTCCCACTTTCTCTCCGAGTGCTTTACGAAATGGTACAGCCTCTATGCCAATCACAGACACTGAGTGAGCCTTATCTGTGAGAGCTGCGGCCACCTCCATACCTGAACACAAGACAGCACATATAATCCTCATCAGACCCCAAAAATATATTTACACACCTACTTGAGTCTGCTTGTGCATGTATCTTTAAAATAAGTGTCACATGGTATTTTGTTATCTAATGCAATGACATGGATTCATCTTAAATCATGCCTTAAAGTCCCCCTGTAGTGAAATTCAAGATTTTTATGTTGTTCATTTGTCTATGTGGTGTTTTTAATATGCTGTTAGACAAACCATGTGCCAGTCCATTAATCAACACCATTGCTGAGTATTTTCTCCTTAAAACTGTAGTTTCCCAAAGGCTGTCCTAGAAATGCGGTTTGAAACAGCCTTTTTTTGCTACGTCACAAACTTCAGTAACCAGTCACATCAAAGGACGGATTCCTATCATTAGCATGAGGAATATACCAATAGGATTATCAGCACAAAGCCAAATATTAAATAGTAGAGCATTTAATAGAGCATACAGAGCATTAAATAAAGCACATCCGCTAGGCGCTATCCGCTAACCTGCGGCAACAGTGTAAAAGTAGCCTGGAGTCAGACGCACCTCTCCCGCATTGCCGTCTGCACTTTATTCGCATATGCTCGTGGGCACGAACTGGAATCACAAACTAGGCTGCATTCCAGCCTTCAAAGCTTTTGAGGGCACAACATCATCAAGTAAGTAACTTTAACAAATTTTACAACATCCACTGTAGCTGTCCACTAGTAAAAACATGATTTTATCAGTCATTATCTGTGTTTCGCCATTATATCGCGTTTACTACTGTTCAGTTAGTGGATGAGGGGCTGGTGTGACTGTGTGGGTGGGGCTAATTTGCATATTCATAGATCCACGTATAGTAAATGAGGCAAGGAGGATAGAGTTACATTCAAGCTGTTTTAGGGCATGAGAAAATTATTTTCACAAGAAAAAAACATTTAAATATGTCATTTTGATCACCAAAGATCAGTTTTAAAGGATACAAATTTTGACTACAGGGGGACTTGAAGTGTCTAAACACTATTATTTAACTACACAGATAATACGTACAGTATATGTACATTTCACATAAGCTCTTACCAATAAATGAGGTTCCAACAATGACAGCATTCTTACTGCTGGCGAGTGTTGCAATGCTGTTGGCATCTTCCGGTGTTCTGAGGTGAAACACATTTCCCACATCTTTGCCTTTGTAGCTCAGAGGTTTGGGTCTGTAAAGATGAAGGAAGTAGAACTTATTAATTCAAATGAAAAAAAAAATAAATGCGTTTTTTATTATCACATACACTAATCTTCAAAAGTTAGAGGAGTAAGATTTTTGTGAAATGTATGTTTTTGAAAGCATTTATTTGAAATAGATATTTTTGCATCAGTGTAAAAATCTTTACTGTCACTTTTGACCAATTTAATGCACGCTTCCTGAATAAAAGTATTAATTTCTTCAAAAAATAAAATCTTACTGACCCTAAACTTCTGAATGGTAGTGTAGGATCATTTGATAGCTGTAGTCATGTTTACCTGCTCCCTGTGGCAATGAAGAGTTTTCGATACTCCATTTTAAAACCATCCCGAAACGTCACGGTACGTGTCTTCACATCCACAGAGGCAACCTGTGAAGAAACATATAGCAATTTGTGCAATTTTGCATGGTAATTAGTATAAATGACACTGATTTAGACATCAGTTATTCAAATACCATGTCCTTTCAGTAACAGTGCCAAAAAATATAATAGAATACTTGAAGTTGTTTTAATATTCTATAGTATTACCATCTGATACCATACTTTTTTGTAGTGGTCAAAAGAGATAGAATCACATTTACAAGTGTTTTTCCTCAGTAAATCATAGTATAGTCAGGTTAATCGTTCTCACCTCTTTTTCTAATAGTATCTCAATGTCATGCATCTGAAAGAAGTCAGATGAGCGCAGCTGAAGCTGCTCAGCCGTACTCTCTAAACACTGAAGAAAAAACGAATGGACATCAAATCAATATCATACTTGCTGAATTTTAGGGCACATGTGTGGTCAAAATAAAACCGTCTTATGTTCATTTTAGATTGTAAAACTTTGTTCCCACATTGTTCTATGGACTGTTCTGTGTACAAACCTTACTCAGTTTAGGCCTGTCGTAAGGCAGATGTTTGTCCATAGTGCACATCACTATACGGTCTGTGAAACCCTCCTGCCTCAGAGTCTCAGCGCACACCAGACCAGCAGGACCTGAGTGAGAACATCAACAGAAGTCAAGAGGAGCAAGGTGTCATCTTCATCTTGAACTCTAATCTGGGGCTGGTTGCATAAACTGCGTAGAGACTAGTCTTAAAAAGTTAGTCATGCTTTTTTTTTTTCTTCTAGACTGGTCATAACTTTTTAAAATCAGTTATAAAAAGGTGACTGGTCTAATTTGAACTAAAAAATATGACTGTTTATCCCTCCTTGGCTAACTGCTAGTTAACATAGTGGCTATGTTTATGCAACTGGTTCCTGAATATAAATGTTTTTGATGATTTTATGTGATGCTTTGAATGTTATCTCTTACACTTTATCTTTAACTTAACAAGCAGTAAATGCATTTCTTATGTTTAAAGATGGCATATAACCTTTGGACCTATAAAGTCTGTTCCAAATGTAGAAATTCAACTGCTAAGATGCCATAAAACATTTATAAGAGATAAAAATAAAACCAGTTTTGGGACAGGAAATGACGTAATCAAATGGCCCAGTGTGGTTCACCCACAACAGACAATATAGATTTTCACACTTGAAATAGCTAACCCTGTGTCATTGTAAACCCACTTAAGCTTAACAATGGACCTTTATCTCACTTCCTATATCCGGTAAGCGAAGCAGTGTATCCCCACTTCCGGTCCCATCGCAACGCAATGAAAACTAATGGGAGAATCCTCTCTTTCGCCGGTGTTACTGCAGTGTGTTTGGCTGCTTTTATTCTAAACAATGACACACTGCCTCAGTTTTCACGATTTCCTGACACGACACGGATGAGATGTGTGGGATGAATTAAGGTCCTTCTAAAATATTAGGGGGGAGCAAATTCGCGTGGAGTATGCATTTCGAAACTGAGGACGTTTAGGCCTACATCTCATATCACCTGCTGAAATGTTCCTATTAATATATTTCTCTTCCAAATGTGCATTCTGAATAATAAATTAATTTAACCTGCTGCAGTCAGTTTCGTCTTCTCATTAACAATGTTTTTCTCATCATATTTTATACCCGTTTACATTAAAATACATTTTAAATAAACACCCTTACAAAATTAACCATGGATTTACTATAGTAAATGTAGTAACCATGTAATTTTATTTTACTTTTTCCGTGGACTGATTTCCAATTGTATTGCCATAGTTTTACTACACATACCATAATGTTCCTAAGAACTAGGGATGTCGCAATACTCAGTATAATATTGAACCGTTCGGTACGACCTCCACGGTTCAATACGCCCTTGTGAATTGCGGTTTTTCGGTTTTGCATATAAATAACTTCTTTGTTTTATTTCTTTGGGAATTTGCTGTATGTGTGCTCGCGAATTCACCTCCTGAAACGAGGAAACGCTTCCCCGCTTATATTTGAAAAAGCAACACACATAGAATCTTCCATTCTAATGAAATGCAATGATAAGCCTTTCTAAACCTGTTGTCCAACAAGAGTTATAAAAACAAACGTTTTAAAAAACATTATAACTTGTTTTTAATTCTCAACATCAGTCGAGTGTTTGAAATAACTTCCTCATGTGATCTGATGTGGATTCTTATCACAGAATGAGGCAGACGATAAATTCTGTACTCATATTGTCAATTAGCAATGGCTTATGAAAATATACCAGATGGCTTTAAGAACACAGATAAACCATATATTATTGTAGACGAGTGTTTATTGTCCTTACATTTCATCGTTCAAAACGTTTAACGTTATATCTTTTTATCCAGTCACAGACTCACAGCAATAGCGATGCCTTTATCCACATTAGAGAAGCTAGAAAGGAACGTAATCAGTGCTACTTCTTGGACGCATATGTGGATTTACTGCACGGGGGCGCCCTCTGGCGTCCAGTATGAATGAAACCCATTCTATCGCTGCAGAGCCAGATGGGAGGAGCTGGAGCTCCAGCTCCCCCCCGCTGGAGGTAATGGGTGGAGATAGACACCTAACCCTACCCCTTACCCTATCCTAACCCTAACTCCACCCATTAGTTCACACAGAGGTGGAGCTGGACCTCCAGAGAGGGGGAGCTGGAGGCCATTCGGCTCTGCAGTAAGCAGTACTTGTCTATTTTGCGTAAAAATAAAAAAAATAAAACCTCTCTCAAAAGAAAAAATAAGCAGACATATACTAAACCACGCTTTTTTCAATGTATAGAGGTTTAAGGGAGTATTTTGTTAATTTGTTGCAAAAAAAAAAAAAAAAACACACTGAAGTGGTAAGATATCAGAACCGAACCGAACCGAAAACCGTGGCTAAAAACCGAGGTATGTATTGAACAGTGGACTAACTGTATTGTTGCATCCCTAGTAAGAACGGTATTGAATTAGATGAATGAATACACGGGCGTTGCCTTAAAGAAATAACAATGTTGAACATTTTAGCTAATTAATCTAGACAGTATAACGCGTTGACAGCGTGATTTGAGTATTAATTAAGAATTTTGGCATAAACGTGAATTACATACAGTGAAATGACTGAATGAAAAATGACAGAATGAAGACTAAAATTTATAACAAATGAATAAACAATGTTGATTCTGATTTTATTCATCAGGTCTCACACAAACACCGCAGCACTGACGCAGTGTGGTGAAATCACGCATGTTTATGAGTCATGGGTTTCTCAGATTGGTACGTTCGATTAAAACTACAGGTTCCGTTGCATTTGGAAACTTCTGTGCACAGTAATCATCAGAATATTTTTTCGCCTGTCTCTGAAAATGTCCGGATTTTGAAATCAACCTGCAGATGCTCATTTTAAGAGGCTTTTATTCGGCTAGTGATTACAGCATATTGAAAAATATACATAATCAGAAGAATAGATACACTGCTTCGACAAGCGCTTCCGGTGTTCAATTCCGGTGCGATAAAGGTCCATTAATTAATTAATGATTTATGACTTAAGTTTCACTTTGAACATTCAAACCCTGGGTTAACGATCTTATTAGCATATTTGCAATGTCAGTGCCACTGATTGGACGAACGAAGGCCTGTTTGCATAACGACTCTAAAGTTGCGCATTTTCATATCATAAATTACCTACTGTATTATGAAGTTTTCCCTTAATGGAGTTTTCGGACTTTAAAGGTAAGAATAAAACAGTCTAAACTTCAATTCACCTGTTTTCAGTCACTATTTGAAATTTTCCCCCTCAGCACTAAACGCTGAAACGACTGTTTATTAACGAGCGATGTTTCCGTTAGCACCTCCGTTCCAAAGCACTTGAAGACAAGCTAGTCCAACTCTACCACAATAATCCCCGGGTAAAAACGGTGCTAACTTCGCGGTGCTAATGTAAAAATGCGGGGTTTAAAACGACGATAACTGGGGCAAAATGCAGTGTGAAAAGCTCTAATATGAGCAGGAGGTAAATTTCAGTTTTACTGTGCATTGAAATCTAGTGTAGGTATAACTTAGTCCTATTATACATCCTTGTTGAAAAGGCTAATGGATTGTAAAGCTATAGGCTATCCGTAGGCTACACATAAAAGCTGTATGAAAGTCTACTACTCAGGACATCATAGGGCGAATTCACTAAATAGTTTGCACACATTATTTGAGTGCAAAAAACGTGCATATTATTACCTGAAATCCAGTTTAACCACATGGTGGCACAGTGCCATGAGTATTTAAATGAAATCATTGGTCATTATTTACAGAGTAAATCATTTCTGTGTAAAGAAGTCAGCACTGTTTGCATGGCACAATTATTTTTTTTAAAGGAAAGGTGTATGATTTTAAGGATTGATTTTACAATGCTGCCTAGTGAATTCACCCGTGTTATTGCATTTTAGTCTCATTTTATAACATTATGGCTGCAACCTGATCCGATAATGAGAACGTGACTGAATCCAGTGCTGGAATTGATGACAGCTGAACATTTTGACATGGCCTTTGACCGCCGCTGAGTCTGAAGGGCCTGTCAGGAAACAGACGATTCCCCACATCAACATTTACAACTGTTGTTAAATATAACTCTCTTTACAAACGTACTCCAGAGAAAGAGAGACTATTCACCTGCTTGTTTGCTCTTATTATCACCTTGTCCTTTTCGACTCTGACCTGAAATAGTAAGAAAACAAATTGACATGACAGATTATTACATAACAGAGGGATTATGAAAACACCCCCACTGCTTAGTGATGACACATACTGAGATTCATTTTCTCTCTTCTGATGAAATCATATGTCCTCAGGCTTATAAAGAGTATGTACTCCCTCTATGTCTGGTTGAGAATATGTTTTTTTTTATTTTTTTCCCAGTTCAATAGGTCTCATTCAGTAGTTTTTCATAAGCCTGTGAACATTTTCACAGAAAAAATCATGATTTATCAACAAGTTCACACTTATATTGTTTTCTAAATAACTGATCAAATTTAAAACCAAAAACTTTGACTGCAGTCAAATCCTTGTTGGCTTAAATGCTTAAATAATAAGTAAATAAGTTAATAAATTTATTCTTAATATATGATAATAAAATGAGATATTTATTTTATATAAATCTAAATAAATTCACACTTACGTTGTTTATTAAAGCACGAGCCAAACTCCTTGATGGCTTAATAATGTTTATAACTAAATAAAAAATATTATTATTATTATATCCTAATAACATTATATGTTATTTATCTTATATAAATACATATGTATACATATGTATTTATTAATAAGTTCACACTTTTATTATTTTCTAAATATAATCAAAAAAAAAAAAAAAACTGCAAATATACTAACATTAGAAGCCAAACTCTTGATAGGCTTATGCCTAAGAAAATGTTGTTGTTTTTTATTAATATATAAATGTATTACCATATATGATAATAATATTATAATTATGTTATAAATAATTTCTTTATTTTATGCAAATTAATAATAATAATAATTATTATTATTATTATGCTTTTTTTTACAGTCCGAAAGAACAAGTGGATGCAGTGAAAGTTCGAAGAGGAACATCTGTTACCTGGAAGGTAGGCAAACTGTCTAGGCCAGGAAAATCCTCAATATCACCCGTAGTGATGTTAAAACATGCCCCGTGCCATGGACATCGCACACGCCCTTTTGATAGCACACCTGAAAGAATTTTTAAATACATAGTATTACTGAAAGAACAGTCTGTTTTGCTATTTGATAAGGCTTGTCTAATAGCAGTGTGTTATAAAATCCTCTGAGAGCTATTAGTATCCAAAGCAATGGAATGTAGAAGATCAAGAGCGCTCCGCAGCACGTCCCTCACCTTTGACCAGTGGAGCCCCATAATGTGGGCACTTGTGTCCCATGGCAAAGAATTCTCCATGTTCCTTAATGAGCAGAGCACGACCTGCCCCCAAATCCACCTCACGCATTCTGCCAAACACAACGCATAAAATACTGATACATTCAAAGGTTACAACTGATGTGTGTCATTTATGTGGCACCAAACAGGAGAAAAAAGTGACACTGGTATTAAAAATGGCATTTTTTAGTTCAATTTTCTTAGCTTTGATCTCAATCCATATGCTAGCATATTCCTAAAAGGTTGACAAAGATTCATGCATTTAAAATTTAGTCTTTCTCTTCCTGGAACACAAATCAAAAACTTAATGACATCACTTTATGCTTATTAGCATATGCAAACTGTAGAATTTTATTTTAGAATACTGCAAACTGAAAACTTTGCAGCAAACTTCAAGCTATTAAAACTTTTTCTAACGTTTTTGTCTGACTTTCTCAAGCCAACTGCAAAGTTCGTTTTCAAACTATAAAATGAATAAAATGCTCTATAGAATGAGAATGTCCCTCCCCTTAATAGCACCTGCCACCAACTAGCAATAGTTTGTAGAAAACAAACTGTGGTTTTGCTGTTTCCTGATGTAAACTAAAGACTAATAGCTAATTAACTTTATGTTTTATTCCTGTGATGCCAGTGCTAAAATTTCAGCATCATTACTGCAGTCTTCAGTGTCACATGATCCTTCAGGAATTATTCTAAAATGCTGATTTGCTGTTCTAGAAACATTTATTATTACCGGCAATGTTGAAAAATAGTGCTATTAAACATTTATGTGGAAACCACGTTTTTTAATCTTTAGCTCTAAATAGCTCACAAATATGCACTCAGATATACAGTACAGGAAGACAAAATTACTGTGTTGCCTGTGAACTTACTGTCCATTTTCGAGATCTTTTATATGGCAGACAGATGCCTCTATGTAGTCTCTATGTTTGCGCTGTGGCCGCAGTGTCATGGAGTCCTCGTCGGAACAGTGTCCCAGAGATCCGTTGGGTCTGCATTCTGAAAATGGACTGGCCTTTCCATTAGGAGACATCAGGTCCACCTCTTTCTCTTTGTCCAAAAGAGTGAGCTCAACTTTGACCTCTACTGCAAAAAATGGCTCAATATAAGTACAAAAGAATAAGCCAAATTTCTGTACTTCAGACAACTAATTGATTTGTTTGGCTGAATTCGAATGCGATCCACTTCCATCTTTAAATATGTTGCTAACACTTTAGTAATTGTTCTTGGTGTGAACAGGCTTTAAAGGATTAGTTCACATCCAGAATAAAAATTTCCTGATAATTTACTCACCCCCGTGTCTTCCAAGATATTAATGTCTTTCCTTTTTCAGTCGAAAGAAATGACAGTTTTTGAGTAAAACATTCCAGGATATTTCTCCATATAGTGGACTTCAATGCAGCTTCAAAGGGCTCTACACGATCCCACCCGAGGAATAAGGGACTTATCTAGTGAAACTATTGGTCGTTTTCTAAAAAAAAAAAAATTCTATACTTTTTAACCACAAATGCTTGTCTTAATACTAGCTTTGCGATGCGCATGTGCATCTCATGCATTGCGTAATCACGTTGGAAAAGTTATTTGCGATTAGTTCTTCGACTGTGTACTTCGATTCAAAAAGGTAGGGTTGGGCGAAAAACTCCATTTCATTTTCTCCTCCAACTTCAGAATCTTTTTTTGCCCTTTGAAGCTGTATTGAAATTGCAATTTGGACCAGTTGGCCACCATTGAAGTCCACTATATGGAGAAAAATTATGGAAAGTTTTCTTCAAAAAGCTTAATTTCTTTTCGACTGAAGCAAGAAAGACATGAACATCTTGGATGACACTATAATGTCATCCATGATCCATGTCATGATTTAGAAATTCAAGTGAAATTTAACCTAATACATAACAAATACAGTGCTATTTATGTGTTGAAATAACACAAGTGAGAAGAACATCAGAAGCTGAAGCACCATTTTAATGTACACAGTCTTTATAGAAAGCGATTGTGCAATGTGCTTCCTCTACAGTTTGGTCTCGGTCTAGCTTTCTCTCTGGCCGGAAAAATGTGCTGAGGGCCTGCTTCTTATGCCTTAATCACACAGGAATTCACACCTGCTGAGTGAAGCTTAATTAAAATCAATGGAAAATCATGCAAGATGACTTGAGCTGACGAAGGAAAGAAAAAGAAAGAAAACTCGCCTTTTCAAAGCTGGCTGCAGACACTTTGTTTTCAGTGTCAGAACTGGGAAAATAACATCTGACAGATTATTTAGCGAATGTGCGTATCTATAGGGTTCATCAATGAAATCACACTATCATTCCCATTCCCTTATTCAGCCTACAAGAAAGAAATAATCTGTGGACATAAATGACAAGCATTAAATCTAAAGACAAGCAGTGTAGACTACTTCAATCATTTCAGCAAAGGGCTTCATTTAAACAATAGGTCCACTGATCCAATATCTACTGCCTAATATTTATTTTTCCTCCCATTCTCGCTCTAACTAAAGGTAATGATTTTAATTTCAGTGACAGCTCAACAGACATTAGATTTAGAGTAAACATACTGTTTCAAAATTTATTTAATTTTTTTCTAGCAGGGAAAAGTTTAAAATATTGATTCTTGAATGCTTCATGTTGGCCTACATACAGGTGGTTCTCAAAAAATTATTCCATTTGTGCCTCATTTATGTCATGAGTTACCACTAATAAAATTAAACAGGATACAGAAACGTAGACATGTTATTTGGTGAATTCTGTTTAGTGTGCATAATGCAGAAAAATGCTTTGAATAAATTTGTTAAAGAACAATTATGAAAATAAATAATATAATACATATTTTATTTTCTGCAGAATATTAACCAGATTGCATTGCCCCATTTATTTACATTTTAATTCATTTTAATTATTTGAAAAACATTTAATTCCTCTTAAAATTGTTTTTTTTTTCAGCTCCATTGTTCTGTGTGATGTATGGAACCTTGTTTCTCCCACAATTCATACTGTTTTTATATCTCACATTTCAGACTTTTTTCTTGCAATTTTGAGAAAAGAAATACAAGATGTTAACTCGCAATTGGAAGATATAAACTTTGTTAGATAAAAAAAAATGTGAGAAAAAATTACCTTTTTTATTTTTTATTCCATGGTGGAAACAAGCTTCCAATGCAATGGTTCTGACACGTATTAAAAAAAGTTATTTTTTTTCAGTTGACAATTAAAAAAGTAAAAGTTTAGGTATACACTACCAGTCAAAAGTTTTTGAACAGTAAAATTTAATGTTTTTTAAAGAAGTCTCTTCTGCTGACCAAGCCTGCATTTATTTGATCCGAAGTACAACAAAAACAGTAAAATTCTGAAATATTTTTCAGATTGTTTTCTACTTGACTATATTTTAAAATGTAATTTATTCCTGTGATCAAAGCTACATTTTTAGCATCATTACTCAAGTTTTCAATGTCACATGATCCGTCAGAAATCATTCTAATATGCTGATTTGCTGTTGAAGAAAGATTTTTTTTTATTATTAATATTATCATTATTTAAAACAGTTGAGTAAATTCTTTGATGAATGGAAAGATCCAAAGATCAGCATTGATCTGAAATAAAAAAGCTTTAAATTAGCTTTAAATTGATCAAATTGATCAAAAGTGATGATAAAGATATTTATAATGATTTAAAAGATTTCTATTTTAGATAACTGCTTTTCTTCTGAACTTTTCAATATAATAATAATAATAATAATAATAATGTTTTTTGAGCAGCAAATCAGAATATTAGAATGATTTCTGAAGGATCATGTGACTGGAGTAATGATGCTAAAAAATTAGCTTAGAAATCACAGGAATAAATTACATTTTAAAATATATTCAAATAGAAAACAGTTAAAAATATTTCGAAATTGTACTGTTTTGCTGTACTTTGGATCAAATAAATGCAGGCTTAGTGAGCAGAACAGGCCTTTTTAAAAAACATAAAAAAATCTTACTCTTCTTATCATATTAAATCATATTCATATAATCATAGTCTTAATGTTATAAGATAGCATTCAGATGTTTTTGAAAGATTTTTGAAAGAATCATTATTCTTAGTCTTCAGTGTCACATGATCATATTCAGAAATGATTCTAATATGCTGATTTGCATCACCAGCCTCCTGGTAATCCTGTTGCTCTGACATATTGTATGGTCATAACAGAAAAGATAGTCATAGTTGTAACTATGTGTCTTATGTAAGTTTCCAAGCACAGTAATTGACTTAAAAATGCCACAGTGTCACAGTCCTCTCTCTGAACCCTCTGAAATCCAACACCCACGGTCACACTTTCACAACTGAATCTTTGGACAGATGAAAGTTGCCCCTCAGCCCCTCAGTAGTACCCCCCTCCCCCAGCCACCACAGAAGAGAAACAGCGATACATTGTGAAACATTCGAAACCCAACTCATATTCCATTGTCTAATCCTCTTGAACACAGAGCAATTAAGAGCATTAAAATTCCTCCTGCACTAAAGGAAAGCCACATCACAACAGCAGTCAGGGGCCACGTTAACTGACCTATATATTAGGCGGAGACACAAGTTGCAATTATTACGGGATTTAATCAACAGGTCGCGCTACACGGACTAAGGGTTTTCTATATACTATAAGTGTGTTCATCACCTGGTTTGGGTTTGGAGAGGCATCCTCCCATGGTGGGCCCAGAGTGAAGCCAGGTGGCCAGATGAGAGGGAAGCCCAGGATGGGTGTTAGCAGGGCTGGGCCGATCAGACGCACAGGGTGGGCCGCTGGGCCTGGAGGAGGTGGAGGCAGCGCTGCAGGGGGGATGTTTGGGCCTGTCGGGCCCACACGGCCATCTCAGAGATCAGCGACTGTACATAATACACAGCCTGAGAAAAGGAAACATATAATGGTCATCTAATCTGCACATTCCTCTTATTCACCACTGCTTTGCTGTTAGACCAGAGTGACCAGTATTTATTGCATTTTGGGGGCTGGTGTCCTGGTGTCTCCACCTTGTTTTACCTGCAAGGCTTTCTTGGCCAAACAGCTTTATCAGGTTAGTTTCACTGGTGAACAAATCCACCCTACTAGACCAACAGTGTTAATCAACATTTAAGCTGGCCAATATCAATTAATATAGCTGACAAAAAAGTTAAAGGTAAAATAAAATAAAAATAAACTTCCTACTGTCCGTGTCTTTTTAAAGTTTAAGACATGGATGGAGGCAGAAAACAAATGTATGCCATTTGCACAAAGCATGACTCTGATTTTATAATTTCATAGGTTTGGGTACATTTAATTGAACTTTTTAATTTTCCTAGCCAAATCTGGACCACTTTGTACAAAGTTAAAATTCAGTACACAAAAGCATTAAAAATATACTCCATTTGCACCACTCCCATTTGCTGTCTTTACCTGTAATTTGCTACTGGCATGTTACTTACAAAGTTTTAAATGCCACAGTTTGTCTAAAACTGGACAAACTGTGCAGGTACAGAGTAAAAAGAGAGAGGTATATAGATGTACGCTACCAATCAAAAGTTTTTGAACAGTAAGATTTTCGTTAATGTTTTTTAAATAAGTCTCTTCTGCTCACCAAGCTTGCATTTGATCCAAAATACAGCAAAAGCATAAATATTTTTCTATTTAATATATTTTAAAATGTAATTTATTCCTGTGATCAAAGCAAAATTTTCAGCATCAGTAGTCTTCAGTGTCACATGATCCTTCCGAAATCATTCTAATATGCTGATTTGCTGTTCAAGAAACATTTTATAAACATATTATCATTATTTAAAACAGTTGAGTACATTTCTTTCAGGATACTTTGAGGAATAGAAAGATTCAAAGATCAGCTGATACACAGCTATACACTATACCAATCAAAAGCTCTGAGACAGTATACGTTTTTTTTTTGGAAAGAAATGACAGAAATGAATATTTATTTAGCAAGGATGCTTTAAATTGATCAAAAGTGATGATAAAGACATTTATATACAGATAAATGCTGTTCTTCTGAACATTCTATTCATCAAAGAAACCTGAAAACATTCTACTCTACATAAATAAATGACGTTTTAAAATATATTTAAATAAAAAAAAGTAAAAATATTTCAAAATGTTACTGTTTTTGCTGTAGTTTGGATCAAATAAATGCAGGCTTAAAGAAGAGACTTCTTTAAAAAACATTAAAAATCTTACTGTTCAAAAACGTTTGACTGATAGTGTACAAACATTAAAATCCATAAAATAAAAACCATGATAATAAAATAAAATAAAATAAAAACATAAAGAAATATGAAATTAGGATGTAGGCAGAAAACATTCCATTGAGTTATTGTGCATGACCGATTCGCCTGTCTTTCTTTTAACATGCAGCAATTCGGCTATTGCGCAAACAGTGTTCAGATGTTTGTGTCAAGGCTTAGCAAATGCAAATGTTGTAAAAGTGTAGATGATAATTGGAACCAAGACAGTTAACAAAATGCAACAATAAGGCCAAACGGTTCATAACAGCTTACTATTATTTTTTTGCAAATAGCCCTTGGGTTAAATACCCTTGCTGCTTTAATATGATGCAAATCAGGGAAACTGCATGTTTGACATTGATTTATGATGTCTGTGTCCATGGTGAGTGGGACAGTCCATTCAGAAGTCCCTTTGGAGAAATGCAAGAATCCAGGGGTGGGGCAGGAACAACAACTGGCCCTGTCAGAGAAGTAATACTAGAATTTCTCCTATCCATGTTTACTCTGACTAAAAGCAAAGAATACGTTTAGACAAAGAAATAGAGTCATAATGGTGTTCAATAGTCAAAAATGAATATGTGCTTGCATGTGTGTGTGGGAGAGACAGACTAAGATCAGGAAGAACAAAGTGTGTGTGCTTACATGTGCATGTGCATGCATCTTAAACACACCGACTCTAATTGTTCTCAGTTTTCCACCTAAATCTTGTTTCAGAGTTAACCATTACCCTCACTTACATCTGTACTGTAGATTCACTAACACTAGAGAAGGGCTTGTTTCACAGCCTTCAGAGTACTCTCGGTTTACCCACAACCTTTTTTCTTTTTTCTGCTCGGGAGGATGAAACAGGCTTAAAAATAAAAATCACTGATTTCAGCCTAACATAACTTTAGCTTAAATGCTCAAGCATCAGGGTCTCAGCTCAAGAGCCACTTGATATTCACATCACACACAAAGGTCTGTGAAGTGGCGAGTAAAAAACAAAAGTTTGCCTTAATTAAGGAAAGGAAATGTTCCACAAACAAAACAGGAGCAGAAACACCAAACTTTGGGAACTTTTAAAACACAAGCTTTGAGAGCTGCTACTTGAAATATATTTAATGATCATCTGGCTGTGGTGCAACTTTTGAAGCAAATCACATAAAAGGGTGAAATGAACAGAAATTAGTCTCTTGGCACTAAATTCTCCTCTCATCTCTCTCAGAGCTCTGCCTTGTTTGTGGTATTCAGAGATGCAGTATGAAAAACACATTTTTAACAATCCCAAAAGCATCACCAAAATGGTCTGCCTGTAACAAACAGCAAAAAATAGACCGCCTCCCTCTTCCTGCTGGCAGAAAAGAGCCATTTCTGCTATTCCTGAAGAATTTATGAAAATCTCCATAGCAACTGTGAATCTGTCTATGGAAGCCGTGCACAATGCATTATGGTTTATGGCTTGCATGAAGGTAAATAAATAAAGTGGTAATTTTATTCCACCCTCTCTCGCGCTCTTACCCGTGCCCTTTTACTCTATCTAAAAATACATTTATCAATTACAATAAACTAACATCTCACTAAAAGCTATTCTACTCAAACTCTCACAGGGTGAATTTCACTACAACATGTCCTGGTCTCAGTACATCCCAAAATCAAAAGAAATGCTTTAAGAAATTATATTTTGCATGAAGAGAATTGAAGTTCTCTTTCAAATTTAAATTCTCAAAAAAAAAAAAAAAAAAAAGATTTAAAATTTGCAAAAGTCAGTATAACATATATATGAATATCTTTTATTAATTAATTTTATTATTAGAGAGGAAAATATGCTTAAGAGTCATAAAATAACAATGCAAATAGGCTTTATTCAAGCAAAATATGAGCTGGACATTTCCTTGATATACTGCATCAGATTCACTCATTAATTTACTACGTTATTTGTACTATTGTACTATTGTATTATTTCTCAGCAGAGGCTATTAAAAGTACTACATTGTCACAACGCCCTGCTTACATTTTAGCAAATCATGTAACTTTTTTGTTGGATCAACTGTTGCCCTTTCTGGGCAGTTGGGCAGCAAGCCCCAAATATTTCACTTTTTCCCCTGAAGTAGGTTAATCAGATTTTCAGCCTTCACAACACGTGACGCAGGTCTCCTTCTCACTTAGCGTTATGTCTGTCTACAAGCCAAATGTGAAAACTCTTTGCAGTAAACAGGCTGTCAGCCTCACTAAAAATGATATACACAGTAGCACCTAGTAGCAGTTGGGTTATGTAGGGGGTGAAAAACCAGGAACATTATTTCAACATATAAAACAGAAAAATTAAATATAGGGGATAAAACATAGATAAATAAGAATAATCTCAACAGGATTGTTACTTCTCGCCTGCAGTCAGATTTTGGCTAAAAGCATCTGCTGAATGCATAAATGTGACCGTGGATCACAAAACCAGTCTTAAGTAGCATGGGTATATTTGTAGCAATAGCGAAAAATACATTGTATACACTGTATAAATTTTTCTTTTGTGCCAAAAATCATTAGGATATTAAGTAAAGATCATGTTCCATTAAAATATTTTGTACATTTCCTAATCTATTCTATCCTAATCTATTACTGGATGGTTGGCATGAAACACTATTGGGGAGCTGACATGCTGACATGTCATAACAGCAGTACATAACATGCTGAACTACTATTTAAACAGCATTTTTAAAATGATCATGCATGTTTAAAAATTCACATTCATTCACATTCAGGCTAATTAATTAATACAATAAAATAGTCAAATAATATTTTCGTAAAAAAAAATCACACAGCAGGACTATTTATTAAAAAGTATTGAAGCAAAAAAAACCTAAAATATATAGTTTCTTTTTTCATATTCCCATTCATATACACTATACAAAGTTTTAATAAGAAAATTCAGAAAAAATGCATCACAATTTCCAGAAAAATTATTTTCAACATTGATGATGATAAGAAATGCTTCTTGAGCAGCAAATCAGCATACAAAAATGATTTCTGAAGGATCAAGTGACATTGACAGTTTAAAAATTCAGCTTTGCATCACTGGAATAAATTACATTTTAAAATATATTCAAATAGAAAGCAGCTATTTCAAATCATAATACAGTTTTACTGTTTTACTATATTTTTGATCACAGAAATGCAGCCTTGCTGAGCATAAAAAAACTTCTTTCAAAAACAGTAAAAAATCTTTCTGACCCCAAACTTTTGAACAGTAATATACATCATGACCCTAAATACTGATGTTATTTTGTAATCTATTAAGTCTAAAGAACTATGATAGAGCAGTGATATTTTCTTACGGCAGTGTTCAGGACAAACCCTTTCTCCCTCAGGATCTTTATTGATACCCCTGCTGTTCCTCCAGATCGTTCTGACAGTTGCAAGTTACAGCTTTACTCAAAATACTGCAATGTAGCAGCAAAGCTGGCCTAAGACTGCATTATAACAGCAGCTCTGGCCCACCATCTACAGCCATTTCATTAAAACGAGCAACCCCATTCCAAACAAACAGCCTGCAAAAGCATTTTCTCTCCTCCTGGAAGACTTAGATAGACAACCTACACAAGCACAACTGTCCAGTCGCTGAGCTGACTGACCGCCCTGGTCAGAGACAAAAACAATATATGACAGTCACCTACTGTATGATCATGCCTGTCTCTCATTAAATCTTCTGTTCAGCTGCCAAGAACTGGAAATATCCTGTTATGTCATCCAGTAAATTTGAGTGAATGCTTCTCTGGACTTGTAAGGTTTGTCCCCTTCCCACACCCACAACGTCCCCTCCACCAGCACACACACACACACACACACACATTTATTACCTGGACTCTGACTGACTTGTGAGTACAAATGGCAGCACTACACGGTGATGTGTGTCCCACAGCCATGACATGAGCACTGGAAAGCTTCAGGAACTACATAACTCCACATGGAAGCATGTGTCAGCAGTTAGATACATGACAGCACTGGTTTTATCACACAGTGTCAATCATTCATTCATCAGCCATTCAGAGTGCCATTCAGAATTGAACTGAGAATTAAAATTGCGTTCAAGAAATTTAATTTTAAATGTCAATAATAAATAATAATTAATAAATAAGCTTTCCATTGATGTATGGTTTGTTAGGATAGGACAATATCTGGCTGAGATACAATTATTTGAAAGTCTGGAATCTGAGGGTGCAAAAAAAATCTAAATATCCATTAAAGTTGTCCAAATAAAGTTCTTAGCATTGAATAATACTAATTAAAAATTAAGTTTTGATATATTTACGGTAGGAAATTTACAAAATATCTTCATGGAACATGATCTTTACTTAATATCCTAATGAATTTTGGTATAAAAGAAAATTCAACAATTTGGACCCATACAATGTATTTTTGGCTATTGCTACAAATATACCCGTGCTACTTATGACTGGTTTTGTGGTCCAGGGCCACATATTTATATTTTAGAAATTATCTTTTATTTTATGAACCAGGGTGGAAGAACACTTAATTTACCAGAATCTATTACCTGTGTTGAAGTACTTTAAACTGCTCATTAAACGTCACTTCCTGTCATTCTAATTAAATTTCCTGTAGGGTGTGGCCACTTCAGGTACCTACTGTATGCAAAACAACCCAGTAATTTCTAACCAATAAAACAAAAAGTGATAAATAATAAAGCAATGAGGCAAGTAAAATAAACTTTAGCTGGTCTTAGAGTGTTCTCCTGAGAAAAGTCCCCAATAATCTCACATTTGTCTCAGAATAAATCTCAACAATGTCTCAAATTGTGCTCAGCATTACCAAAGTATGAAATCACAGGTCAGACATTTCAACAAGAACTCAAATGTTTCTCCTTAAATTCATCCAAGGTGACAAATCTTCTTAAATCCACCAAACACATATCTTTTACACCTTTGCAATGCTATTTTGAGTTCAAATAAAGTCTAACTGACCAGCATCTAAAAAGATCCCTTAAGGTGAATTTGATGCTCAAACAAAAGACACTAGAGTCAATGCAAACCAAGATTGCAGAAGTTGTCAACAGTCCCTAAGTAAAAAGTGTCTTCTGGTTAAACATTAGGCCATTTGCCCTGATCTCAAGAAGATAAAGTGTCTCCTGATCGAAGGAAGATAAATCAGAGTGCCAACACTCACAACAAAGCAGAACCGCACTTAATGTTTGACAACCTTCACCCTGTTTCCATTCAGTGATATTTATCCCTAGTTATATTCCACAACAAAGTCAACCAGTTGCACTCCAGCCCAGCTGTTTAATCAACATGCTGTGGGAATACAGGCAAAGCATCACAGCATTGTCTGAGTGTTTACACCAGAACATTTGCATGGACCCTCAGTCAGGGATGCCATGTACTGTAAGCATTTGGTGTATTTAGCTGAGTGGTGATGCTGAACAAGCAAACAATGACGTGTTTGCACAGATAAATCATTTAGAGACTTAAGTATTAGGAAACAGCTGATTATATTCATTTACGATATGGCCAGATTTTCAGCAGTTCTCATTCCTATAAATAAAAAATGCATTGCATTTATGATAAGGTGCTCATCTCTAAAATGAAATAATATTGAATAATATTAATATGAAATAAGCTATTTTATCATTTATTATAATGGTCAATAATATTTGTAATATAAAATGCCAAGGTGCTCATCAATAAAATAAAATAAAATAAATATAGCCAACAATATTCATAATATATACAATATACAATACCAGGTTCTCAACATAATATTTGTGACCCTGGACCACATAACCAGTCATAATGGTCAGTTTTTTGAAACTGAGGACAATATTTGGCCGAGATACAACTATTTGAAAATCTGGAATCTGAGGGTGCAAAAAAATCAAAATATTGAGAAAATCGCCTGTAAAGTTGTCCAAATGAAGTTCTTAGCAATGCATATTACTAATCAAAAATTAAGGTTTGATATATTTATGGTAGGAAATTTACAAAATATCTTCATAGAACATGATCTTTACTTAATATCCTAATGATTTTGGCATAAAATAAAAATCGATGATTTTAACCCATATAATGTATTTTTGGCTATAGGTGATTATCAGATGATTTTATTCAAAGTGACTTAAAGATAGCAAAGTCTGCAATTAAAAGTCTTCACTATGAACTTATTCAACATTTCTATTGATAAAAGTGGTCTGAGATTTTTTCCATGTTTAATTTATAGCTCTATATCTTACAGGTCAACGATTGTCACATCTATTTTTTTTCTACTAATGAAATTTAGGAGAAACATCATTGACAAACTTGATGCTTAAACACAATTTAACCAAGCCCTTGTTAAGTAAGGTCACATATCATTTTGGTAGCCAGTCAAGCACTTAAGGGCCCAGAGGGTCAATAGGGTCTGGCTGCAGACATCTGCACCTGCACTCTCAGACACCTGCACTCTCAGACAACTGCACTTCCGGAAGTGACGTCACTTGCAGTAGATTTTATTTTTACTCTCGTTTAGTTATTTTTTTATTTTTTTTAATTGAATCTCTCAACATTTTACAACAGTAGCCAGGTGATGAAGACAAGAAAAAAGAAACTAAATTACAATGCTACTCACAATGGCCACCTGCACTCTCTGCTACCTGCAGGTCACTTGCAATCCACACAAATGGTGCGTGTTGCCAATGGAGACAAGACGCTGTGGTCGTTAAACGATTGAAACTAATTTAATAGCATAACGTACAGGCTCCTAACGTCATCTGCAGGAGATAAAAACAAGACCCGCAAATCCGTGGCCACAGAACAGCAGCATATGAACGCAATGCGCAAAATCTCTCGTTAAGCTTTTTCCTCCCGTAGAAAATCATTAACACTTGATATGGCTTAATGTATTAGGATACATTAAGTGCCAATAAACAATTAAATTTGTAATATAGTTTATTAATTTAATGTACTTCTATCAAGCATATGGCCATGAATGCGCAAACTTTCACTTTCACACTTGCCCAACAAACACTTAATATGGCAAAACGGACTAAGATGATAAAGACCAAATTCAGCATAAACCTTACTGTTGTCAAACGATATACCAGCAGATATGAACGCGCCATAAGAAAGGCATTATGTGGTATTAAAAGGACCAACTCTGTATAGGCAAGCAGACAAGCCCAAAACTCAGTGCATTAAATAGACGTTTTCCTCCCATAGAAAATCAATACAAACCAAAGACAATGATATAAAACAGCTCTAGAGATTATTCTTTATGGAAAAACGCGAATGTACGCGGCGTTGCGTTTATTCTGGGCTCACCTGCTTGTGTGTAGCTGTTTTAATAATGAATAGGAGCATATTGAGTTTAGTCTTTATCATCTTAATCCGTTATGCCACATTATGCCACGTTTTGCGAAGGAAAACACTATATAGCCTACATATACATTATATTAATAAACTGTATATCGAATTTGATCTTTTAATTGCATCTTAATACATTAAGCCATATTAAGTGTTAATGGTTTTCTACGGGAGGAAAAAGCTTAACGAGAGACTTCATATTCTCTCGTTCATATTCTGCTTCATATTCATATTCGTTCATATTCTGCTGTTCTGTGGCCACAGATTTGCGGGTCTTGTTTTTATCTTCTACAGATGACTTGCAGGACCCTGTATGTTATGCTAAATTAGTTTTAATCGTTTAACGACCACAGCATCTTGTCTCCATTGGCAACATGCACCATTTGTGTGGATTGCAAGTGACGTGCAGGTAGCAGAGAGTGCAGGTGGCGATTGCGAGTGACATTGTAATTTAGTTTCTATTTTCTTGTCTTCACCACCTGGCTACTGTTGTAAAATGTTGAGAGATTCAATTAAAAAAATAAATAAATAACTAAAATAAAGTAAAAATAAAATCGACTGCAAGTGACGTCAATTCCGGAAGTGCAGTTGTCTGAGAGTGCAGGTGCAGATGTCTGCAGCCAGACCCTTCTCCAGAGGGTTCATCCATACACCCCTTAAACAACAATGTCTGAGCAATAAACATTCCATTTCTGAATTCCCAAAACTACAATGGCAGTCTTGAGTTGTAGTGAGATGTAAAGAGGCTTTTGTTTGACTTTAGTTTATCACGTCAAGCTGCCACAGGATTATTACAGTGCAAATGAAATTCAAATATTGGCTTACAGCTAATCAGATTCCTCATTAAGAGCTCTGAAATGAAGAAACAATCATACATCATAATTCATGACCCTAGTGGCCCTCTGACTTTTTTTACATGCTTACACACTGAAAGTAGTGTGACCCGCTGTAAGTCTTTTCCATAATCAAAAGTTCATTGTAGTTCAGCACTGATCTGCTTGTGGAATTTAGATGGTAACCTTTACTACATTGTGGGTTGAAGCACAAACTCAATTCTAGCTGAAATTGTAAAACATACTCATATAATCTTTATTTACAACTTCAAAAAAGTATTTTTTTACAGTGTACTACATGAAAATATAATGTAATTTAATTTAGCAGATTTAGTCATTTATTTATTATTTATAAAGAGCAATATCTCTAGATTAAATCTTAATTTATTAGCCTAAATATAAATTACAGGTAAAACTGGCAATAGAAATTTCCACATTTTCACAACTTTTAACAAAAACTCTGTCTTGTCTATGCCTGGAAATCATAGTTTTAAAGCACCTTAATATTTCAATGTTTTTTGTTATGATTGTGGAAACCTCAAGTGCGGGAAATACACTGTAAAACAAATATTTTTTTAATTGAGTTTTCTACTGCAAAATATCACATTTAATTGAATTGAATTGAATGTTACATGCCATTTGTTTATGAAATTTATTAGCAATTTCTGAGTAAAAACTGAATTTACTTTAAAGCTATTTTCACCCAGAAATAGCTAGTAAATTTCACAAATAGTTATAGACAAATAACAAGTAACACTTGTATCCTTTGATTATATCAATCAGTAAATAAATAATTGGTGTATAATGTGTATAAATAATTGGTGTATATATAATATCATAAATAATGATAAATCATACATTTATATAGGATATAGGAAGTAACACATTGAATTAAATGTAAAATTTAAAAGTAGAAAGACTGAAATTGTAATCATACTTGTAAAACATACTCCAATAATCTTTACAGTACAGTGTACCACATGAGACTATAATATAATGTAATTTAATTTTAGCAAATTTAGACATTTGTTTATTATTTAAGACATGATTGTTTAATAGCCTAAATATAAATAAAAAGTAAAACTGACAATTCAAAATTCCACAAATTATTTCTCTGTTTTACATGATTGTGGAAACCCCAAATGGGGAAAATACACTATAATTGTATTTTATTTATTTATTTATTTATTTATTTTTTTTTTTTGAGTTTTTCTACTACATAATATCACATTTAATTGCATGTGTTACATGCTATTTTTTTAGGATTGTTTGTATTTTTTTTCAGTTTAGAAAGAAAAACTGATGCTGAGATAGATGGAGAGAACTAAAGTTTACTTAAGTTCACCCATCATCTGAGAGCTCATTGCACCACTATAATACTCCAACGTTGTAGATCTGCACCAATCTACTGTACTTGACCAAACAGCTTCGCTGTGCAAAATTCAACCTCAGATGTCTCACGTACAGAGCTTTCTTTTATCTTATCTGCCTGCAGAAGTTCATTTAATCTCATAAGGCACTGTTCCATGCGCTAGCAGATTACAATCTGAATTGCATAACATTGCCAAACTGAGAGTTAATGATCTCTACTCACCTGGTCCGATCTAAATCAGGTGTGCTTAGAGTTTTCTGCATAAGGCCAGAGGTGTGGAAGCCGCTGAGATCTCACTAGGTATCCGGTCCGATGCTATCCGTGCAGCTGGATTGGTGTTATTCCTCTTTCCTATGGAGAATTCCAGAGCGCAGCACTCTCCTCTCCTGCCTCCTCCTCACGCTTTTACTGCAGCAGCCTAAGATCAAGACACAGTCCCACCACAAACCTCTGACACACACACTAACACACATACACACACCAGAAAGCAGAGGCGCTTGTAAGAACTGCTCTCTCTTACTCTCTCTCCGCTTTTGTGCTTGTCTTTCATAAACACCCTCTCTTTTTACCCCCTTCTTTCTTTTTTACTCACTCCTGCTCTCTCTCTCTCTGGCGGTGGTTGGGGTTGCAGCAGCGGGACTCTTGCCAGTAACTCAGCTGTATGCAGTATTGATGGAGTTGCTCAGGGATGCTAACACAGCATGAATTTTCCCAGCGCTCCACTTTCCTTTTCGCTCCTCACCCTCTCCTGCACCTCCGTCTCTCCTTTTTGTCACTCCCCCAACCTATCAGTCTGCTTCCTTTGGTTGACCGCTATCTAAATCACTCTGTTCCCACAATCTCTTCTATTCTCCATAGTTTTATTGAGCTTGTTCTCTGTCACAAGCATGGCATCGCGGGTCTAATTTGCCGTTTAAGCAGATCAAATCTCAGTTTCTCGCTTCATTACTGTACATGCTGCCCCTGTGGATGATCTTTTTACACATCATTAGTGCTCATTAGTGGCGCTTGCTAGGACTATCACTGTTATTTTTGCTCATAGTTAGGTTTAGGGATTTGAATGAGCCTTCAAACCTGAGTAACACTGAGTTATGCAGGTGATTTTCCCATCCTGTACTGCTGTGTTGTGGACAAGAATTTAAACTTAATTGTTGAAAATAGGTGTGCTACAATTTTGTAATTAAATGGATTTTCATCTGATGAATAATAAAAAAGGGTTTTGACTTGGGCCATATGCGACAACCTAGAACACCCTAGCAGTTACATATAAACATAACAAAAACTATTTGAAAACTTGTAGCTACTGCATTTCAACAAAGTAAAAAACTGATGCACAAATCATTATTTTTCATGTCCGATTCCAAATAAAAAAAATATTTACAAGCAGATTGGCCAATTCTGATACTGACTGTTTATCAAACTGACTGTTTGTTTGTTTTTTTTAAAGCAAATTTATTTGTTGTTTATCTGAACAGGCAAAATGGCCTTCAACTAAAATATCTGTAGCCATTACAGGCAATCACTGCATTTTAATCACAATCCAAACAAAGATATTGCACACATGTAGCATGAGCAGTTGTTTCTGATTTGAAATAGATTGTATAATTTCAAGATTTAAAGCAAAAAAAGAGTCTGGTATTAGATTTGTGAAATTATGTTACATATACCTGCGTGAAACAAAAACAGCAGACTGGTTGAATGAGAATGCAAATTCACTCTCTGACAGCAGGTGGCGCTTATGGAACAGCAGCAATACAGCGTTTCCTTGGTTACCACTGTAAACAAAGCAGGCTATTACTTTTAGACAGATGTAAGAGGAAAAGAAAATGGCATCAAAATGTGAAGACAGTCAGTTTTCCTCAGAGATACACTCAATAATTTGTGCAAAATGAACAGTATTCTCTCCTCTTTGCATCTATCTTCAGTGTGTCTGGTTAACGGCCATTTACAGACGTTGTAATATTTCCACATAAATTACATTTTGGGAAATGATTGCAATGTGGATTGTGTGCAGTCCTGGTATAGAGATGGGATGAAATAAAACTAAAGACCAACCTTTTTTTTTTTTTATGAAAGCCTGTTTCCACCACTGATAAAAAAAAAAAAATCATTAATTGGTTCAATAAATTAATTGACTTGTGCAGTTAATTAATTAATTTCTTGCAGTAGCGAGTTTACATCTGGATTTTTTTTTCCGATTTTTTTTGTTAGAGTTGTGATACAAACTTGCAATTTAGACTAGTTTTCTTAGAATTGCGAGTTTGTATCTTGCGATTCTGACCTTATAACACGCAATTGCAAGTAGTTAAGTAAGAATTCTGAGGTATGAACTTGCAATTCTGAGAACATATCAGCCTTTTTTCCAGAATTAGACTTTATAACTTGCAAAAGTTTAAATCTCACAATTCTGACTGGATTTCTCAGGATGAGTTTGTATTTACACAGTTGTGAGGAAAAAAGTCAGAATTGCGAAATGTAAACTTAAAATTGCAAGAAAGAAGTCAGAACTGTGAGATAAAAACTTGTAATTACCTTTGAAAAATGCATGATATCGGATTTTTGCCTATACCCAAATTTTCAACTCATTTTGGCCAATAGCTGATGGTGATACCATTATATTTGCTTACCGATATATACTTTATAAGCAAAATGTTTTTCATTTTGGTTAGTTTTTAACAAGAACTTATTTGTTAGAATTAAATAAATGACAGTACATTGAAGATTTGAAAATAACTTTAAATAAACTATATCAATCGCAGTGGTAACGTTAACATTTTATTTTAAACTTTAACATTTATAGATGGTCTAAAGCGAAAGATTTGTAAAAATTTTGAAAATCTTTTAGAGCTCATCATTTGTTTAAAAAATATAACATTACACATTAATGAATAAATCGGTATATATCAAATTATTTAATTTACAAGTGTCATGTTTGTGATTTTTTTTTTTTATTATTCATGTAAGCTATAGCTTCTGGCCTTTAAATTAAAACATACTCATGATTTCATGATATCAATTACTGCTTTATTTAATCAGAAACACAGTCTAAATGTTGAGTGTGAGTTAACGTATCCCTTTTATCGGCAGGACATACCAGCATAATTTTTCATATCGGGCCGAAGCCGATATTTACATTTAAAGCCATTATTGGTCGTTTCCGATAATACCTTGCATCCCTAGCGGAAACGGGCTTCCAAAGTTTTTGCTCCAATCACATGATCGTCAACCGGTCCATCTATCTCTATACCAGAATTGCACACAAACTGCAGTCATTTCCAATGTATGGCTGGTCGACCAGTGCATCTCTAACTAAAAACCACCAGAACAATATAGAAACTGCATAGCAAAACACTAAAACTATTTAGATCACCCATACAACCCAGCAGGCACTAGACGTCAATATAACGTCAGGTTGAGGTTGGACTCCAACGTCGAATAGATGTTGCATTTTGGTTGAGAATGAAATTCAGGTTGACGTCAGCATTTGACCTCAATTTGACGTTGATGTAATGTTGGATTTTGGTTACACAACAAAATACCAAATTAACATCGACAATAGACGTTGAATTGACATTGAATTTTGGTCACCCAATGTCGGAACTTAAATATAACTAAATATCAACATGATCATCATGACGTTGTGTGCCTGCTGGGAACTGCCTACTGTAGTGACATTTCTAAAACCATCCAGGAAACCTAGCAACGTACTGTACCACAAACCACTTAGAACACCCTAACAACTGCATAGCATCATGCTAAAAACACCCGGCATATACTACTATCTGCATAGCAATAAACTAAAACCAATTAAAACCCTGGTAACCACCAGAAAACCCAAGTAGCTGCATTGCCATGCATCAACAAAACACTCTAACAACTGCATAGCAATGTGCTAAAAATTACCAGAACACCCTAGCAACCATCTGTCTATGCTCTAAACCTAAATGTAAACAACTAGTATGTATCTTTTCTCCATCATGTGTGTTTGACTGTCTTTGTATCGTGAGACATCTTTTTACCCCCTTTTCAGTCTAATTATTATTGAAAGGATCATGGGCTCTTTTTGCTGTGCTCATCACAAAGAGGAACCTCTCTGATTTCATATTCATTAAATATGCTGTCGGATCAGGGAACAGGATGCACTTCATTTCAGGAGAGGAGGTGACTAAACCTGAAATGAAGAATCACTAATTAAAGTTGTGCTTGCCAATTAGATTCCAACAATACTTTTAGATATCTACAAAAAATCAGCATGCTGTTTGTCACAATGCATTAAGACAGCAGTAAATAACAAGCAATGCATTAGGGATTCAGTCTTGCACCAGCAGTCTTTTTACTGCAGCTGTCTGACATCTCTGCAGCGTTTTCCAGCAGGTACAATCAAACTTACCTCCATCAGGGATCAAAGATCGTGGTAGAACATCTATTTATGAGGCCCTCTGCTGGCAGTGGAGGAAAGTCACCAAAGATTAGAGGTGAAGAGCTGAGGAAACATCACCTCAAGGATAAAAGGACAAACATTATAAATCATTTCATAAGGCACTCATTCCCCTCACCAGGCATGGCCTGTTCCAGTGCAAAGAGCCATACAGGTCACAGCATATTATATAGAAGATCACAGATCTGATGAATTATGAATGACCCTCATTCTGTGTTATGAATGTTAATGTCTTCTTCCTGTAGAGGTGCTTTTGCTTCTGGTTTTAACCCCTGTGCATGTCCTGGAAAGAATCGATAGCTTTAGATTTTCAAGGACACAATTACTTATTAATCAGGTTAGTTGTTGGATAGGGATAATAAATCATTAGTACGTCTGATTTAAAAATGCGAGAGTTTTTGAAACAAGAATACAATGATTTTTAAAGTATATTAGTTATGATAATACATTAGATTGGATATTAATATGTTAATATAATATATAAATTAAAATAGATATGTATACAACCCTTCAAAAACTGGGGTCATCCAGTTTTTTTTAGACTTTTGAAAGTCTCATGCCTATGGAAGCCCATTTCCGCCACTGAATAAGAAAAAAAAAGGTAATTGCGACTTTTTATCTTAAAATTTTGACTTTCTTTATTGCAATTGCAAGCTTACATCTCGTAATCTGACTTTTATTTTTCAGAATTGCGTTATGTAATCTCACAGTTGCGAGTTATAAAGTCAGAATAGCAGGATATAACCTTGCAATTGCAAGCAAAAAAGTCCATTACTGAGAGGAAAAAAAGATTGATTTGTTCTCAGAATTGCAAGTTAATATCTCACAATATAAGTTTATATCTCTGAGAAAAAAAAATCACAATTGTAAGATATAAAATGCAATTCTGAGAAAAAAGTTCATATATCTTGCAATTCTGACTTTATTTATTTCTGAGTTTATATAATGCAATTCTGAGAAATATCAGAACTGTGAGTTTATATATTGCAATTCTGACTTCATTTCTCAGAACTGCAAGCCTATATATTGCAATTCTGACTTTTCAACCCAAAATTGCAATTACAATTATACAATTAAAATTGCAAATTACAAGTCAGAAATGTGAGAAAAAGTCGCAATTACCTTTTTTATTTTTTATTTATTGCCAAAACCTTCTTTCATAGTCATGCTCACCATTGATGCATTTTGATAAAAAGGCAATTTTATGAAATGTTATTACAATTTAACTGTTATTTTACTAACAGTTAAATAACTGTTTTCTATTTGAATAAATTTTAAAATTTAATTTATTTCTGAAGCTGAAATTTTCAGCATGATTGCTCCAGTCTTCAGGGTCACATGATCCTTCAGAAGTCATTCTAATATGAGGATTTGCTGCTCAAGAAACATTTCTTATTAGAAACAGAACTCTTTCGTAACATCATAATGCATTATTGCTCAATTAAAGTGCTAATGTCTTTAAAAAATGTGACTTAAGCCCTTTGTTACTTTTTAAATGATACTTAACTTTTGAACATATATACACAAAAATGACAATAATATCAGCTAAGCTAAACGTCATATAGCACATCTGTATGGTGATGAATGCTGACTGACTGTAGGCCAAAGACACACCTCTTTATTTGTACCCGCTGACCTAGCTGTTAACAGGAAACTCTTATCTGAACTCTACGCTAGATGACTTTCACTCAAGATTAGCCGAGCGCTAAAAGGTAGGACATGCCTGTCCTACACAAGAAAAAAGAATTCATTGTTTTCCAGCTTCTGCTTTAACTGAGGTCTGTCTCTCCCTATCTGTCTTCTTTCATTTCCTTTATGCTTGTTTGAATGTTGTTCTAACCAATGCCAAAATATCCATTAGGGATGTTATACAAGCTACACAATGTTTGCTATCCCAAAAACACTACACAAAAGAGGAATGGAAGCGTTTGGAGTGAAGTCTGACCAAACCACACACTTTTATATAGTTTATCCTCATTCATCCATCAAGTTCTAAAACACACTTGATTTAACAATAGTTCAGCATAAACATATTCAGTCTTAAACTGACTTCATTGTGCTTATAGGAATACTCATCCTTGCGTGGCTCTGAAATGTAAGACTCTTCAAATTCTTTTTTTCTGTGGAACATAAAAGAACATATTATAAGGAGCTGGAATTACAGAATTGTAAGTTGTGTCATACAATAATTCTGATTATGCACAGAATACAGATCCCAAATATAATTACAAATTTATTTAGACACATTACAGCATTAAACATCACTGGCAATACTACCATTGATAAAACATACTGTTGCTAAAAACGGTTTCAAATAATGCACACACACACAAATAAAATAAAATATATATATATATTTTTTTTACTATACTGGTTTATACTGGTTTAAATGTTTTTAATGCTATCAGTATGTAAAAATACCAATAGGCCACTGATTTCTTTTCCAAAGAGGGCTTTGAAAATCACCTGAAAGCTTCAGAAGATGTGAATGAATTCTGTCCAAATGCTTCCAGATCATGCATAACATTAATTGAGTTTTCGGTGCAATGCATCAACAGTGCAAATAAATCAGCTGCTGTCCCATATAACCCTTACAAAATGATTTTGAGAGTTTTATTATTCCTTAGGATGACAGCTCACAAATCTCAAGTCTGCAGAGATTGATTCTAATATAAAAGAACTGAAGCATTACTAAAAGTATAATTTCGCTCTTGAGGGGATGAATAAATATGGAAACAATCACCGTGCAAGTAACCATGCCCTTCTGATTGCACTCACAATTCTGATTAAAACAAATTCACTATTTCATGATAACAAGTTTGGCATGCTTATTTAGTAAAGCTGAGCTTTATTCTTGAATATTTCCAACCTTAAGATGAAATCTAAACTAAATGATTTCCGTCTTTCTGTAATGCTGAGTTCTCGGGCGTTGCTCTAGATTGCGAGCGAGAAGTTTACTTTGCAGCTTTGCTTCGTGATCGCCCATGCAGACAGCAACAAATACAAAAGCACCTCCAACAACCAACAGAAGTCCAGCAAACCAGGCAGAAAACATGGCCTCTCCATACTCCCATCTAGGCATCACATCTGGGAGATTCTCATCCCAGAACTTCACTACCATTATGTACGCCATTAACGAAACAGGTGCGAGGGTCGTGATCCCCGACACAAGGATAAACACTCCACCGATGATGAGCAGCGTCCTCTTCATCCTCTCCCGTCCGGCGCCAATGTCAACACCTTGGAGTCCGAAAAAAGCAGCCGCCACACCGAGGAATCCCGTCGCGATGGAAATGCACATGAGAACCCGTGAAGCTAAAGTGTCTAGTGGAAGGGCTAAAAAAGACTCAAAGGCTTTGCAGTGAATGCCAACTTCTTCTGTATAGATACACATGTGCCAGAGTCCCTCATACCAATTCTCCATCTCATTCAGATCCGAGTTCATCGTCTTCCATAGTGGCAGGAAGGTTGTAATAAAGGTTGTGACTAAACCTCCAAAGGACACAAAGAGAGAAGCTCTTTGGACAAACTTAGTAGTGAACAGCACCATGTTAACGCTCGTCTGTTCTTAGGCTTTGTCTGTCTGTCCATCAGAAACTGACTGACTCGTACATCTCGTCTAGTCTGGACTGGCTCCTCCTTTGCTTTAATAAAAACCCACCTGTTCTTGCTGGATAATCCAGCAGCCCTTCACAACGGCGGGACTGTTTTTCAAACTGATGAATATCTTTACGGAGGACAATAACTGCTTTTAAAGAGGAAATACGATATGTCCAGTTTTAAGTCTGTGCAAGAAGCCTGAACAGAGCGCAATAAGACTTTATTGAGATTGAGGGAAAAGAAAAGAAAGAATTAGGAAGAGCTTTTTCCTTTCTAATTTAGCAAATTAAGTGATACTGAATAGTTTTAGGATGCTGTAACTTTGCGAAGTGTCAGGTAGCAGCTGAATGAATGAGAATTTGCTTTGAGAACTCTATGTACCACAGGTTTTTTTTCTCTGAAGCTCCTCTGATATTCGGAGATCAGTGGTTGGAAATCGGACACCTTGTCCTACATGCTGAGCTGAGCTCATCCATACCTCACTATTTGTCCTTGAACACTGAATGTGGATATCTTCCCTTTTATGTATAATAGGCTAGATTTAAAGATGGCACCCCTCTAACCTTAAGTTTTAATTTGAGTAATTCACTCCACACTTTAAAACAGACAAACGCTACTGTTCAAATTTGAGGGGGGTTTTTTTAATTAAAAAATTAATACTCTTATTCAGCAAGGATGTTTTAAATTAATCAAAAGATTAAGCTATTCATCAAAGAATCTTTAAAAAGCCTCAATTTCCACAAAATATTAAGCAGTATTAACAACTAATAAAATAAGTTTCTCAAGCAGCACATCAGAATATTAGAATGATTTCTGAAGGATCATGTGACACTGATGCTGGAAATTCGGCTTTGTATCACAGGAATAAATTACATTTTCAAAAAACCCATTGGAATTACTCAGTTTCTTCTACTCCAAAATGAATCGCACGCTGGAGGGTGCGCTGGAGGAGGCACCGGCTCTGGAGGGCGCGCTGGAGGAGGCGCCGGCTCTGGAGGAGGCGCCGGCTCTGGAGAGCGCGTTGAAGCCCTCCAGGGCAGAGCAGGCAACTGCGTTGAGGACGGGAACCTGGGGAGAGCAGGGATAGAGGAAGTAGAGAGAGAAGGGGGAGAAGCAGATAGTTCGTAGCTTAACGCCGCCCCCCTAGGAGGCTCTACAGCCTAGGCTGACACCTCAGGAGGCATTGGCGCGGCTTCTCCGGCGATAGAGGTTTCAGGAGCGGACCTGAGACCAGACGAGAGCTCTGCCTCTGGAGGGCGTGCTGGAGAGAGCACCACCTCTGGAGGGCGCACTGGAGTGAGCTCCGCCTCTGGAGGGCGCGCTGGAGGCAGCTCGGGCTCTGGTGTGCGCGCTGGAGGCAGATCGGGCTCTGGAGTGCGTGCGGGCTCTTGACTTGGCTGGGTAAACACAGCTGCTACTAGACTTGGCTCTGTGATAGCAGCTGTAACTTGACTTGGCTCAGAAAACGCAGCTGTCACTTGACTTGACTTAGTAAATGCATCTGCGACGTGACTTGACCCAGGAAGCGCCGCCGTAACTTGACTCGACTCAGTAAACACAGCTGCAACGTGACTTGACTCAGGAACCACAACGGTAATGTGACTTGACTCAGGAACACCCGCTATAACTTGGCTTGACTCATGGGGAACAGCTGTGACTTTACTTGATTCAGGAACGACAGCCGTGAATTTGCTTGACTCAGGAACGACTTGACTCGAAAGCTTGACTGGACTCGGAAGCTTGACTGGACTTGGAAAACACAGCTAAAACTTGATTTGACTCGGGAGATGCAGACGTCACTTGACTTGACTCAGGAGACACAGCAGCAACTTGACTTGGCGGAGACAGCTGCAACTTGACTTGACTGCAGGAAGCAGCTGCAACTTGATTAGACTGGAAACTTGACTTGACTCCGGAAACACAGCTGCAATTTTAGACTACAACATGACTGGACTCAGGAGACGGCACGTGACTGGACTCAGGAGGCGCAGCTGCAACTTGCCTCAGAAGGCAGCTGCAGCGACTTGATTCAGGAAACGCAGCTGCAATTATACTAGACACAGGAGACACAGCTGCAACTTGACTTGATTCGGGGAACGCAGCTGCAACCTGACTTGACTCGGGAAACACAGCTGCAACTTGACTTGCTTCAGAAGACGCAGCTGCAGCTTGACTTGCCTCAGAAGACGCAGCTGCAGCTTGACTTGACTCAGGAAATGCAGCTGAAACTTGACTTGACACTGGAGAGGCAGCTGCAACTTTACAGCGCTTTTTGCGAGTTGCGGGCGCGGCGGGAGTCCGAGCGCTGGCCGCGGGCGCGGCAGGAGTCCGAGCGCTGGCCGCGAGCTCTGGGCTGAGGACGAGGGAGGAGTTATGGAGAACTGGAGTGAGCGAGGGAGGACCAGAGGGAGCGGGCTCGTTGGAGCGGCACGTGGAGAATGCTGGCTGGTGGTGAGCTGGAGCGGCCGCGTGTTTACAAATGGGGGGAAGATGAGAATCTTCCACATCGACAAGGAACTCGGAATGACAAAAGGCAAGGACATAGTTGATAAATTCCGCAACCGGTTTGCGGCAATCGTCAGGAGTTATCAACTTGAACAAACTATCATCGTTTAGCCCCATTTGAAAACACGCGTTAATAGTAGCATCGCTCCAACTAACCAGATGTACAACGCTCAGAAAATCCTCCACGTAATGCTCCAACGGCCTCTCTGTCTGCTGGATATTGAACAGGTAATCCTCAGCCCAGAGCATTTTGTTGGGTCGGTGATTCTGTCACAGTGTAGTCGTCGTGTGCGGGGAATGAAGCAGGAGGAAAGCGGAGATCCAACTAAGTGCAGTTTATTAAGATATTCCAAAGTGTACATAACACAAACACAGGGAAAACAGCAGGGAACCAGCAACCACGACGAACATGAACTGAATGACAACGTAATCACCGACGACACACCTAGGGGACAACCAACCTTACATACACAGACAAACCAATGAAAACAAGACAGGAGCGAATGACGTAACTAATGAGAACAGGAAACAAGAAGACCAAATATGAGTAACACTGGAAAAACAAAACAAAACAGTCCAAAAGGCACATACACACGTCTGACAAATACTTACAAAAAAGTCCCCCGGTATGAAGCCCGAAACCCAAATGTCAAAAATGTCATTTTTGCCATTTCCATTGTATTTAAACAAACTCCTCCTAGAGATTTAAACAGATCAACACCAAGTCAGTGTAATCTAAAGCCCTTTGTGGCGTTAAATTGCAAAGATCTTGAGTTTTCGTTGAAGGACGTGTTCATGGTGAAAACAGAAAGTTGCTATCACACATATTCAGTTATAGTCATAACGCCACCTGCTGGCAACAGGAAATGACATGTTTTACGCTGTAACAAACTCCTCCTAGAGATTCAGTGACAACAACATTATATTTGGTCAGTCTAATCTGAAGGGCTTTGCGATGTTAAAGTGCGAAGATCTTGAGTTTTCATTAAAGGGCGTGTCTGTGGCGGCCTGACAAATTTCGATGTTTCAATTTCCTATTTTTACCACTTTAAATGCATATTGCTCATTGTTTGCTGTTTTCCTAAAACCACCGGGTGGCGCTGAGTCCAGGTGCAATGGCCCTTTCAACGCTGTTTGCAGCTTTAAAGGAGTAGTTCACTACCAGAACAAAAATTTACAGATAATGTACTCGCCCCTTGTCATCCAAGATGTTCATGTCTTTCTTCAGTCGTAAATAAATTATGTTTTATGAGGAAAACGTTTCAGGATTTCTCTCCATATAATGGACTGCTTTAGTGCCCCGAGTTTGAACTTCCAAAATTCTGTTTAAATGCAGCTTCAAAGGGCTCTAAACAATTCCAGCTTCAAAATCGTCCTAGATCGCTGTTTTACCTTTTTTTGTAAAGGGAGTTTGATCATCTTTGCATGTTCACTTTGTAAACACTGGGTCGGTACTTCTGCAGCCATGTAGGACGATGTAATGTAATGACCTTGATTACACAGAGTTCACGCAGAGCTAGACAAGACCATCATTTGCAGTTAAAATGTATATAAATTGTAACACTTTTTTAGAAAATAACCGATCTTTTCACTAAATAAGACCGTTCTTCCTCGGCTGGGATCGTTTAGAACAGAGGTCACCAAACTTGTTCCTGGAGGGCCGGTGTCCTGCAGAGTTTAGCTCCAACTTGCCTTAACACACCTGCCTGGAAGTTTCAAGTATACCTATTAAGGCCTTGATTAGCTGGTTCAGGTGTGATCGTGGTTGTATCTCTCTGTTAGTGCTACTGGATCTTAGTGCTGCGTTTGATACTGTTGACCACAACATTCTCTTGAATAGACTTGAGAATTATGTTGGCATTAGTGGTAGTGCATTGGCATGGTTCAAATCGTATCTATCTGACCGCCATCAATTCGTGGCAGTAAATGAAGAGGTATCATATCGATCACAAGTGCAGTATGGAGTACCGCAAGGCTCAGTACTAGGGCCATTACTCTTTACGCTTTACATGTTACCCTTGGGTGATATCATCAGGAAATATGGTGTTAGCTTTCACTGCTATGCTGATGATACCCAGCTCTATATTTCTTCGCGGCCAGGCGAAACGTACCAATTTGAAAAACTAATGGATTGTGTAGTTGAGTTAAAAAATTGGATGACAAGTAATTTCTTATTGCTAAATTCTGAAAAAACAGAGGTGTTAATTATTGGGCCTAAAACCTCAGCGTGTAATAACCTACAACATTGTCTAATACTTGATGGCTGTTCTGTCAATTCTTCATCATCAGTTAGGAACCTAGGTGTGCTATTTGATGGAAATCTTTCCTTTGAAAACCACATCTCTAGTATTTGCAAAACTGCATTTTTCCATCTCAAAAATATATCTAAACTACGACCTATGCTATCAATGTCAAATGCTGAAACATTAATTCATGCATTTATGACCTCACGGTTAGATTATTGTAATGCTTTATTGGGTGGTTGTTCTGCTCGCTTAATAAACAAACTCCAGCTGGTCCAAAATGCAGCAGCCAGAGTTCTTACTAGAACCAAAAAGTATGATCATATTAGCCCGGTTCTGTCTACACTGCACTGGCTCCCTATTAAACATCGTATAGATTTTAAAATCTTGCTAATTACTTACAAAGCCCTGAATGGTTTAGCTCCTCAGTACCTGAGCGAGCTTCTATCACATTATAGTCCCTCACGTCCGCTGCGTTCTCAAAACTCTGGCAATTTGATAATACCGAGAATATCAAAATCAACCGCGGGTGGAAGATCATTCTCTTATCTAGCGCCCAAACTCTGGAACAATCTACCCAACACTGTTCGGGACGCAGACACACTCTGTCAGTTTAAATCTAGATTAAAGACCCATCTCTTTAACCTTGCTTACACATAACAAATCAACATATTCTTATAATTCAAATCCGTTAAAGGATTGTTAGGCTGCACTAATTAGGTCAACCGGAACCGGGAACACTTCCCATAACACCCGATGTACTCAGTGCATCGTCAGAAGAATGGCATCTACGCTAATATTAGTCTGTTTCTCTCTTATTCCGAGGTCACATTAACCACCAGATCCAGTCCGTATCCAGATCAGATGGTCACTGCAGTCCCCCGGATCCAGTCCGAACCCAGCCCAGATGGTGGATCAGCACCTAGAGACGACCTCTACAGCCCTGAATGTCAGCGGAGTCCACATCAACTAGATGAGCCCCAGAGACGGATCCACAGTGAAGACCACATCACCTAGACGGCTGTCGGCACAAGACCACGGGAACTTTGGCCAGAGGAGAACTGGCCCCCCGACTGAGCCTGGTTTCTCCCAAGGTTTTTTTCTCCATTTGTCACCGATGGAGTTTTGGTTCCTTGCCGCTGTCGCCTCTGGCTTGCTTAGTTGGGGACACTTTCTCTTAACACAATATTGCATTTTATTTTATTGTTTTTGATTAACTACCTTTACCTAAAAAGTGAGTGTTTACTGTTGCCTTTGGCATTGTTGATGTACTGTTTCCTATTTAATACTGTACAGCCGCCTTGTCACAATTCTGTATTGTTAAAGGCGGTATATAAATAAAGGTGACTTGACTTGACTTGTTTAATAAACACTGGCCCTCAAAGACCGTGTGGTGACCCCTGGTTTAGAGCTGCATTTAAACCCCATTTTGGAAGTTCAAACTCTGGGGCACCATACATATTCATTATATGGAGAGAAATCCTGAAATGTTTTCCTCAAAAACATAATTTCTTTGCAACTGAAGAAAGAAAGACACGAACATCTTAGATGACAAGGGGGTGAGTACATTATCTGTAATTTTTTGTTCTGGAAGTGAACTACTCCTTTATTTAAATTGTAATCATATTTTACAATATCACAGTTTTTACTGTATTTTTGATCAAATAAATGCATCTTTGGTGAGCAGAAGTCAAACTTCAAGATGGATGCTAATTAAAATATTTTACAAACAAATAAATAAATAATCTGTACCCCCCAAAAAACTTACCTGAACTTAAATGCCATTGTTAAAACTTCTCTCTCTGAGAAGACTTCATTATAAAGGCTTATCTTACCAAATCTGATGTAACCATATCCACACACTGAAATGAAGATGAATTGGCTGGTTAAAGGTCAAGGACTGATCTGTGCTTTGAACATCATAGATAAGTTACCCTTTTGTGCTGAACCATAGAAAGATTTGGTGTAGTCCCTTAAAGGAATAGTTCATCCAATAATGAACTTTTGCTGAAAAATGTATCCGTGTTGACTCAGGTCCATCAATTTATATTTTGTAATAAACAAATAGGTCATTAAGACATTTTTAAATTCAAATTGCTTCCAGCTAAAATAAATAAGAGACATCTGTTCATAATATTGCGTTTTAGGGTGAAAAAGTCATCTCGTCTGAATCGTTTTGTTTACAAACAAATACAGTCCAAAACAGCTCTAAACAAATATGTTGGTAGTTTTTGATGTGAGAAGACAACAGGGCATTTTTACTAGTCCATTATTATGGACTTTTTTCTGTCAGTTTATTCTGATAATTTATCCAAGATCCGAGGCATCTGTCATCCAAGATGTTCACGTGTTTCTGTCTTCAGTCAAAAAGAAATTAATGTTTTTGAGGTAAACATTTCCATATATTTTTCTCCATATAGTGGACTAAAATGGGAGCCAACGGTTGAAGGTCCAAATTGCAGTTTCAGTGCAGATTCAAGAGATACAATCCCAGCCAAGGAATAAGGAATAAAGGAATAAAATTACAATTTATAATACTTTTTAACCACAAATGCTCGTCGTGCATTAGCTCGACCTCATGCATTACGTAATCACACACGCAAGACATAGGCGGAAGTACCGACCCAGTGTTTACAAAGAAAACATGCAAAGACAGTCAGAAGGTTAAAAAATACTTTTTTTTTTTCGAAAATGACCGATCGTTTTGCTAGATAAGACTGTGTAGAGCCCTTTGAAGCTGCATTGAAACTGCAATTTGAACCTTCAACTCGTTATGCTCCCACTGAAATCCACTATATGGAGAAAAATCCTGGAATGTTTTCCTCAAAATTCTTAATTTCTTTTTGACTGAGGAAAGAAAAACATGAACATCTTGGATGACATAATGGTGAGTAAATTATTATTCTGGAAGTGAACTAATCCTTTAAAATGTCTCCATTATGCATTTTGTTTATTTAAACACAAAACTTTTCACTTCACAAGATGTTAACTGATGGACTGGAATGGTGTGGATTACTTGTGATGTTTTTATCGGTTGTTTTGACTCATTCTGATGGCACCCATTCACTGCAGAGGATCCATTGGTGAGCAATTGATGTGATGCTAAGTTTCTCCAAATTTGTTATGATGAGGAAACAAACTCTATAACACCTTTGATAGCCTGAATTTTCAGCAAATTGTTATTTTTGGGTGAACAATTCCTTTAATTTAACCCTTACCCTTTGATGAAAATGAAACAATAAAACTAGTTAGTATGAAAGGACTTCTTCAGTCAACCGAGACATGTTCAATCACTAACAATGCCAGATAATAATAAAGTCCGATCTCTGAGGCTGTGTGGCCTGAGAGACGCCCAGGTGCAGTTGCAGCCCCTGGCAGCATGTGTGATACTCTGAAAAGAAAGCTCCCCTTTGTGCTGCTATCCAAAACCTTTCATTTTTCTATCATCACCCCTGTCTCAGGTTCAGCTTTTATGGTGCTCTGTTGAAAATGACAGCAAATATCATTGCAGTTAATAATGTTTAGATTTTATTTAAAATTGCTTGAGAACATCAGTGATTTTGAGTTTTTAGTGAAAAACTCTTACTATTTGAATAATCTTTTCATTAAAGGTGCTGTTTGGGATTTTAGCCATTTGGCTTCAGCCACATTAAAGGAGAAGTCCACTTCCAGAGCTAAAATTTACAGATACTGTACTCACCCCCTTGTCATCCAAGATGTTCATGTCTTTCTTTCTTCAGTCGTAAAGAAATTATGTTTTTTGAGGAAAACATTTCAGGATTTTTCTCCATATAATGGACTGCTATGGTGCCCCGAGTTTGAACTTTCAAAATGCAGTTTAAATGCGGCTTCAAACGATCCCAAATGTGGTTGCAAACATCCCAGCCAAGGAAGAAGGGTCTTATCTAGCGAAACAATCAATTATTTTCATTAAAAAAAAACAAAAAAACAATTTAAATACTTTCAATCTCAAACGCTCGTCTTGTCTTGCTCTGCCTGAACTCTCTGTATTCTGGTTCAAGACAGTTAGGGTATGTCGCAAAACTCGTATTTTCTCCCTTAACTTCAAAAATCATTTCAAAATCCTACATCACTGCAGAAGTACCGACCCAGTCTTTGCAAAGTGAACATGCAAAGAAGATCAAATGCCCTTAACAAAAAAGATAAAACAGCGATATAGGACGATTTTGAAATTGAGGGAGAACATGAGATGGGAGTTTTTCGGCATACCCTAACTGTCATGAACTGGAAAAAAAACAGGTCGGGAAGAGCAAGACAAGATGAGCGTTTAAGATTAAAAAGTATATAAATTTTATTATTTTTATGAAAATAACCGATTGTTTTGCTTGATAAGACCCTTCTTCCTCGGCTGGGATCGTTACAACCACATTTGGGATCGTCTGAAGCCACATTTAAACTGCATTTTGAGCAAGTTCAAATTCAGGGCACCATAGCAGTCCGCTATATGGAGAAAAATGCTGAAGTGTTTTCCTCAAAAAACGTAATTTCTGTAATTATCTGTAAATTGTTGTACTGGAAGTGGACTTCTCCTTTAACTCTTCTTCAAAACACTACACTTTTCTGACTGGATAAAAAGCACAAGAAATTGCAGTGGAAGTCAAAAGTTTACATACAATTGTCGGCACCGATAGCCTAGTGGTTAATGCACCAACATCAGTGTTGGGGAGTAACTAGTTACATGTAACGGAATTACGTAATTTAATTACAAAATAAATGTACTTGTAATTAGTTACAGTTACTGAGAAAAAAATGTGTAATTAAATTAGTTACTTTTGAAAATATTAATGATTACAAAGGGGGATACTTCTGAATTTTTTCACATACACACACTTCTTTCATAAATTGCACTGACTGCTCTAAAAGGAGACACCAATGTTTCAGGAGTTTAGGACAGAATAGGACACATGCTTATTCAGTATGTTTTATTTTCTGTTTGGGTTTATGCATATACTTTAGTTTTTAAGATTAATTGTTTTTTTCCAAGGCATTGTTAGATGCCAGTGTTTCCTGTCATAACTATCCAAACATTTGATTTTAAAACCAGTATCATAGCTATTAAACTATTTCTTATGATTTTAAATCAGTATTTAACCTCCAAATGATCTCAACATAAATAAGAAGTGTTAAGTCTGAATTTGTGGTGGCTTTGCTTTAAATTAAATTATTACAAGGCTCTGTGGAACACTTAATTCTGATTGGTCAGTCATGACATTCCAAGGTATGTTATTCCCTGATAACAACTGGTAAAAGCTGATAACACAGACTCGTCCGGGCAACCTAAGTCGGCGCTATATGCTTGATAGTTTTTCCTTGGTGAAAGCTTTGCATTTGGTTAACTAATAAATTATTAAATCTCAATTCAATGTATTGTGTACGATTTCCTAATTCTGTCAATTTACTGCTTGCTAGCAACTGATTTCTTCATGGAAGTTTTGCATTCAAATATTATAACTCAGATCAGTGTTTTGTGTCTAATTACTTACTTTTGTGGCAAGCAGCTGTGTAATAAGTGGGACAATGTACAATTGTTATCGCAAAATATAGATGTATATTATCCTTTACTTATTATAATCTTAATTCAAGTGATGAAGGATTTTGAAAGTCTGACGGTAATCAGTGTTGAGTGCTACTGTAAGGTTAACTGCCTGGTTTAAATGTTTTTAAATGATTAACAGTTGAAAATATTAGAAATGTAGAAAAGTAATCAAAAAGTAATCAAATGTAATAAGTTACATTAATAAAGTAGTTGAAAAGTTACACTACTTATTACATTTTAAATCGAGTAACTTGTAATCTGTAACCTGTTACATTTCTAAAGTAACCTTCCCAACACTGATCAACATATACCTTGCAACTGTGCACTCGGCGACCCGGGTTTGATTCCTGTCTCGAGGTCCTATGCTGATCTTGCTCCCCTCTCTCTACCCAGTACTTTCCTGTCATCTCTCCACTGTCCTGTCTGAAAAATAAAGGAACAAAAAGCCCAAAAGTATAACTTAAAAAAAAGTTTACATTTACAGAATCTGCAAAATGTTAATTATTTTACCAAAAAAGAGGGATCATACATAATAAATGTTATTTTTTATTTATTACTGACTTGAATAAGATATTTTACATAAACGATGTTTACATATAGTCCACAAGAGAAAAAAATAGTATTTAACCCACTGATTCTTAATACTGTTTTTTTTTTTGTTGTTTTTTTTAGTGATAGTTGTTCATGAGTCACTTGTTTGTCCTAAACAGTAAAACCACCTGCTGTTCTTCACAAACGTCCTTAAAATCCCACAGATTCTTTGGTTTGAACCCTTTCCAGCGATGACTGTATTATTTTGAGATCCATCTTTTCACACTGAGGACTCACATGCAGCTATTACATAAGGTTCAAACGCTCTCTAATGCTTCAGAAGAAAAAACAATGCAGTAGGAGCCGGAGGTGAAAACTTTTTGAATTTGAAGATCAGGGTAAATTTAACTCATTTTGTCTTCTAGGAAACATGTAAGTATCTTCTGTAGATTCTGAAGGGCAGTACTAAATGAAAAAAATATTATATTCAGGCAAAATAAGAAAGATGTACACATCTTCATTCTGTTCAAAAGTTTACACCTCTGGCTCTTAATGCATCGTGTTTCCTTCTGAAGCATCAGTGAGCGTTTGAACCTTCTATAATTGTTGCATATGAGTCCCTCAGGTGTCCTCAGTATGAAAAGATGCATCTCAAAATTATACACTCATTGTCGGAAAGGGTTCAAATACACAAAAATGCTAAAAATAAAAAAAAAAACAACAACAAAAAAACAAAACAAAGAATTTGTGGGACCTGAAGGTTTTTTCTGAAGAACAGTGGGCAGTTCAACTGTTAAGGACAAACAAGGGACTCATGAACAACTATAATTAAACAAAAAAGGAGAGCTGTGGATCATTCAGGTAACAACACAGTATTAAGAATCAAGCACATGTAAACTTTTGAACAGGGTCATTTTTTTATAAATTCAACTATTATTTTCTCTTGTGGACTATATGTAAACTGTTTTATGTAAAATTAAATATTTTATTCAGGTCAGTACTAAATAAAAAAATAACATGCATTTTGTATGATCCCTCTTATTTTGTTAAAATAATTAACATTTTGCAGATTCTGCAAGGTGTATGTAAACCTCTGACTTCAACTGTGATATCTGTCACATGGTTTTTGGAAACTTTCAGCACCTTTAAATAGCATGTTATTCTTTTAATTTTTAATCTTATTTACCACATTGCAGAAAAGATGAATGAACAGATACTTACAGATGTTTCTTGCCATTCATGACCCACAGAAACTCTCCTCTAGTCATCTCACCTACATTATCCCTCTTATCGTTTACATAATATATATACGCATAAAATAAATCACAAAACACAGTCTGCTGATGTTGCACAATTTATTAAGGCATATTGCCCACAGGGCCGACAGAACACTCTGCTTCATCTCAATGATTACAGTAAAGCATACATGAGTCTTAACACTGACTGCTGTGATGATCCGCTTGTATAATTATATTATGCCATAACTGTGTAATAACGAGCACTGACATAATTCAGGATAATAGAAGCAGCACAGAATCACTACAAGGTTCAGGAATAAATAAATGACTATTTTCATAAAGTGCAGTAGATCAAGTCTAGGTCATATTTCATCACAAATATCAAAAGAAAAAGAATGCTTAAAGAATTTTATTCTCATTACTGTAAGGCAAAAAGAATATTTCATTATTTTTAATTATTAAATTGTGGAGTATATACACATAATGTAACTGCTGCACCTCTGTTTAACTTTATTTTATTACATATACAAGAATCCAATGAAAACAACTATCGAAGAAAATCAAGAAAACAATTCAAAGTAAATATTTGGACTTATAGTAATTTAAAGATAATAACGGTCACGAAAAAAGAAATAGGATGGGCTTAACTTAGCTTCATAAAAAAAAAAAAATGTAATGCAATATACAATTTATTTTTCTTTCCTTTGGATTTTGAAATGAAAAATGACCTGGACATGTTTTCATGAGATTCACCCTATAAGGAGTTGTGTTTTTAAAGCTTTCATTATGTGTCTAATTAAACAACATTATGGGCCGTCGATTTGATGTGCACTACCAAAAAAGTATTTGTCCAAAATATATGCACATTAAAACAAATGTAAATGTGAACTTTTAGCAATTTTATGCTCATCCAGCATGCCTCTCATACACAGTTTGGTAAATAAAATCTAGGGGAACGTGAAGCAGCAAATAGGACCCGATCTCATTGAGGAGGGGTGTGAGGCAGGATAATATGGGCTGGGAGGAGGTGCTGGATGAAAAGGGAAGGAAATGGAGCGGAAGCGTAAATAAAAAAAGTCCATAAGGGATGGGATGGGACGTGAATGGGGAGGAGACACTATATATCAGAGCTCATCTCAGTGCACTGTTTGTCTGATATGTGGGATGCCAGCGAGTCAATGATGTCCAACAGCAGCGGTTGGCTGAGCGATCGCAGGTTGGGGAGCTTGGACACCTTCAGGGAAGGAAGGAGAACCAAAGAAATAAATGGTAAACAACACAGGCCATGCAAAAGACCGCAAATTAACAGCCAAAAAGAAACTGATAAGCTAACAGGACCAAATAGACCAGAATGTCAAATATGTTTTGGGAATTATGTTCACAAAAGGCACTCACTGGCATTTAAAAATACTAGAATTGTTTGGTGTAAACAAAAGTGGGATATTCTATTGAATAGGCCTAAATGCATATCAAACACACAAGCCTGTAAGACTTGACAAAAAGCCTGTAGTTGTTACAGATCTGATGGTAAAAATGACTGCAATATTATACACATTTAACAGCTTGCAGAAGTTATCCATGGCATTGAATGTTTTGATGACGTGTTTTTAGCCGTGGCGAGGCAGCCAGCACACGCTCAGAGCTGTGGTCAATAGCACACCCACCTTGGTGAACTGATGGACTATAATATGCAGGCAGTGTTTCTTCATGTCCAAAGCTTGAGTCTTATCAGCCGCTTCCAAAATCTGAGGATAAAGAATGGATGATAGCATGTGACTGCTGTTGTTGATCATCAAATGATTTGAATGTTATGACATACAGTATTTGCCAGTTTGTTGTTGGCAAATCTGTTTTATTCCAGTCTTCAGTGTCACAAAAATTCTAATATGCTAATTTGCTGCTCAAGAAAATTTCTTATCATCAATGTTAAAATCTCAGTGCACAAATCTCTGCATATTTCTCTCCTGATTCACTTTTTTCGGTGTAGAAAGCAGTTAAAAATTTAAAATGCTTTAATGATGAATTTCTTTCTTACAAACACGTAAGCTTTTCACTTCACAAGATGTTAACTGACAGACTGGAGTGGTGTGGATTACTGTGATGTTTCTAATATCAGCTGTTTAGACTCTCATTCTGACGGCACCTATTCACTGCAGAGGATCCATTGATGAGCAAATTATGTAATGTGAGCAAGTACCTGTAAGACATTCTCTACAGTAACGTTCATCTCCAGATTTTGCTTGCAGTAAGCCTGAAGTCTGTTGTTGGAGAAACCGTAGTAATAAGGTGCTGCGAACAGGTATCTGTGTGCTAGTTAAGGGCGAACTAATAATTTAAAATTTGATAAGGCTCAGGTTAAACCTATGGATTTCTTCCATCTGTCTTATCATCCTCAAAGACAAATTGCTAATTTCATTGTAAAGTAAACCCTGGACCACAAAACCAGTCTTAAGTAGCACGGGTATATTTGTAGCAATAGTCAAAAATACATTGTATGGGTCAAACTTATACATTTTACATGTCAAACCTTTATGATACAGATTATTAGGATATTAAGTAAAGATCATGTTCCATGAAGATATTTTTTACATTTAATACCATAAATACATAAAAACTTCCAAAGAACTTTCTCAATATTCTCAATATTTTAATTTTTTTTACACCCTCAGATTTTCAAACAGTTGTATCTCAGCCAAATATTATCTTATCCTAACAAACCATACATCATATACATAAGCTAATGTATAAATCTCAATTTCAAAAAATGGACCCTTATGACTGGTTTTGTGGTCCAGGGTGACATCTGGTGTATTATTCATGTCTCTTGCATGTGGGATGAGTTTTGTCCAAATGTTTAATGACACATATTTGCTCAAATATATAACAGTAGTAATAATACAAATAAAAATGGGTCAAAAGCAATACAACGTATTATGCATTGCAACAGAAATAAAGATTGCATACAACGCTATAAAATGGAGAATATGAAGCAGTAAGAAGGATACAGAGAGTCCTCGGGAGGCATGTTGACGTCCCCATAATAAATGTAGCGCAGCATGGACTCAAATGCCTGTGTACTAGGAACCATCTCACCTATTGAAATGTTCACCTGCCCGTCTTCTGGCATGAAGGAGCGGAACATGGCCTCAAAATAACTGTCAAAGAATTGAGGCAGCAACTGACTGGTAAATTATTAAAAGTCATAGTCAAAGTTAAAATGTAAATAAAAACTAAATATATCTAATTTTATAAAGTTTACACTTCAGTACAAAAATGACTAAAACTAAATCTGAATGTGATGAATCTAAAACTATAAATAATATTTTAAATAAATAAAATTAAAAAACTATTAAATAAAAAAATAAATAAAACAGCCAAAAACAGACAACAAAATTACTAAAAATGGAAAATATAAATATCAAAATCAATTCAAAACATTAATATATACAATACTATATCATGATTTACCAGACTCTAAGATTTAAGAACTGTAAGACAAAAACATGGAAAAGGACAAAACTAAAACTATGAAAGAAAATGGCTACCATCACAACTGTTTGGCTGAACCTCATTTTTGGGTTTTAATACTTGAATACTTTTTTTCTCTTTAATACTGTAAATGCAAAGCAAGTCTTTGGTGAGGTCTTGTTATAAGCACCGGTGACTACTGTCCTTACCTGGAGCGAGCAGCAAGTATGGCCTTATGTGCAGGGCGCGGATGACCATCTAGCAAAAGGATGATATCACAGAACTCATGGCCCGCCCCCTCCAGATAAGCCTTCATGTCCTGCACCAGAGACGTGCCTGAAACAAAAGAATTTTTTTGGAGCCATATCCACTATTTTGGAGCTGTGCTGAAAGCTTGTGTGCTTGCAGGGAAGGACAAAGAAGATGTGTTTATTATTACCTATGTCCACCGGCTGATCTGAATAGACTCTGGGAGGAGGCTGCTGTTTGCGTCTCACTATCTCTACAATCAGAGGAGTGGACAGAAGCTCAAATTCTTTGGTCATGATCACCTGGTTAAAGTGACTCTCCTTCACCACAAAGTTCAGGCAATGTTCCTGGGGGTGGAAATATAAAGATATAGAAGAGAAGCTGAGTTTCTGACCAGGAGGTTTTCTGTGATCAGTTTTTCTGTGTGTTACTTCAGCTTTACCTTGAGCTGGTCCAGCTGAAGTTTGTTTGCGTTTTCACACACACTCAGGACGTTCTGCAGATCGACAGATGCCTCAATGTACTGAACACAGAGTTGCTCCAGTCTGGACAGTTTAAAACTCAGAGCAAGTTTATAAACGTCCATGATCAACAGCACATCCTGGACATGACCTGTGGAGAGACATGAAGAATTAATTACTTTAAGCAAATATACAGAAGTCATACATATATGGAAGCCTGTTCCAAAAAAAAAAAAAAAATTGTCTCATAATTCCAACTTCTTTTTTGCAATTGTGAGTTTATATCTTTCAATTCTGAGTTTACAAATCACAAATCTGACTTTTTTTCTGAATAAAAAAGGTAAGTCACATTTTTCCTGCAGCTGCAAGTCTATGTTTCATTATTCAGACTGTTCCTCTCAAAAGTTTTTATCTTGCAAATCTGAGTTAATATCACATAATCTGGACATCTTTTCTTTCCCCATGTCAGAAACAAGCTTCCACATATCTGAAGAAAAACAGGTGTTCAGTGTAACTTACCCCTGCGTGGGTACTGTATCTTGTCTGTGTACAAGAACTGCATTAAAACCTCAAATGGTTGTGCGTCTGCCTCTCTGATTGACACTTCCAATAAAGGAGGACCCCTTGAGGACTTTCCAGAGCTGTCCTTCTGACTGCCTGAGCCAGACTCCTCACTCTCCTCATTGCATTCCAGTTTACTCTTCTACAAAAGAAAGGCAAAATATAATTTCACATGCTGATTGGCCAAGAGTAAACTGTTTTGGCCAGGAATTTTACATTCCTTATGAGAAAGTAAATAATAATAGTGCAAGTTAAAAATCTATAAAGAAAATATATATTTAATAAGCATTTCATATTTATTAAAATAAATAATGAAACAAGCCACAAAAATATACAGTTGAAGTCAAAGGTTTGCATACACCTTGCAGAGACTGCAAAATGTTATTATTTTACCAAAATAAGAGGGATCATACAAAATGCATGTTGTTTTTTTATTTAGTACTGACCTAAATAAGATATTTCACATAAAATGTGTTTACATATAGTCCACAAGAGAAAATAATAGTTGAATTTATAAAAATGACTCTGTTCAAAAGTTTACATACACTTGATTCTTAATACTGTGTTGTTATCCACAGCTCTTGTTTTGTGTTTAGTGATAGTTTAGCGATAGATCCCTTGTTTGTCCTTAGTGTGAATGGATCTCAAAATCACACAGTCAGTGTTGGAAACGGCTCAAAAACACAAAAATGGTACAAAAAACAAAAACAAAAAAATTTGTGGGACCTGAAGGATTTTTCTGAGCAGTTTATCTGTTCAGGACAAACAAGGGACTCGTAAACAACTATCACTAAAAAAACAAAAAAACAAAAAAAAAAAACACAGCTGTGGATCATTCAGATAACAACACAGTATAAAGAACCAAGCATATGTAAACTTTTAAACGGGGTAATTTTTATAAATTCAACTATTATTTTCTCTTGTGGACTATACGTAAACATCTTTTATGTGAAATATCTTACATACATAACATGCATTTTGTATGATCCCTCTTATTTTGGTAAAACAACATTGTGCAGATTCTACAAGGTGTATGTAAACTTTGACTTAAACTGTAATCACCTTTTATTACAACTGTGCACCTTTAAACGCATGTATACATATAATCAAAAATTGAAGTGAAAATAAAATAGACCTGCTTCTGTCGATCTCTCGCCTGTAGAATCTTCTTGCGGAGCCACTTGCAGCGAGCTGTTACTATAGCAATATGACCCAGAACCTTCTCCTCCCTCTAAAAACAGAAAGAGCAAGTAGAGTGTGTAAGAGAGGCAATTTATAGATAAAACTAAAATGTAGCCTATTATTCCAAATGACAGTGTGTATTAGATAAAAACGTGTGTATTAGATTTTTTTTTTAGTAAGACAAATTAACCTCGCCCAAGATAAACTCTACATCACAGAACTGACGGTTTTCCCACAGTTTGCCATAGTCCTCATGGAGCGTACATTTTGGATAACAAGAAAACTGGGACAAAAGGTAATAAAGAAAACAACAGTTAGAATAATATAATACAGCATGTTCAATTGCATTAGACGAGGCAGATGTATCTCTGGAAGTCAAGCCCTCACCTGAAATCTGTACATTTCTCCACTGCGCACATTGTTGTCCACAGTCCCCCCAAAAATGTACATGGCATCATGGATAACAGCTGCTGCATGGAACAGCCTCCCACTTGGCATCTGAGAGAAATCGACATGGCAGTTAAAAATTATAGATTACACACCACAATCCATTTTCCCCAAACTAATTAGAAACTCAATTAACTGATCAAAATGAATGGTGAAAACATCCAGAATTGGGTCATGGATGCTTATGGCGTTGTTATGAATTTATAGGTACTATTACTGTTCAGATTTATTTCATATACATTTATTTCAATGAATTGATTAAACTGTATGCATTTTTTCATAGTTACTACACTACCGTTCATAAGTTGGGAGTTGGTAAGATTTGTTTTTGAAAGAAGTCTTTTATGGTCACCAAGGCTGCATTTTTTAAAATACAGTAATATTGTGAAGTTTTCTAATTCAAAATATTTTAAAATGTAATTTATTCCTGTGATGACAAAGCTGAATTTTCAGCATCATTACTCCAGTCTTCAGTGTCACATGATCTTTCAGAAATCATTCTAATGTGTTGATTCTAATGTTGAAATCGAATGAATAGAAAATGTAAATGCATTTCCATACCTCGCTGTCTGTGCTGGGCTGAATGACCTCCCATGTCTGTGAGTCCACATCATAGCAGTGCAGTTCATTGGGTAGAGTGTTGTCTGCTGCCCCTCCAAACACATATAGGTGACGGTCAAACGCCACCATGGTGTGTCCATAGCGTCTCTGAGGAGGTGGAGGTGAGCCACGCAGTAAGTGTTCAGTTGGGATACGGGTCCATCTGAAAAAAAAAAAAAAAAACACTTCTAATTGAGTACAAAAAATGTATAGTTCCTTTTTTGTAATGTTGAACTAAATAATGACATTACTGTCTTCTGTAGAGCTGCTTTATAGCTAAAATTGATATTGGTTCATAAATGATAAAAACTGCCACAATATCATTGTTTTTCTTGTTTATTACTGTGAAGCTGGTTTTAAACAGTCTTTACTGCATAAAGCGTTATATGAACAAATGCGACTTGACGTCATAAAAACTTGCTTGCATATTACGCATAAAATGACATTAATCAAAATCCTCTTTGCTGATGCTCACATGTGGCCTTTGAATTCAAACTGAAAGAGGTTGTTGGTGATCTTGGCTCCACTTTGGCCGGAGAAGACAAACATCTTATCCCGACACACGGCTACTGGGAAGTTACAACAGGAAGGTGGGATTTCACCACTTTGTTCAATCTACAGGAAACAAAGAAAGCGTTAAATCAGAAACAATCCAACATGGCATGTGTTTACTGGTAGGCAATGGAGTTAATAGTGTTTTTTATAAGGTGAACACCGCCTTAAGTTAAATCATAATTAGACAATTCTGATATTATATTAAACTTATGCAAGCATAGTCACCTCTTCCCAGTAGGCCTGCTCACGATCCTGAAGACTGATGGTCCACATGTCATTTAGCCTGTTGGAAACAACAACAAAAAAATCTGCATTTCTTAGTTTTGTGTTGGAACAGATTAAAATTTGCCATTCAAAGCCTCATAAAGAAGAGAATAACATGCTTGCCTGGCATTTCCATCGTATCCAGCAAAAATCCAGAGTTTGTCGTTATAGACTGTGGCTCCATGAGCTGATCTGGCAACCAGACTGGTGCAAAAAAACATAAAAAGTATTAAAAAAACAAAATTGTGTATCAGATAGAAAGTAACAACAATTATGAAAATGACAGAAAAAAAATTAATAAGATTTACCGTCCCTCCACCTTCCATTCTGTCCACTGCCCGGTGGCAAACTTGTACTCAAATAGATCATTTTTGTTTTTCAAGTTAGAGTTTGAATAGATGTCTCCAGTGTAGCCACCTAAAATACAAGCAAGAAAACATTACACACACAGGAAAGTGAAACAAGACATTGAATAGCACACTGAAAACCTACCAAACACAAACATGCTGCTTCCATACACAACAGCAGAGTGGTGGTATCTTGGTGCTGGAGGGGTGCCAGTAGTAAACGCCCTGTTTAATGACATAAATTGATATTAGAGGCTACATAAAAACATAAACACATTTGCCTTGCAATTGTCATACAACACTCACCGACACCATGAGCAGTCCTTCACGTCAAACCGCAACAGATCATTAAGCATGTTCTTGCTGAAAGACATGAACACCCATGTGAGATCCTTTTGTATGTTTTGGAGTGTAGGAAAAGTGAAAACAAATACTCACCCATTGTCTCCTCCAAAGACGTAGATGGCATCTCTGTATGCCACAACAGTATGTTTGCTACGCCTGCAAGAAACAAAACATAGTTTTTATTATTGAAATCATGTAGCTAAAAAATGGAGAACAACTGTTGTAAATGAATGAACAGTCTACCTTGCACCCACAAACTCATCACATGGTGGCAGCCTCCTCCAGCGGTGGACAGTCTCGAAAGGCCCGAAGTTGAGTGTCAAATACTCAACACTGTCAGAGCAGCTATGGTCAAAATCAACACTGGGAGCAACTTTGGATTTACAAGACATGGCTCCAGGAAACCATGACATTCACTTCACATCTAACAAGGTTTAGTCCAGCCGAAGGACCACGTTTAGGACGAAAAATAATCTAATTTGCTTCCAAGTCTGACTGTTTCATCTGAATCATGTTGCCCAAAAGATTATGATTGTTTACAATCTTGCCTTAAGTCTGACTAGCTAGCTATAACTGTTTCTGATCATCTGCCACGGTTTGTAATAATCTAAAAGCATAATAGAAATCGTTACATGTAACGAACATAAGTGTTAAACGTCAACGCGTCGACAGAAAGAAATAATATTATGAAATGTATATAAATAAGACTTGCATTTCTTCTAGCTTTTGTGATCTAAACGTCAAGGGAGGAGACGGGACTACCTGACATGCGCAGATTCGCAGCTTTGATTGGAGGAGAGCACACTAGACGTCATCAATAACGTAACACACACAAAATGAATAAAACATATTTTTATTTCTCACGATGTGTTATTTTATTGCCAGAACTTATTTTTTATTCTTAAATGTTTCAAATAAAAATAAAAGTAAGTGAATACCGAACATACGTGATAACGTATGCGTGAAGTTGCGTTTTCATTGGTTGAAATTATGAGGGGCGGGCGCTAAGCAGGAAGGTGACTGGATCTCGCGGCAACAACACAAAACGCGCCAAATTTCTATGGCGGCGGCACAGTATGAACAACGGAATATATATATTTACAGTAATATTTTATGTACCCGTGACAGTGCGAATTGTATGAAAATGTATGAGGAGATATGACTTTTTTTTTTATCGTTGTTGGTAGGACATTCGTGATATTTATGCGAGCAGCAAGTCTAATATTAATTCGCTGAAAGTGTGTGAAGACAGGTGACTGGTTGAGTTGTATACAGTGAAGCTGTTCTAACTAGTTAACTAACTAGTTCTCCTGTATTTAGTGACTGATTTGAGTCTTTCAGATTCTTGTCAGCTATGGTTTTACAAAACAGTGGGCGATATAAATCAGACCGAGGTGGAGATCAGGACAACCAGCAGTAAGTATTCATAATGTTGACATATTTCAGCATATAATAGTTATATTTTATTGTTAATTTAGTTCATTAATACCTTTGATGTATCTTGGTTATAAAGGTCTGTATGTTGTACAGTTTGGAAGAGCAGACAGTGATTGGGTTGTTGACAAATGAACATATTTCTTTAACATAAAGATTTTAGGATGAATCTATATATTTATATGTAACGTTATATTATAGCCAGATAAACGGTTAAAATTTATGTTTAATAGTTGTTTTGGAGTTAAATTGTCCTAATGTTGTAGTATTAGTATTATTTATATACTATTTTACGTTTTATTAATATAGTCAGTTTAGTTTTAATGTGAATATTTCCTGTTTCATTTAATTAATTTTTTTCAGTAATTTTTTATGTGCTATTTCTTTTTGTTAGTTTTTCTAACATATCTAAACTGTTTTAACAGTATTTCAGTTAGTAATTTCTAGTACTTAAGTCAAAACTAATTTGAGTTTGTTGCCAAAGCATTTCAAAATATTATCTAAAAGTTTTTCATGTAATATTTATATTTTATTTTTTCAACTTTATTTCAGTGAACAAAAATGTTTTTTTAGTACTTTTAGTTAGCAATAATAGTTTGTGTATTGCAAATTGTTTTTAAAATGAATCCATGCAATGTCTTAAAAGTCATAAAAACTGAATGTAAGATGATTATGCAAGAATTAAATAAGATATTTAGCAGCTTTTACAGTTATCAAAATGGTTGTTGAATCTTGTTGCAGTAAATTTTCTGTTGCTTTTTAGGGATGATGCATCAGCTTTGTCCGCTGTTAAGCGGCTGGAGCGCAGTCAATTTACTGATGGGATGGATGAGCGCTTTGGCTTTGAACGGATGAAGGAACCTGGGGAGAAAACAGGATGGCTGATAAACATGCACCCGGTAAGAATGAATGTCAGGCATTCAACACATTAATTAGTTTGGCAGTAAACTTTCTGATTTTTATTCATATTCTTGCCAACTGTCATGAAGGATTTTAAACAAACAATTTTATTTCTTTTTAGACTGAGATTCTGGATGATGACAAGCGGATGATCAGTGCTGTGGACTATTACTTCATACAGGACGATGGAAACCGATTCAAGGTATAATATTACAGCAGTTTGCAAATATAAATATTTATTCCAAGCATAATACTAAAAGTTACTCCATGTTTTAATACTACAAAAGTTTAGGATCTGGAATTTTTTTTATATTTTTGAAAAAAGGTCTCTTAAGCTCACCAAGGCTGCATTTATTTGATTAAAAATACATTGAAAGCAGTAATATTGTGAATCATTACAATCTAAAATAACAGTTTTCTTTTTTAATGTATTTTTTAAATGTAGTTTATTCCTGTAATGCAAAGCTAAATTTTCCATATCATTAGTCCAGTCTTCAGTGTCAAATAATTCTTAAGAAATCATTCTAATATGCTGATTTGCTGCACAAGAACATTGCGTATTATTGTCGATTTCAAACTCTTGTGCTGCTTAATATTTTTGTGAAAACCTTGATGCATTTTTTTTGAAGTTCAAAAGAACAACATTTATTTGAAAGAGAATTCCTTTGTAATGTTATATGTCTTTATTTTGCTTTTTTGTCACATTTTATGCACAATATTTATTTTTGTTACTTTGTTACTTCCAAACCTTTGAACGGTAGTGTATTTTATCCTGAATCACATTAACAGAGGTCCTGATGTTGTAAGTTTCAGCTTTTTGTGTATGTGTCCCTTCACAGGTTGCTCTTCCCTATAAGCCGTATTTTTACATAGCCACTAAAAAGGTGAGTTTAAAGCTTTTGCACTGAATGAAAACACTTTGAGTTGGCTGGATTGAATGATATGTCTTTTTGTGTTTTCTAAAGAACTGTGAAAGAGAGGTTATCTCCTTCCTGTCAAAGAAGTTCCAAGGAAAAGTGGCAAAGCTTGAAACTGTCCCAAAGGAAGACTTAGATCTGGTAAGTAAAGTTCTGTCTTACATGAGGTAAACAAATCTACTGATTCCACTGGATCCACTATCTCATTTCTAATTTATATTTTTGTTTTAACATTTGTTTTATTTTTTGCATTGAACTAGATTGTTGGACATTATGCAACATTTGGTCCATGTTTGATTTCTGAACCTTTGTAGTAAAAAGATTGGTTACTACTGCTCTATAATGTCAATCATTTGATTGCTGTGTTTGCCTTTTAAAGCCTAATCACCTGGTGGGCCTGAAAAGGAACTACATCAAACTCTCTTTCAACACGGTGGATGACCTTGTTAAAGTGAAAAGGGAGATCTCACCTGCTATCCGCAAGAACAGAGAGAGAGAGAAGTCCAATGACGCCTATACCAGCATGTTATCCAGGTAGTCACACTTTGGCACTTTTAAAAAAGCAAAAGTAGTGAAAGATTTAAAAAAAACTTTGCTCAAGAATTAATTTGTAAGACTTTCTCATTTAATGCATTTGACATTGCTCACTATTGTAAATTGGTCCTGTAAATAGAATAAGGCCAATTTTGTGTGTTACAGTGCTTTGGTTGGTGGAAGCGTAGTGGCGGAGGATGAGGATGGCACTTCGAAGAAAATGACTGAGCAGCTTGACAACATCGTAGACATGCGGGAATATGATGTGCCTTATCATGTCCGCGTTTCTATTGACCTGAAGATTCATGTGGTAAAGAAACCATAGAGCCCCTTAGAGGCTACTTGTTTATCAGGTGTGTTTAATACTCAAATGAGATGTTGATTGTCCACTCTGTTTTCTGACAGGCTCACTGGTACAATGTGCGGTACAGAGGAAGTGCCTATTCTCCTGAGATTGTGCGCAGAGATGATCTTGTGGAAAGACCTGTAAGAAGTCTCTGGTTATCAAGATTGTGTTGACTATGTCATTCATCTTTATGCACTGAGGATTCTGCATGTTTTGTTGAATCATTGCAGTATTTTTCTCTGTCTGTCTAAGGATCCTGTCGTGTTGGCATTTGATATAGAGACCACTAAACTTCCTCTGAAGTTTCCTGATGCTGAAACAGACCAGATCATGATGATATCATACATGATAGATGGGCAGGTAATGTCTTTTGCGCTCTTACCTTTCTGATAGGTCAGTCACTGCATAGCTGTTTTATTCATGCTGTGTTTAAATTTTGTTTATAATGTACATTTGTGTACTATTTTCTCAGGGTTTCCTTATCACAAACAGAGAAATAGTCTCTGAGGACATTGAGGACTTTGAGTTCACACCAAAACCTGAATACGAGGGCCCCTTCACTGTATTTAATGAACCTGATGAGGTATGAACAGTATATGATGTGCATCGTTTAAGAGACTGTTAATGAGTGACACAATTAAACAATTGGTATTGTCAAATTGTTTAACCCATTTTCTGTAGTTTGTACTGTGATTGGGCCTTTCCCATTTCTGAGCTTTACTGTCTCCTTGCAGGCCTCTCTCATTCAAAGATGGTTTGAACACATCCATGAGACCAAGCCGAATATTTTTGTCACTTACAACGGAGATTTCTTTGACTGGTGGGACATGATTTGTGTTGGACTTTCTCGTACTACTGTATATGACATAAAAACCTGCTTCTTCCCTATAATGTTTTATGTAATTAAATGGCATATACTTGTGTTTACAAATGGTGTTTTCTTCTCATGTATTTATACAAATAGCATGTTCTAATGGTTGATTTGTGTCTCTGTGTCCTCAGGCCATTTGTAGAGGCCAGAGCGGCCCAACTTGGCCTGAATATGCATCGGGAGATTGGCTTCCAGAAGGACAATCAGGGTGAATATAAAGCCAGCCAGGCTATTCACATGGATTGCCTCAGGTGAGAGCAGCTGCGCTGTTTTCTTAAAAGAACCTGGAAAAAAATTACCCACCCTTTAATAATGTTTAGAATATGTATGACTTTTTATATTAGTAAATATACTGTGTCTCACACTCTCTCTTTATTTAGGTGGGTAAAGAGAGACAGTTACCTGCCTGTAGGAAGTCATAACCTCAAGGCTGCAGCGAAAGCTAAGTTAGGCTATGACCCTGTAGAGCTGGACCCAGAGGAAATGTGCCGTATGGCTACTGAAGAACCACAGGTGCTTTTCCTTTACCCTTCAGCTCCTAACTTACACTCATTTATACGGATGACAGTTTGTTTACACCATAAACATTTAATCAACATACTTTATTTCAGAGATTTATGAATTTAGCATTTTTAAAATGCTGTCAGGGAAAATGTGAATTCATTTTAACACTTGACAGGACAACAGGACCTTTAGCTGTTCTGTCACCATTTTTAATGTATTGTGCAGCCAGTAAAAGAGTCTCAGTGGTCTAAAATCCTTATTAACATAAATCGATAACAATAATTATCATAATATAATTTTCCTCTATAAATGATTTGATGAGTTTGATAAATGTTCAATATAATGTTTATGCACCGAAAGCAGAATGAAACAGTTCTACTCATTTGAACTGCAGCACTCAAACAGTCACAATAATTAAATTTCACTACATAAAAATGAGGTTGTTACAATTTTTACAGATGTTACTGTTTTTGATAATGAACATAAATTTACATCTGCATTCTAACTCAAGCTACTACTACTATCAAATGTGCATTTCTAAGAGACAATTTTTTTTAACATATTATTAATATTATCAGGCAACAGAAACCTGATCATGATTTGAAACAATATGACTTATTAGAACATGCAGAAACTAATAAGTTAATTTTATTTTGTTAAATACAAATGACTGGAAAAGTGTAAAGAATTCAAAAACATGAAGTGTTTGTCATGTTCTGACCATTAAGAGTAGTTTAAAACCCGATTAATCGTCTGGTTTCTACAACTTTCACTTACATGCAAAGATCTGCCTTTAAACCTGAAAGAAATAAAGATTTGACATTTATGTATATAATGATAATTAGTGATATTGTGATAATTATTTGACCATATTACCCAACCCTATTTTATATTAAACATTAAATGTTCACATATGCTATGATTTTATTTTTTTTACATATTTATTTATTTATTAATATTCTTTTTTTATTTTATTGAATATTAAAAACAGTGCTCACCTTTGCTTATTATTGCTGTTTTATTGTTTTTCAGACTCTGGCCACCTATTCAGTGTCTGACGCTGTGGCCACATACTACCTTTACATGAAATATGTTCACCCCTTCATTTTTGCCCTCTGCACTATAATTCCTATGGAACCAGATGAGGTCTGTAGTCAATAAATATCTTTTTATTGTTACTACACTGTAATGAATCAAAGCTGTAGATGAAATTTTTAACGTCCTGTTGCTTTATGTGTGTCGACACACAAATGTGTAAACAGGTTTTACGGAAAGGCTCCGGTACGCTGTGCGAGGCCTTGCTGATGGTTCAGGCCTTCCATGTCAACATTGTCTTCCCAAATAAGCAGGAGCAGGTCTTTAACAAACTCACAGATGATGGTCATGTACTCGACTCTGAGACTTATGTTGGCGGCCACGTCGAGGCTCTAGAATCTGGTGTGTTTCGCAGTGATATCCCCTGCCGCTTTAAAATGGTAACTAGTAGTCCAACTTTAACCAAAGCACACTATTTTGAGTTGTTTTATTTGTGCTTTATCTACATAATTATTTACAATTAATCTTGTTCTTACAGAATCCATCGGCATTTGACTTCTTGCTTCAGAGGGTGGAGCGTACTCTTCGTCATGCGATTGAGGAAGAGGAAAATATTCCCCTTGAGCAAGTCACCAACTTTAATGAGGTCAGTCAGTCATGTGCTTAATGTTTAGTATGATATTCTGTGCCTGTGGACACTCAAGACTTGATGCCTATTTTATGAATTATCATTAGCATTCATACGTCTCCAAGTTTTTCTATAGTCTTGTGAATTTGACTTCTTTCAGGTGTGTGATGAGATCAAGAAGAAGCTAATCTCTTTGAAGGAAGTGCCCAATAGAATTGAATGTCCTCTTATTTACCATCTGGATGTGGGGGCCATGTACCCCAACATCATCCTCACCAACAGACTACAGGTACAGTACAGTTCTCAACTTAGACTGACAATAAAGGTATTCATTCAATTGCTGTGTATGAATCAAATAAGGCAGTTTGACGTCTTTTTTTTTTTTAAGCCCTCTGCCATGGTGGATGAGGCGACCTGTGCAGCCTGTGATTTTAATAAACCTGGTGCAAACTGTCAGCGCAGGATGACTTGGCAGTGGAGAGGAGAGATCAGTGAGTGATTTGAATGCCTTAAATATTTGAAACATTTAATGTATCACTTGTCAGATATATATTTTTCATTTTAGGTTGACACAAGAATGGCCACAAAGACAAAATTTTATTAATATTTTAATTCATTAATGAATTAAATTCCTTTAATGAATGCATTAAATTGATGACCTTTACAATGCTACCAAAAATTACTATTTCAAATAAATGCTGTTATTTTGAAATGTGTAATTATCAAAGAAGCAGCACATTAGCATATTAAAATAATTTTGAAGGATCATGTGACACTGAAGATTGGAGTAATGATGCTGAAAATGTGCTTTGCATCCCAGCAATAAATTGCATAACATTATAACTTAAATATATTTTATAATTGCTGATCAAAATTAGATACATATATGTGTGTATATATAATGCTTAAGCTTATGAACATAACTATCATGAAATATTAATATAGTTTTGCGATCCACAACGTTGAGACTGTTTACCTTTTCTCATAGTGCCAGCCAGTAGGAGTGAGTTTCATCGCATTCAGCAACAGTTGGAGTCTGAGAAGTTTCCTCCTCTCTTTCCTAACGGTCCACCTCGTGCTTTCCACGAGCTCAATCGAGAAGAGCAGGCTCGGCATGAGAAGAAACGGTTGGGAGGTCAGTATCCACCTGTGGAGAGCTAGGTTTTGTTTATTTGTGTGACTGTTGTCATAGACCAAGACAAGCTTTGATTATGCACTTGTGTAAATGAACAGTGAGACACAATAATACATTTGTATTTGTTTTCATAGACTACTGTAGAAAAGCCTATAAGAAGATTCACCTGACCAGACTAGAGGAGAGAGTCACTACCATTTGCCAAAGAGAGAACTCGTTTTATGTTGACACGGTTCGAGCCTTTAGAGACCGTCGATATGAATTCAAAGGACTCCACAAGGTACTGCATTCACACCTAATTCATGTGTATTTGTTTATTAGTTTATGAATGTTACATTCTCTCTACTGAGTACATCAAATTCTTCTATTTCAAAAGGATATGTTTTCTTGAATGTAATGTGATAATTTAGTGTGCTCACCTATGCAAGAAGGAATCATTCATATATCTTTTAACGGTTAGTCTGTTCCTATAATCTGTCCAGGTGTGGAAGAAGAAGCTGTCTACAGCACAGGATAATGGGGATGCAGCGGAGGTGAAGCGCTGCAAGAACATGGAGATTCTCTATGAGTCTCTGCAACTGGCGCACAAGTGCATCCTCAACTCCTTCTATGGATACGTCATGAGAAAAGGGTATTGAAACGTCACTTTTATTGCCCAGTCCAAGAACAGACATATCTGAATAATTCTTGTCTTCAGTAGTTGCTGAGATTGCTGTTTGTTTCTTATCTGTTGCTTTACGTGATCTATCATATTGTATTTCACAGAGCACGCTGGTACTCGATGGAGATGGCAGGGATTGTCTGTTTCACCGGTGCCAACATTATCACACAGGCCAGAGAACTCATTGAGCAGATCGGGTCAGACTCTTTACGCCAAGCCCATAAACACTGTCAGAGTTGTGGTTATGTGATTAATTTATTGTAATTGGTTGATTAATTGAATTTATCCTGTTCTTCTTTAGGAGGCCATTGGAGTTGGACACTGATGGTATCTGGTGTGTTCTTCCAAACACTTTTCCTGAGAACTTTGTCATAAAATCCACCAATGAGAAGAAGCCAAAGGTGACAATCAGTTATCCAGGAGCCATGCTGAATATCATGGTCAAGGTAATTTATCTTGCTCCTCTTTTGACCAGTAAAGCATATTACTGGCAGGTTAATTATATACTGAAAAGGAAGAGATCTTCAAAAAGATGGTTAAAGTAGAACATCTAATGATAAAGATCCCATTTTTATCATTTTTGTCACTTCTATTTGTAGGAGGGCTTTACAAATCATCAGTATCAAGAGCTGGTGGACCCAGCATCTCTAACCTATGAGACCAGAGCTGAAAACAGCATCTTTTTTGAAGTTGATGGGCCGTACTTGGCTATGATCCTGCCTGCCTCCAAAGAAGAAGGAAAAAAGCTAAAGAAGAGGTGAGAGAACCACATCAAATCTGCGCTAAAACTTCCTGTTCATATGGCACTTTTAAAAGGACTAGAAACACTTTGTGTGGATATTGTCCAGTAACTGTAGTCACTAGTAGATCTAAACTACTGGTACTTTGAAAAAAGCCTTAACTAAAGGACAAATTATTTTTTTCATTCAGGATTTTGGTTGTTGCCTATAGAGTTCATATCTTTTCTATCCTCAGGTATGCCGTGTTTAACGAGGACGGGTCGCTGGCTGAGCTGAAGGGGTTTGAGGTGAAGAGGAGAGGAGAACTTCAACTCATTAAGATCTTCCAATCATCTGTGTTTGAGGCCTTCCTGAAAGGCACGACTCTAGAAGAGGTTTACGCCTCTGTGGCTAAAGTGGCTGATTACTGGCTTGATGTGCTCTACAGCAAGGTATAGGTTTAAGTGGAATCATAATGGGGAAAATCACTCATGTTGTATTTTATTATAATAATTACACCTGTGTTAAGTATTTTAACAAAGCAAAGCTGCATGGCAGTGTTACTGAGAGTGTTGTTCTTGTTTTTTGTGTTCAAGGCTGCTAACATGCCGGACGCCGAGTTGTTTGAGCTGATTTCAGAAAACCGCTCCATGTCCCGTAAACTGGAAGACTATGGAGAACAGAAGTCCACCTCCATCAGCACGGCCAAGCGTCTTGCTGAGTTTCTTGGCGATCAGATGGTGAAGGACGCCGGCCTCAGCTGTCGCTATGTCATCTCCCGCAAACCGGAGGGCTCACCTGTCACTGAAAGGTGAGGACACAGGAATGCACCTGACTGGAAAACATTTATTTTTCTGCTAACTCATTTCTTGAAGTCTCATTCAGAACATTGTTTTCTTTTCCCCCCTTTCTATTCATTTAAAGAATCCTAAAAAGAATATATATATATATATATTTTTTTTAAAATTGTAACATAATTTCACAGAATGACTGTATTTTTGTTATGCACATAAATATATAAATATAAGTTATTTTTATGTAATTTCTAATATATAATTCTATTAATTATTTATTCTTCCTCACACAGGGCGATCCCTCTGGCCATTTTTCAGGCTGAAGAGAGTGTTAAAAAGCATTTTCTACGCAAGTGGCTGAAGATGCCCAGTCTCCATGACCTTGATATTAGATCTGTGAGTTTCTTTTATTCGTTAAGTTTACTATGAAGCATCTTCAACCATAAAATCACAATTCCAGGACTGTTGAAATTTAGGAGTGTTGTACTCTTGTTATTCCATATCTGGTTTGTTCTTTTCCCCATGTGAGATTCTGGACTGGGGTTACTACATTGAGCGGTTGGGCAGTGCCATACAGAAGATCATCACTATCCCTGCAGCTCTACAACAGGTAAATAAACCTGCATGTTCATTTAAACCACTGTGAATCCTTGTTTTAACCAGCTGAATCTAGCAATAAATCCAGTCTGCTCCATTTTAGTCCTAACCAGAACCAAAACATGACACATTTTGTTGGTTTCTATTTTTGTGAAGTCTCATTGGTGCAGATTTCCACTTTACATAACAGTATATGAACCATGCAGTGTTCTGACTGGCTGATTTTAAGTGGCGAGAGAAAAATGCTGTCTATTATGTTTAGCTGTATTTTAATCATTTTTTAGTGTTCTTAACAGTCACTATTTCTGTTTAGGTGAAAAACCCAGTACCCCGTGTTCGCCATCCAGACTGGCTGCATAAGAAGCTTCTGGAAAAGAATGACATCTACAAGCAGAAGAAGATCAGTGAGCTCTTTACCAGTGAGGGAAAGAGACAGGTAAGTCTACTGTCAGGCACACCTTCCACACAACTTGCTGCCTGTCTCTCTGCTTCTATATGCACACTTTTTCTTCTGTCTCTTTCAGGTGGCTCAGAAAACTCTAGCAGCAGGTGAGACTCCTGATATGGAGGACTTTGGTGCTCCTCAGCGCCCTGTGCAGCCAGCCATACTCATCAGCACAAAGAGGAAGAGGATATCTCAAGGAGAGGACAGCCAGGCTGAGTCTCAAGAGCAAGAGCTCACACAGTCTTGGAGAGAAATCCTGGGGCCACCACCAGCTATGGGCACCACCCGGGTAATTCAGACAGCATAACTGATCTGATGTTATGTTTTGTTATAGTATTTCTGTGATGTCAGTCGAAAGAAAGGCTCCATAACAAATTCATTTGTATCTGTGTGTATAGGAGGAAATTCTTGTCTGGTTGCGCTACCATAAGAAAAAATGGGAGCTGCAGCTTCGTCAGAGAAAGGAACGACGGAAACGACGCCGTTTGATTGATGGTGAATCTCAGCCGACCGGAGGCGGTGTAATCCGAGATGGACCGACGACAGGGCTAGGCAGCTTCCTGCGGAGAACCGCCCGCAGTATTCTAGACATGCCCTGGCAAATTGTACAGGTATGTCACACTAGCAGTTTAGATCTAACATACAGTACACTACTGTTCAAGTGTTCACAGAATATGCAATTATTTGTTTTTGCATATGTTAAAAATATTATTAAAACAGTAATACTGTGAAATATTACAGTTTAAAAGAACTGATTTCTTTTTGAATAGATTTTGAATTGTAAAGGCAAAATTTTTAGCACCCATTATTCCAGTCACATGATCTTTCAGAAATCATTCTAATATGCTGATTTAATGCTCAAGTAACATTTCTTATTATTATCAGTGCTGACAATTTTTTTTTTTTTTTTTTGCTGCTTAATGTTTGTGGAGGCCATTTCAGGATTTTTTTTTTGATGAATAGAAAAGTGCAAAAGAACAGCATTTATGTGAACTGAAAATTACTGACTTTTGAATGGTAGTGTCTCTAAACTGTAAAACCTGACAGCAGTTATCAAAATGCATGATTTTTTTTTTATTTTATCCATTTCCTCCAGATTGCAGAGACCAGCCACCCAGGTCTTTATAAGCTGTGGGCGGTCATTGGCAGTGACCTGCACTGCATGAAACTCAACATCTCACGAGTATTTTATGTCAATCAGAAGGTGCCCAAGCAAGAAGAGGCAGCTAATTGCAAAAAGGTCTGCGTATAACCTTTTCTTCACCAATTCTGTGCTTGAACAATGTGATGAGCATTCTTGGCTACAAGTTGTGTGCTAGCCCAGTCAGCTGGTTAAGGATTTAAATCTATGTGTATGGAAAAAAAAAGTATCATCCTGTTTGTACATTAGCTTAAAGTGTCCTTTTACACAAACAGTCCAATGTAGAAATCTGCCTAGCAACAATATTCATTTACATTCATTAAGAATAATAATTAATTACATTACTGCTGTTGTTTTTAATTATAAAAAATAAATTGGCTATGTTATTTTTAGATCATTTAAAATATTGCTGTTTTTACTAATATTTATTAATTAATAATAAAATTTGTCATAATATAAGTATTCTAATATAAATCCTATTTATATTACATATATTGTGTTATATTAAATTGCATGCTGTTATTATTATTATTGATAGTAATTTGTGACCCTGGACCACAAAACCAGTCATGAGGGTCAATTTTTTTTAAAGATTTATACATTGTGTGAAAGCTGAAAGCTTTACATTGATGTATGGTTTGATAAGATAGGACAATATTTGGCCGAGAGACGGCTATTTGAAAATCTGAAATCTGAGTGTGCAAAAAATCTAAATATTGAGAAAATTGCCTTTAAAGTTGTACAAATGAAGTTCTTAGCAAAGCATATGGCTAATCAAAAATTAGGTTTTTATGTATTTATGGTGGGAAATTTACCAAATATCTTTATAGAACATGATCTTAATATCCTAATGATTTTAGGCATGAAAGAAAAAATTATAATTTTGACCCATACAATGTATTGTTGACTACAAATATACCCATGCGACTTAAGACTGGTTTTGTTGTCCAGGGTCACATATTATATATTGTATTATTTTTATATATATATATATATATATATATATGCAATTTCAAGTTAATTGTATTCCTCTATTTTGATCAGAATTAGAACTATTTTGATTTAATTGTATTTGGCACAAATTTCATTTGATCCATTTAAATGACAGGTGAACCGCATACTTCCACGATCTGGTGTGGTATATTACCTGTACCAGTATGCTGTTCCTGAGGACATGTACCAGGAACACATCAATGAGATCAATGCTGACCTCTCAGCTCCTGATATTGAGGGTGTCTATGAGACACAGGTAAGGGCCTTTTGCAAAATATGAGATCTTGCCTTCTAATAACAGTTGTGATGTAGAAACTTGTCTTTATTTTAATAGTAAGCCTGGAATATTCTACATGCAGTATTCCAGAGCGGGTTTCTGCTCTGTGGTGCATTGACCTTATTTTGCAGTATCAAGAGAGGTCATTTCACTGTGTCTGTCTCTTGCCCTTTCCATGTGACCTGTAGGTTCCGCTGCTTTTCCGGGCTCTGGTCCAGCTGGGCTGCATGTGTATGGTCAATAAACAGGTGGTCAGAGACCTGGCTGGCAGAGAGGCTGATACCTTCGACCTGGATCACCTAGAGATGAGATCACTGGCCCAGTTCAGCTACCTTGAGCCAGGTGACATAATCACTTTATAGTTTTGTTTGTAATTGATTACAACATTTGTACATGCACTGTAACAGCACTTGCGCATATGTAAAGTGGCTGATGTGCTTCAAGGTGTTTGAGTTAAACATAATGTGTTTTATGTGTTACAGGCAGTGTAAGGCACATCTACCTGTACCATCACAGCCAGGGCCATAAGGCTCTTTTTGGCCTCTTCATACCATCCCAACGCAAAGCCAGCATCTTTGTACTTGACACGGTAAGCTCCACAGTTTAGCTTGAAACGTGTGAACTCAAAACTCAACAATAATGAATAAGAAACTAAGTAAAATTAACAAAACATGACCTCAAGAGTAATAAAATGTCAGTGAACAGGGAATAACAAGGGTCAAATTCCTTTGCCTCATAGCCAGAATGTGGCAATGCCGTATGTGATTGCCAAATAAAAAGTGATTTTACTATGAATAAGTGAAGTGCTGTATGATATCCACAATGCACAAAACCCAGACGGAATTGCAGAATCCAGTTTTAAAAAAGGAACTTACTGTATATCGTGGAATGTCACTGAATTTGCCAAATAAAGGCAAATTTTTGATTAAAAAAAAAAAGCAAAAGTAGCTCAGTACATTTACATCAAAACGTGATATGGACTAGTATCTGAATAGTACGCTGAAAAATACTGTTTAAATAAGAATCCTGCATTTTCTCCCTTTTGTTTTAATTAATCATGCACTACTATGAGAAATACATAGTGCAAAGATGATGCAATTTACGCTGCTGAAATTTACACTGAATGTAGGTGCGCAGTAATCAGATGCCGAACCTGAGTTCGTTGTATGGAGTAGAGCGCACAGCACTGTTGGAGAAGACCACAGAGGACCTTCTTCCACCTGAGAAACATCTGTTTGAAGTGCGTGCTGAAAATGACGTTAAAGCCATCTACCGCGCACTGCAGCGCATTCTCCTCAACTACAAGGTACGGCCTCAGTGTGTTATTTAAAGCACGTTAAACCGACAGCGCAGATAAATAATAACTGTATTCCTGAACGTGTGCAGGAGGAGCGGCGTGGTCCAACCCTGATTGCCGTTCAGTCTAACTGGGAACTACGCCGTCTGGCGGCTGGCATGACTGTACTGGAGGAGTTCCCGGTGGTCCCGGTTCACGTTATTGATGAGATAAGTTACAATGTACTGGACTGGCAAAGGCACGGAGCTCGCCGCATGATAAAACACTACCTAAACCTGGACAGCTGCCTCTCGCAGGCTTTTGATATGGCCAGGTACATCATACACTTTTGTCATAAAACTATACATTTCAAATCACTAAAGAACATATGATTTTTTTAATGTAATGATCCCTTTAAACCCTAAAGAAATCCGCATCAGAGAGCATGCTAGGAGAAGCTGACTTCAGAATCGTGTACTGTAATGTTCTTTCTCTCTTTAGGTATTATCACCTGCCTGTGGGAAATCTGCCTCAAGACATTTCCATATTTGGATCGGATCTATTTCTTGCACGTCATCTGAGAAAGCACAACCACTTGTTGTGGCTGTCACCTACGGCACGTCCGGACCTCGGGGGGAAAGAGGCTGATGACAGCAGACTGGTGATGGAGAGTGATGAGAGAGGCTCCATGGAGATCAATAGCCATGGATGCTACTCCACAGGTAAGCAGATTCAGTCCAGTGCACAGAGACACAGGATCAGACAAGTAGACCAGAAGAGATATTAAAGACACAGCAAGAATATCTTGTTTGTAGCAGATGATGGCAGAGTAGCCAATACATGCACTGGTTGTTCTTATTGTTCTATTTTTGATTTGTGAAATAATATTAGCAGTATTATCATTAGACTACAACAATAACAATATGCATTAGAAATAGTTTATTAATAATAATTATCACTACTAGTGTATTTCAGAGTCATTGAAATACTAGTATAGTTTTTATTAGTAGTTTGAATTGGTTTTAAATTTCATATTCTCTGTTTTCAATTTAATTTTAGTTAAAATATTTCATTTTTTTTTTTTTATTAGTTTTTGTTTGTCATTTTAGTATTTAATTTAAAATAAATGAAAAAAAGAAATGTTTCCTTGTAGCTGGATGAAACAATATAGGTTTAATTTATTTTTAGTAATAATGTCAGTTATTTTATGTAAACTAACAAAAAAGGGCCCTATGAAAATCAGGTTTTAGTTTTTCATAAATTTTATTTTTATTTGTTTCCAAATTCATTTTTTCTTTCATTTTTCTGGATTTAGTTTTTTCTGTTTTCTAAACTTTAATGGTTAATTAAAAAAATATCACTTAGTAAGCATGTCTGATTAATTAAAATCATGAAACTTACACAAAGTAACAGCAATTTATTAAAAGTTAAGTAAATATTCCTTAAATTATGTTTTAATAATTTAATAACCATGTTTAGGAATACATTAAGTAATATATTTCTGTCACAATTTCTTCTTTTTTTTTTTTGATGGATTGCTGTGAAGACCTGTTTCTGTTTGTATTTGATTTATTTATTTTTTCCCAAAAGAAACGGTAAAGTGCTTATCAAATGTATCAAATGATTTTTATGACTGGATTCTACGATTCTGTCCAGGTTTTCTGCATAACTTAAATCAGAGGGCCCTTGTTAATGGTTTTAGTCAACCATGAAATAATCACTGATGTTTTTATTCTGTTATGATTATGCAAATGTGTGTGGTATAAGCGGGCACAAATGTATTAAGTTATTTAGAAGAATAAGTTACATTTCTCACTTGAGATTTACATGTAAGGGGTTCTTGAAAAATTTGATTAATTCTCTAAACAGTACTTTTAAATAAACTACTTTATTCATGCATATCGTTGCTATTATTTAGAGATTCACCAAATGGCCTCAGACAAATTTGGTCAATGTGAATATCAATAAAAAATGTTTTTGCTTTTAAAAAATAAAGTACTTTGGCTTTTTTCCAGTTTGTGTGGAGTTGGATATTCAGAGTTTGGCAGTAAACACCATTCTACAGTCCCAGCATGTTAACGACATGGAAGGCGGAGCCAGCATAGGGGGCAGCTTTGATGTCATTCAGCATGCATCTCTGGAGGAAATGATGTCAGGGAATCAGGCAGCAAATGCAGTGGCCAGCTATGATGAGACAGCGCTCTGCTCCAACACATTCAGGTATGCATGTAAAACTTACTAAAGCCAGCAAACTGTCCTGTTTGTGTGTTTTGTTTTTCTTCTTCTTTCCAAAAACCTCTGTGTACAGAAGGGTTCTCACTGTTTTCTGTCATCATACAGGATTCTGAAGAGTATGGTTGTCGGTTGGGTTCGAGAGATCACACAGTATCATAACGTCTATGCTGATAACCAGGTGATGCATTTTTACCGATGGTTGCGATCACCCAGTTCTCTGCTGTACGACCCGGCCCTGCACCGCACCCTCCTCAACATGATGAAAAAGATCTTCCTGCAGTGAGTACAGCTCACAGACAAGTTTCCTTATTTCAACATGATTTTTTGGGGGGTTAAAGTTTGTCTATTAGTTTATCTGTAATTTCAAATTTACTTTAAAACTTTAAAGTAATAGTTCAGCCAAAAATTTAAATTTGCTAAAGATTTACTCACCCTCAGGCCAAGATGATCCTCTGGTGTGAGTGGGTGCCGTCAGAATGAGAATTCAAACAGCTAATAAAAAAACAACACGATAAACCACAAGAAGTCCACATGATTCCAGTCCATCCATTTAACATCTTGCGACGCAAAGCTGTGTTCACAATAAACAAATCAGTCATTAGGGTGTTTTAACTTCAAGCCATTGCTGAAATATGAGTCCATTACCCATAATAATGCTTTTCTGTGCTATATGCACAGATCAAGCACCATTTACAAGTGAAAAGTCTAAAATATGTTGGTGGATTTTGATGAGATGACGAAAGAAAATTGACACTTACCAGTGAAAGCAACATTATGGAGAAAGGACACATTTTGGCCTTAATGATGACATTTGGACTGGAGTCATGTGGATTACAAGTGGTTTATTGTGATGTTATCATCAGCTGTTTGGAGTCTCATTCTGACGGCACCCATTCACTGCAGAGGATCAATTGGTGAGCAAGTGATGTAAAATGCAAATTTTCCAATTCTGTTCTGATGACGAAACAAACTTATCTTGGTTGGCCTGGGGGTGAGTAAATTTTGAGCAAATTTTCATTTTTGGTTGAATTATTACTTCAAATATTTCATTATGTACATTTTATATGTATGCATACATTATACATTAATTATACATCAATTAAACCCATGACTTTGGTGTTGATGGAAGCATGCACTACTGTTTGAGCCACAGAATGAGTACTTGTGTTGTTCACACTTCTTATTTTAAACACGTCAGACTTGTGGCAGAGTTTAAACGGCTGGGATCATCTGTGATCTATGGGAACTTCAACCGTCTCATTCTTTGCACCAAGAAACGGCGCATTGATGATGCCATTGCATACGTGGAGTACATCACTAACAGGTTTTAAACCTTTTTGAATATTTATTTATTTATTTATTTTTAATTTCTGGTCTAGACTCCTAACCTAGTTTCTTATGCAACGTGAAAGTCTGAAGTTCAGGCTTTGGTATTAGATTATTTAATTTAATTTCCTATTCACCGTTTGTCTTTCTGTCTATTGTCTCTGCTTTAGTATTCATTCCAAGGAGATCTTCCACTCTCTGTCTATCACATTCTCACGCTGTTGGGAGTTTCTGCTGTGGATGGATCCAGCTAACTGTGGAGGAGTAAAGGGAAAGCTGCCCTCTAGCCTTCTGTATGGAGAGGTAAACCTCTTGTAATTTGAGAATTATTCTGTGTAAAAAGATTCAGTTGTACTATTTACATTTGTTTGGTTTTCGTCCATTCTAGCATGCCAATGAAAAGAAGAAAAATAAGGATGGAGAAGAGGAGGATGGAAGTGAGGATGAGGATGAAGATGAAGTAAACCAAGGGGAGGATGAAGAACAGGATGGGGAAGATGATGTGGAAGACCTGATTGAAAGTAACTGGAACATCATGCAGTACCTTCCTCAGACAGCATCCTGTCAGAAATACTTTCTCATGATCATCTCAGGTAACATTACAGATTTTGACATTTAAAAATTCCTCTCACTGTTGGTTTTTGTTCAGCCTTACAATAAAAATGGGACTGGTCAGTGCTTTTCTGTTCTATGCAGGCCAATTTAGGATTGCACAAATAATCGTAATAAAACCGACATTGCAGCATGGCTTTGTGTGACTGTCGATTGCAATGGTTTAATTAATTTATTATATGCACTGCGTGTTGCAGAGTGAAGTGCAGAATTGTATTTGGAAATGCAACATGGATCAACCATCTTCCCAAACATGAAATGAGAAATTTTTATCAACATAAGAGATGCTTTAAGAGCTCTCTGCAGTTTTCCATCAAAATAAAAGTTTGATGGTTTAACATTTGAAAATGCCATTCAAAAGTTGTGGATCTTGTGGGAGTCTTCAGTGTCACATGATCCTTCAGAAATCATTCTAACATGCTGATTTATTGTAAATGTTGAAAGCAGTTTTTGCTGCTGCTTTTTTTCTTTTCTTTCTTTCTTCTTTTTTTGGGAACCTGTGATACTTTTTTTTTTTCTTTTTTTTTAAAAGAAAATAACTTACTTAACTAATGTTTTTTTCAGCAAAGATATGTTAAATATGTTAAAGTGACAGTAAAGACTTAAAAAGTCTAGAAAAGATTTCTTCTTTGAGTAAATACTGTTCTTTTTATTCATCAAGAATCCTGAAAAAGCTAACACAGGTTCCAAAAAATTAAGCAGCAAAAACAGTTTCTAACATTGATGATAACTCAGCATATTAGAATGTTTCCTGAAGGATCATATGACACTGAAGACTGGAATAATGATGTTGGAAAATGTAGCTTTGCATCACAGGAATAAGTTATATTTTATATGAAAATAGAAAACCATTATTTTAAATTGCAGTAATATTTCATAATATTTCCTTTTTTCTGTATTTTTGATCAAATAAATGTAGCCTTGATGAGCAGAAGAGACTTCTTTTAAAAACATTACAAATCTTATTGATCTCAAACTTTTAAGCAGCAGTGTTCATTATAACTGCAAAAATACTACTTTTCTTTGTTTTCTTAAATTAATAGTAATGTTTATTATTTTTGTTTTTATTTAGTAATTTTGTGTTATATATTATTGATAAATAACATTTTGGCCAAATTGTCCAGCCCTACAAGAACCTGGATTTTTTTTTTTTTTTTTTTTTAAATCAGTCACAATTCCTATCAATAAAATGCACAATTAGATTTTTTTTTTTTAATGCAGCCCTAAGTCAGTTTTATTTTAAGTTCTCATTTCATTATTGGTTGGTTGTTTGCAGCCTACATTGCAGCTGTATATCACAGCATGAGACAAGAGCTTCGGCGAAACGCCCCTGGTGCTACTCCCATTAAGAGACGAGGAGCAACCCAAGCATCACAGCAGCCAACTGGGGATGTCAGTGCACTTCCCGGTAAGACATAAAGTGATTCATCTTTGTTGCAGAATATTGAGTGCTTTTGTAATGGGGTATTTATGACTGTAGTAAAATCTAAGATGTAAAGTTTTGCCAGATAAAAATGTACGTTTGTATGTTGTAGGTCTGATTACATTCTCCCAGGAATATGTGTCAAGTGAACTCACACAGAACTTCTTCACCATCACTCAGAAGATTCAGAAGAAGGTGTCAAGCACTCGTAGTGTTACACTCCCATCTGAGATGTTTCCTGTTCTTCCTGGTTCTCACTTGCCCCTCAACAACCCAGCTCTGGAGTTTATTAAATACGTCTGCCAGGTATCATTATGCGTCACAGTTTTCACAAAAATATTAAGCAGCAAGTGTTTTCAATAGTGATAATAATGTTTCTTGAGCATCAAATCAGGATAATATGACACTGAAGACTGGAGTAATGATGCTGAAAAATTCAGCTTTGCATCGCAGGAATAAACTGCTTTTTAAATTTTATTCAAATAGAAAACCGTAATACTACAAAACATTTTACAATAAAATTGTAAAATGTTTCACAATATTACTGTAATGTTGTTCCTGTTTGTAACATCCCATCAGGTGCTCTCTCTGGACGCCAACATTGTCAATCAGGTGAACAAACTCAAGCGAGATCTTTTGCGATTGGTGGACGTTGGAGAATTTTCGGAGGACGCCCAGTTCCGTGACCCCTGCAAGTCCTACGTCCTCCCAGAGGTCATCTGCCACCACTGTAACTTCTGTCGTGACCTTGACCTCTGCAAAGACCCTGCAGTTTCCCAGGTAACAACAGAACTCATTACATTTTATCTCTTACTTGAACGTGCGGTTAATGATTTGCTACACGTTCATATATACATTTGCTTAATGGATTCCAGAGGTTAAGCTGCTACTACTACTGTTTTCCCACGTTCAGACCTTTGTTATGTGATCAAACTAGCCCAAAAAAGGCTGTAATATTCTCACCTTGTTTTTTTTTATTCCCCTTTCCCTATATAGGATGGTTCAGTTCTTCCTCAGTGGTTCTGCTCTAACTGTCAGGCCCAGTATGACACAGAGTCCATAGAAATGGCTCTGGTGGAGGCACTCCAGAAGAAGCTCATGAGTTACACACTACAAGACCTGGTGAGGGCCACAAATGGCATCATTTACCATGTTTCTGATGCTTTTTAGAGGCTTTGCGAAAGTAAAAGTGTTAAATGTCCCAGTGTAGTGTATACGCACATCCAGTGATGTTCACTTATGTAACGTTATGTGACGTTCACTTATGTTCACTTATGCACTTTATCCCATCATAGGAATGTGCCAAATGCAAAGGGGTGAAGGAAGCAAACATGCCACTGTACTGTAGCTGTGCTGGAGATTTCAACCTCAGCTTCACCACAAAGGTATTTAGAACAGATTTGGAGAAATTCAGCATTACATCAGTTGCTCACCAATGGATCATTTGCAGTGAATGGGTGCCGTCAGAATGAGAGTCCAAACAGCTGATAAAAACATCACAATAATCCACAAGTAATCCACACCACTGCAGTCCATCAGTTAATATCTTGTGAGATGAAAAGCTGCATGTTTGTAAGAAACAAATTACGAGTATTCATAATATTGCTTTTCTCCAGTGAAAAAGTAATCTCAACTAAATTAGGAAAGAAATGTCAACAGATTAAGCACGGTTTACAAGTGAAATCAGTTTTAAACAAATATTCTTAATAAAAAGACTTAGCTGGAGTAAGCATTTTTTATGGATTATGGACTTTACTTGTGGATTTTTTTTTATGATTTTTTTTTTTTTGCTGTTTGGACTAATTATCGACTTCATCCATTCACTGCTGAGCATCCATTGGTAAACATAAGATAAGAGACTTCTTTTAAAAATATTTAAAAAAATCTTACCGACACCAAACTTTTGGATACTACTGCTAATGTACACTACCAGTCAAACAGCAAAAACAGTAAAATTTTGTGAAATGTTTACTATTTAAAATAACTGTTTTCTGTTTGAATATATATTTTCAAATGTAATTTATTCCTGTGATTAAAGCTAAATTTTAAGCATCATTACACCAGTCTTTAGTGTCACCTTCAGAAATCTTTCTAATATCTGATTTGCTGTTTAAGATTTTTTATTATTATTATTATTATTATTATTATTATTATTATTATTATTATTATTTAAAACAGTTGAGTACTTTTTTTTTTCCCAGGATTCTTTGATGAATAGAAAGATCCAAAGATCAAATTTATCTGAAATAAAAGCTTTTGTAACATTATACCATTCAAAGCTTGGAGTTTTTTTTTTTTTTCTTTTTTTGCAAGAAATTTTAGAAATTAATACTTTTATTTAATAAGGATCCTTTAAAACCTGAAAAAAAATTATATTCAGCTGTTTTCAACATCATAAATGTTTCTGAGCAGCAAATAATAATATTAAAATGATTTCTGAAGGCTCATGTGATCATGCTAAAAATTCAGCTTTAAAATCACAGGAATAAATTACATTTTAAGATGTATTCAAATAGAAAACAGTTTAAATAGTAAAAATATTTCAAAATTTTACTGCTTTTGCTGTATTTTGGATCAAATAAATGCATGTTTGGTGAGTGGAAGAGACTTCTTTCAAAAAAAAAAAAAAAAATTTAAAATCAAAAACTTTTGACTGGTAGTGTGTTTTAAAGCTAATGAATCACCTATAAATGTTTGTTTGGTCTTGTAATGTCTCATGTTTGCTTCTTTTCACTTGTTTGCATGTTTACAGAGCTTCAGTGAGCAGGTGGAAGTGTTCCGGAACATTGCCGCCCACTATAACATGAACTTTCTGCTGGAGACCATTGACTGGGTGCTTAGTATGAATGCATAGATGATTTTTCATCTGATATGCTCCATCATTTGTGCCATTTGTACAGATCTGAATTCATTTGAAATGTGTGTACGTTGGAAATGTTTTGGTAATGGAACTTTTTATTTGTGTGTTAATAAATATTTTTGTATATGAAGTAATCGCTTTTGCAGTGTTCTTCAATCATTCCTTCCTAAGTAATTGAATGCAAATGATGTTTTGGTCATCTAATCTTTGCTAATCTAATCCACAATGATATTTGCAGATGAGCGGTATGACTCTTCATATTGGCATGCAGCTAATATGTCTCTTTGGTAATGGTGCATTTGGATATTGCTGCTTTTTGACATTTATGAATTTAATTCTGTAAAGAATATGGCTTTTATAGTTTTTGTAACCACATAGGATGGTGCAATAGCCAGCAACTACCCGGTTTAACTTAATGAGACATCCACATCACTGCCTGGCTCCTGCCCACTCTACATTACCACATTAATTTGATTTCTTATCTCTGAGGCAAAGACCTGGACAGCATGGAGATATATGACAAGCTGTGCAATGTGCAATTTGAATCCAACTATTGTTGTGAATTGGCATTGCTGTACTCAACACTTTTACTGAAATGTTTCTTTCTCCCATAAGGGAAAAAGGCATTTTCTTCAGAATAGGGTCTGAAATGCTTTAAAAGACTTTCCCCAAAGCAAATGGTAATAGTAGGAGCTCAGTATTTTGGAAAATGTTTCTCAATCTTACTATCTTTTTACTACAATTTCTTACTATCGTAATAATTTAACTTAATAGTCAATTAAGTCTTTAGTCTTGTTTTAATTTTTATTTTATTGTAGCATTACAGTTCAATATTTATTTTAAATATGTGATGTATTTTTATTTTCAAAAAAAAATACAAATTACATTGAGCAAGGATGTGTTTAAACTCGTGACTTCGATCATTCATTTCAAGCGGTTCACTAAAAACAGATCAAATTAGAACCATTCATTCATTTTTATTGCCAAGGCACAAAGCACAAAGTACAAAAATGTCAGCATTATACATGTATATAATAAAATAAATAATACAAAACAAAACCTTTAACAATATAAATTAAAAAGATGAAATAAATCGACAGTTTTAGAAGCCTTAAGATTTTTGGATGATGAAATAGTTTGGATATATTGTTGAACCTCTTTTTTAAAAATGATAAATAAACGATTTTGTTGAGTGAATTTAAAATTGAGCTTTTCAAACCTTCGAAACAGTTAAACCATTGCTTCGCAAAATGATTCACTGTTTCGAAGCGTTCCGATCGGATCGCGAATCATTTTATTCAGGGATTTATAATCGCGAATCATTTGACCAGAATTTCGCGTATCGCGAATCGTTTGATTCAAATCGAGACTTACTCGGAGCGCGTATCGTGAATCATTTCGCGAATTGAATGATTCGCGATTCGTGCTCAGATTCCTGATATGAAAAATTAATTGGCTGCGTCCGAAAGCCTAGTCAGCTGATTTGCTGCCTCGCTGCCTTATCAGGCAGTGACTGCGAAGGCTGCGAAGGCAACTTCAGAAACAGTTTCGGACAGACACCTAGGCAGCAGAACGTGACGCCGTTGCTAGGTTACCTAACCGTTAAGTTGTAGATTTTGTAGAAAAACGATCTTATACAGCTATATAAAAATGCTTTAATAATACATAAAGACCTCAGTGTCATTACCCACCGAAGGTCTATGCGTCGGAGAAGACGACTGAGAATGGCAGCTACTTTTTGCTTAAATAAATGAAAGCACTGATGCAAGTAATATTGCAGAACAGGTCATTGTTATTAGTGGCTGTTTAGTTATTATTGGTAGTATATTGTAAATATTATTCTTATTCACTACTCATTTGAACCCTTTGAACATTTTATTAAATACTATTATTACAAACAATATTATTTATGATGCTTTTTACACTATTACGATTCATAAAGTATATCATGGTCAAGATCTCATCTATTATATACAGTAACAAGTCTAATTTCACCAGAATATCTTTATTTATATAGCCTATATGACGCACACGCACAGGATTGTGGGAAATCGAAGGCTACATCTATGCTGCCTTCAAAATTCCAGCAGAAGAAGGTACAAATTAAGTTCTATTTTCCTGTATTCTCTTCTGAGTAGTCAAACAAATCAAAGAAAACATCCATAAAACAGAAAAGCCACTTACAAAATGAGATTAGATGAACATTAGATCTGACCTATACCTGTATCTGTGTGAGTACAAAACAACTGAATGGATCTTCCTCAGAAGAGTGACAAAAACAGCAACTCCCTTCCATGTCTGACTTATAATTGTCCATAAGCTTTTTGTGAAATTTTAATTCATATTCACACATCAACTCATTAATCTGTTGTTTGACCTCTTCATATTTAAGCAGAGAACTATAGTTTCCAAAGTTGGACGGCGCTTGTTGATTTTCAAGGGTGTAGAATTTAGTGGAGATGCTATGACATGTCCCTACCAATATCCAGTGACTACTAAATTGTTCCTAGCAATAATTTTAATCAAATAATTAAATCTGTCCTTTGCTATTATGTCCCCAGTAGTGCCAAAATCAAACCTACGCTCTTGTTTTTAATGTGTACAATTGTATATATTATATATTTTAAATTGATATCACACCTGTTGCTGCCAGAATAACAGCCCATTTTAAATGTTATATGCTGTATTTTTATTTCTGTTGACATCACTGCATACTTTGTGCTTTGCTTTATTTTTGCAATTTTATTAGTATATTTTTATCTGTTTATCTTATCTTTAGAACATGAAAGATAAGACAGTGTTCGATAAGTAGGATCTCTGTTTGAAGTCCTTGAAAATCAAAAAAGTGCGTTAAAAGTCCTGGAATTTAATTTTACAGTATCTGTATGAACCCTGTGTAGACAAACAGCTACATAGTCCTACTGCTAAGTTCATTGTCCGTCCATTTTCTTTAGCATCTGGTTTCAGTCTCTTTTCCTGTCTGGGGAGATGAGGTTTTATATGTACCCTTGATCATTACTTAAAAGACTGATCCATAAACCTCAAAAGTGTGAGCTGCATGAATCGATACATTTCTATTAATCACATTTAGAGTAGAGCTGGGCAGATGCAGTTCCTCTTCCCCCAAATTTCATTACTGTAACCAATATCATAGGAGGAGTTGTTATCAGGTTAGCAGAGCGAGTGCTGCTCTTTGGAGAAACCGGCTCATCTTTCCTTACGCAAGATGACTTGATGGAAGAAGGTTCCCAGAATAGAGATGATCATTTCAAAAGAGTTGGTCTGTTAGTACCTTTTTTTTAAATCATCAGATAAATTCAGTGTCACACTTTTAAGTTGATATGCAATCAAAATTCATTATGCTTATTTTCATTATGCTTATAAATTTTTTTTCATGGAAGTATGTCACATTTTACAGAAGAAAAACATTTCATATTTCATCACTGTTCAAAGAAAGACGCATGCAAAACACTATGCAATTCATTTATTGATCAGTGTTTCATTTTTATTGAAGCAAAGCTTAACAGATACTTGGTTTTGCATGTTTTTGAAGCTTTCTAGATTCACATATGTGACCCTGGATCATAAGGATCATTTTTTTCAAAATTGAGATTTATACATCATATGAAAGCTGAATAAATAAGCTTTTCATTGATGTATAGTTTGTTATTATTTGGCCGAGATACAACTATTTAAAAATCAGGAATCTGAGGGTGCAAAAAAATCAAAATATTGAGAAAACTGCCTTTAAAGTTCTTCAAATAATGTTCTTAACAATGTATATGACTAATCAAAAATTAAGTTTTGATATATTTACATTAGGAATTTTACAAAATATCTTCATGGAACATGATCTTTACTTAATTTCCTAATGATTTTTGCCATAAAAGAAAAATCAATAACTTTGACCTAATGTATTATTGCTACAAATAAACCCCAGCGACTTAAGACTGGTTTTGTGGTCCAGGGTCACATATGACATGTTTTTTGCTGTTTTCTACATTTATTGTTCCTATGGCAGGAAAATATCCAGTCCTTAATGTAAAAATATTCTGCTGTGCTGTATAATTGGCATGGCATGCCTTCACTGGAGCGCAGGATGTTTTATAATGGCACGCCATCTGACAGGTCAGAGTGGGTGGAGCCATAGCTTGTAAGCGTGAGGTCTGTTGTGATTGGCTGACTGGGTTTCTTGGAGACCTGGTGAAAGAAATAGAAAAAGCTTTTGATTAATCTGTTCGAGAAACAGAATATAAAAATTCTGTCATTTAATGACTGCCATGTTGTTTTAAAATGGAAAATCTTTTAAATATCTCGATAGATGACCTTTAAGAGTCATATCTGAAACAGTTGTAAATAAAGCAGAAATTATTGGAGTACATTCTACAAGAAAATACTATGGAAACTTGTTTCTGCTACTGGATTGAAAAAAAGGTAACTGTGACATTACCTCACAATTCAGACCTTTTGTGAGATAAATTCAGATTTGCAAGATATAATCTCAGAATTTTGACCTTTTTCCTCACAATTCCGTGTTTACATCTTAAAATTCCTTGGAGTTTATATCTCACAATTCTGACATTTTTCATCAAATTATTCAAATTTGACAGTTTACATCTCACAATTCCGTGTTTACGTCACACAATTCCGTATTATATCTCACAATTCTGTGTGTAAATCTCAAAATTCCATGTTTACATCTCACAATTCCAGTTGTACATATCAGAATTTCTTGTTTACGTCTCACAATTCCGTGTTTACATCTCACAATTCCATTTGTACATATCAGAATTTCTTGTTTACGTCTCAATTCCGTGTTTACATCTCACAATCCCATGAAGTTTATATCTCATAATTCTTTTCCCTCACTTTACATCCTCAAAATTCGATATTTACTCTCAATTCTTGTACATCTTACGTTCCGTAATGGCATTTTCAATTCATCGCGTCTCCGCGATTCCTGTACATATCGGGAATTCCAAAATTTGTCTCTGAATTCGCGTGACGTACATCTCACAATTCCGCAAAAGTTTATATCTCATAATTCTGACGACATTTTCCCTTTGGTCCCGTGTTGTCTCACAGTCCATGGAGTTTATATATCACTTAATTCTATTCATTTTCCTTACAATTCTGATTTACATCTCACAATTCTATGTTTACATCCACAATTCTGTGTGCATTTTACAATTCCGTGTTCCTCTCTACAGTCTTATATCAAATTCCGTGTTTCATCCACGATTCATCCCTGATTCTGTATTTACATCTCCACAATTCCATAAAGTTTATATCTCCATAATTCTGACTTTTTTCCTTTGCAATTCCGTGTTTACATCTCCACATTCGGAGTTCATATCTCATAATTCTGACTGTTTTCCTTGCAATTCTGTGTTTACATCTCACAATTCTGTGTACATTTTACAATTCCGTGTTCACGTCTCACAATTCCATGTGTACATATCAGAATTCCGTGTTTACGTCTCACGATTCCTTATGTACATCTCACAATTCTGTGTTTACATCTCACAATTCCATAAAGTTTATATCTCATAATTCTGACTTTTTCCTTTGCAATTCCGTGTTTACATCTCACAATTCCATGGAGTTCATATCTCATAATTCTGACTGTTTTTCCTTGCAATTCTGTTTACATCTCACAATTCTGTGTTTACATCTCACAATTCTGTGTACATTTTACAATTCCGTGTTCAAGTCTGACAATTCCATGTGTACATATCAGAATTCCGTGTTTACGTCTCACGATTCCTTATGTACATCTCACAATTCTGTGTTTACATCTCACAATTCCATGGAGTTAATATCTCATAATTCTGACTGTTTTTCCTTGCTTACAGATTCGTTTACATCTCACAATTCTGTGTACATCTCACAATTCTGTGTACATTTGTTCGTCAAGTCTGACAATTCCATGTGCATATCAATTCCGTGTTTACGTCTCACGATTCCTTATGTACATCTCACAATTCTGTGTTTACTCACAATTCCATGGAGTTTATATCTCATAATTCTGACTGTTTTTCCTTGCAATTCCGTTTACATCTCACAATTCTGTGTTTACATCTCACAATTCTGTGTACATTTTACAATTTCGTGTTCACGTCTCACAATTCCATGTGTACATATCAGAATCCGTGTTTACGTCTCACGATTCCTTATGTACATCTCACAATTCTGTGTTTACATCTCACAATTCCATAAAGTTTATATCTCATAATTCTGACTTTTTCCTTTGCAATTCCGTGTTTACATCTCACAATTCCATGGAGTTCATATCTCATAATTCTGACTTTTTTTCCTCGCAATTTTGTTTACATCTCACAATTCCGTGTTTCCGTCTTTCAATTCTGTATGTACATTTCACAATTCCGTGCTTACATCTCAGAATTCCATGAAGTTTATATCTCAAAATTCAGACTTTTTTCCTTGCAATTCTGTTTACATCTCACAATTCTGTGTTTACATCTCATGATTTCGTGTTTATATCTTCAATTCTGTGGAGATTATATCTCATAATTCTGACTTTTTCCCTTGCAATTCCGTGTTTACATCTCACAATTCCGTGTTTACATCTTACAATTCTGTGGAGATTAAATCTCATAATTCTGACTTTTTTCTCGCAATTCCGTTTTTACATTTTACAATTCTGTGGAGATTATATCTCATAATATCTGACTTATTTTTAAAAAAAATGAATTGTGACATTTTACCTAATGACAGAATTGTGACATAAACTCTGAAAAACAATTGTGAGATATACAGTAAAGTCTGAATTGTGTAGAAGAAATTTGCAGTTACCTTTTTGCATTATTATTTTTTTTATCCTGTGATGGAAAAAAGCTTTTATAAAATATTACTTGGGTCTTTCTAATTTTTTTTTTTTGGTGTAGGACAGCTCCAACATTTTTTCTGTGTAATCCTGACTTACATCATCAAACTTCTTTTCACTGAAGACTTCATTCTTATCGATAAATGTCAGCATGATCCAGTCACAGATGATTGAGCACTAGAAAACAGAAAATGACACTCATATTAACATTAAGCATTTGAACAAAATGAAGACAAGCTGTGTAAGCTGTCCGTAACTGCCTCAGGGTTACTCCAAATCAAGCACTGTGAGTGAAATCTGAGAATCATTCCCATAATGCAATTTGTGAAATGTTTATGTCTGCCATCATTGTCATTAAGAATCATTATCCCACACTTTAACCCAAAATAACCATGTTTTTAATCTGCATTTAGCAAAAACTTACAATTCCTACTGATGTCATGGCCGTGACTGTGTTGATGATGGTTGGAATCAGACTGAATCTTCCTGCCTGAAAGGAAACAGAGATTGAATATTAGGCGTATGTGCAGTCAGCATGTCACTAATGTACTTCCTGTATGGTCTCACATGTCCATGAACAATGACATCCAGCCGAATCCCGTAGGCTTTTATGAGTGTCCTGTACTCCACACCATCCTTATGGTAATACTTTGCAAACCTGAAATGTATGGAAATAAATATTTTTATATTAAGTATAACTGATGGTGGAAATTCATGTAGATTGTAAGCCCCAGGGCTCATACCTGTAGTAATATCCTGAGCTGGGCAGGTTTTTTCTCATGTCCAGTCTTCTGAATGAATATGTTGGAATGCACTCTGACGGATCCACATCAAAATCACACTTCCAGTTAATGAACACGCCAATTATTCCACCCTAAACATATAAAACATGACATTTAAAATATATGTTAAAAGTTTCTAAATTCAGAGAAAAATAAACAATGATTTGTTGTTTGATATTCAGCTGTATACATGCCGTTCTGCAAAGTTCGCTGAATTTCTCTCGGGCCTGCGTTGCGATGAAGCCCAGGCTGAACACTGGACAATACGGATTGGTTTCTGGGTGATAATGGCACCGTTGCAATTTCTTCGGCTTGTTTGGTTTGATGTTGCCTCTGCAGTTGAAACCATAAGCAATTACACTTTCAGTCAAATGATTTTTAGGATCAATAGAAACAAACAAACGATGTTAATCTACTCTCCTGTCTCGTTTGTTTGTCGGACAAAAATCGGAGTTTTTTTGTTATGATTGGTCAGATCGCCTGTCAATCAAACTCCCTGCAAAGGGTCAATTGTGTCCCAACTTTTAATTTGGGGTTAGTACAAGTTTTTTAAATTCTTTTATTCAGCAAGGCTGCATTAAACTGATCAAAAATTACAGTAACAACATTTATAATGTACCAAAACTTATCGTACCTCAGAACTTTAAATTTTGGGAAATGGATGGCATTCTTTATGAACACTGTGAAATTAATAGCCTGTTCCAAAGCTGGTTCTCTGCGGGGAAAAGAAAGACATTTTAGTGCATTTCTCTGTTTGATTTTTGATAGATCAATCAATGAAAGCACAATACCTGACAACAGCATATTCCTCAATGGGACACCAGGTTTTGATCTCACAGGTCTTGAATGTGTAGTTGTAGTACTGGATACACCGTCCTGTTCTTTGACCTGTTCATAAACAAGTATTCTGGCACTAACTTAAGTGATTTTGATATTCATATTTATATAGTAGGCCATCAGAAGTCCGAGGCCTAAATGAAAATTATTTTTTAAATAAATAAGTCTATTTTTAGTTTATTTATTCAAATTTAAAAAGTAAGATTAGAAAAAAAAACAATAATAAATAAATAAATAAATAAATAAAATAAATAATGTCCTGGATTAGTGCTGGAGTAAAGCAAATTCTAATATTAAAGGGTCATCAGATGCTAAGTTCACTTTTACATGTTGTTTGAATATTAATGTGTGTTGGCAGTGTATGTACAAATCTACCATATAATGATAAAAATCCATGCAGTGGTTTTTAAATAATCTGTAAAAATAATATCCCCTTTTTCAAATTGACAGAGGCCGCTCCCACGATAGTTGATTTACATGAGCGTTTTACCTCAGATCAGTTGTAACAGTCCAGCCTCCATGTTTTGATGCTGGAGCAGGTGTTGTGTTGCTGGATGTAATAATGAATGTAGTGGTCGTCGTTTACTCCCGACATCTGAGCCGCTGAAGATGCAGTGGATTACATTTGTTTGTGAAGGGAATGCGGCTCCCGATCTACATATATCTGTCTATGTTCGTGCAAATCATTCGTGATCCAGCTTCACTTACAGCAGAAGTGAGTTATAAGGGGTTTTTTTATGAATCTTTGTGATCGCCTTTCCTAATAATGTGCTAGTTAGCAAGTTTAGCAGGTAAACACAGCTAAATTCAGCTAAAGTAAACAGGCTCGTCACTCCACAGAGAGAAAAGAGGGGCGGGGCGAGCAGAGCTCATTTGCATTTAAAGCAGCCACGACCAGAATGGGATGATTTCTGCAGGTCTGATTTTGGAAAGGTAAAAAGGTGTGTTTTACACAACCATTGAGAATTTTTAACTTAGACTTTTCATTAAGACCCTAAAGAATCATATCAACTTGTGGAAAATAGGCATCCGATGACCCCTTTAATATTAATTTATCACTTTGATTTTTACATTTTTTAAACATTATGTATTAAATTAGTAGTTTAATATACAATAAATTACAACACAAGCTTATTCATATAGCACATTTAAAAACACCCAGTGTTGTCCAAAGTGCTTCACAAAAGCTAAAAATACAATAAAAATACAAAAGCATTTAAATGGTAGAGTAACCATATAAATATAATATAAATAAAAGCTAAAGAATAAGACAAACTAGAGGAGAAAACTTAAATCAAAAGATATTATTATTATTAAATCAAAATATATTAGTATAAAACTAGTGCTCTCGGACATATGTATGTATGTATGCATTATAAAAGTAAATCCCACCATGACCATCAAAGTCAATTTCCCCTTGAGTGCAGTCAGAATCTTTTGTGCAGTTTGCATTGGCAACACTGTAATGCTGAAAAATCAAAGAAGAAACATTATTCTACAAATGCTGTTTGACCAATAATTTCAACCAAAATGTGAATCCTTTGTATTTATATGCAGCTGTGGATGTGCTTTGCACTCACCTCGGCACACGTGCCCTGCGTCTGATCGTGTGTCACTTCTCTTCTAAGAATTGTACTGATCACATCACCTCCCTGTATGTTAAGAAATCCAGGTGATTTTACAATCAATTAATTGTAATGTTGACCACAAAACCAAATAAGCTTCCACTGATGTATAGTTTGTTATGATAGGACAATATTTGACTGAGATACAACTATTTTAAAATCTGGAATCTGAGGGTGCAAAAAAAAAAAAGAAAATCAAAATATGGAGAAAATCACCTTTAAAGTTGTCCAAATGAAGTTCTTAGCAATGCATATTACTCATCAATAATTAAATTTCGATATATTTACGTTAGGAAATTTACAAAATATCTTCATGGAACATGATCTTTACTTAATATCCTAATGATTATTGGCATAAAAAACGATGATTTTGACCCATACAATGAACTGTTGGCTATTGCTACAAATATACCCATGACTGGTTTCGTGCTCCAGGGTCAAATTTGATTTAATCACTTTACAACGCCTGGAGTAATAAAAGATATTTGGTCTGCCCTGGAAACTTTTCTGAGTAAAATAAGGATGATGTAATTTTCTATGATGTGATTTTCTATACAGTTCATTGTTTTTCTGGCTTCTCACCTCAGATGGTCTGACGTATTCTGTTGTGTCCTGAACGCTGTCTCCCAGCATGGCCACACCTCTCATTTCAGTGTACACTGAGCTCTCTGGACGCGTCTCAGTCTCCTGATATGCTTTCTGACTGATAAATACATACCTGCACACATCAAACATGACATAAGCATGCATGCATTATCTGTACACATCTAAAACTTGAAAAACAAAACACACCTTTATACGTATAAATAATGGAGGAAATTCTGTAAATATGAATAAAAAGAACATTAGAACAAACATATTTAAAAAATATGAAAAAAAAAACATGAAAGAAAAAACTTGCCTAAATCAGACACAGCTTTTTTGGAGTTTAAGTTTTATGGTTAAATTTGACATTCCATCTAGGCTATATTAAGATACATAAATGATTTGTATCTGAATTGTATATTACTGATTTGCATCTTTTTTGAAGCTGTGCTCCACAACAAAAAGATGAAAAAACCCTACTCCTTGAGTTCTTTGTATGCAAAATCCTTACTTTTTTATTTATAGTACAATTAATCACCCAGAGACTATGAAATGATCACGTTTTGCATTTCAGTGTTCTCAGAGACAAATATGATTAACATCATAATCATCAGCAATTAAAAGTATACATTTTGTGATTGATAAAAAAGCAAGTTTTAGTGCAAAAATAACAGCATACAGACAGTGGAAAGCAGATTCTTACCAAATGAAATATGTGATAACCAGGAACTGCACGGCTCTGTAAATGACTCCAAGTTTTTTGTCCTTCACCACCATTACTTTTGGAGTTTCATAGTCCCAGAAACCCAGGAAAAAGTCTTTGAGGAACTCCAGACAACCCATTTTTAAAAAAAATCCTTGTATGTTCCTGCAAAATGAACGTCCTAATCTTCACCACTGAACTGATGCTGTATAGTAACACCCACTTGTGTACTACAGCCTCTCTGTCTCTCTCTCTCTCCCTCTCTGTCTCTCTCTCTCCATCTCTCACTCTCTCTCTCCAGAAATTGCACTCTCTTTTCATTTTTTCCCTATTGTTCTTTATCATATTGTTTATGACGTGAGTAATCAATAGTCTTGCCCATTTTCTCTGTATGCAGTTAGAAAAACATTTATTTTATATTTATTGCAATTGATGATGATATACTATGTATCTATATTGCATAGCAATCAGGTATATTTATAAATGAAATGTAGCTATGATAGATAGATAGATAGATAGATAGATAGATATATTACGATATAAACAGCTTAAATACATAATAAAACAACATTACAAGTTACATTAGCCCACGTTTTATCACATAATATAATCTGTGTTATGTATTATTACCTTTTATGTATCTATGTATTTTACATAAGCAAAAAATACATATACTGGGTATCTGTTTTACGACATAAACAAATTATATATAGTATAATAATATTACACATTTAGTATTGCATTGACGTATGTATTCGGTACGCGTTCATGCCTTTCTAGGCAGGCATTCTCTCCTGCGTCCCAGTTCAAGGGTCCTACTGTGTCGGCTGGCTGACGTCACGCAAAACACGTGTGTTCGGAAGACGCACGTTAGTACTGGATCTGCGCTGAGATCTTTTTGCTGTTTTATTGCAATAGTTTTTATTTTAGCTTTTGTCGAGTGAAAAAAACAAACTCCGCTGTAATGGGCGGATTACAAAAGAAGAAGGTAAGAACGAGATTTAGAGCTTTACTGTCGGTAAACAAAACATGATGCGTTTGTGAGCGTAGGGCCCTGCAGACCTGTGCGCTTTAAACATGTAACTCTATACATTTAACAGTGTTTTTGTTTATGACATGTAAAATAAATATATTTAAATGACTATAGTATGATTTAAACTAGAATTTTCTAATTTTAATATCCATTGCAGTTGTTTTCAGCTTTGCTTGATAGCATAATTGATAGCATAAATATGTCTTGTTTCTGCATATTCCCGCATGTCAGAGCACTTGCTAACCTGTCATTTCTTCTCGTGTAGTATGAGAGTGGATCAGCCACTAACTACATCAGCAGGAATAAAGCCCGCAAGAAGCTGAGTTTGAGTCTGGCTGATTTTAGGTTGGTTAACGAAACAAAGCATTTCACTTAATACTCTGTCCTGTTGTCTTGGTAATTTTGCATACATCATACTTTATGTAGTAAATATTGAATGTCATATACTTTATTCAATGTCAGGTATATATTAAATGTCAGTGGTTTCTACCAAATGACAGATACATTTGTGCTACAAGACCTCAGAGTTTGATTGAACATGTGACATTTGACATCAGTAATAAAGGATATTTAAAAGTTACTTTTAAAGATAACCTGTCTAATTTGCTATCAGCAATGTACAATAATACAGTTATTTGCTCTTTATTTCTTACCTTGTGTTGTTTGTGTTATTTGTGAACTTGCTACTGTAAACTGCTTAGTGTTTCATATATAGGCTTTTAATAAAAATTCATTGTGAATTAATACATGCCTCTACTTTTATAGGCGGTTATGCATTTTAAAAGGAATCTATCCTCATGAGCCCAAACACAAAAAGAAGGTCAACAAGGGCTCGACAGCCCCTAGAACCTTCTACCTGCTGAAAGACATCCGCTTCCTTTTGCATGAGCCCATCGTTGGAAAGTTCAGAGAGTACAAGGTAAGAACTGTGCTTTAGTAAATCTTGACACTGCTGCCTGTTTGCAGCTGCGTCCTCTAATCCTTATTATTTTGATCACTTTTTTCATGTTCACGTTTTAAATTCAATTAAAAAGTGGAGCTAATGTACTGATTTGACAAGTAGCAACATTGTCAATAGCAATGTAAAACAGGAGCAGCCAAAAGTGTGAGATAGAGAGAGAAATGTCAATTTCTATTAAAAAAAAAAAAAAAAAGTACTTTTAAGTCTTTTTTAGTGGTCTTGGTTATGTAGTAATTAAATGCATCCATTCAGACTTTTTTTTAGTCAGTGTTACTTATTTTATATATGTTATATATTATTTTAATATTTTATTTATATCATATTTTATATATGTTATATTAATATTATTAATATTTCGAATTGGCTCTTATTTTTATATTTTAAGTTCCATTTTATGTTTTAGTAATTTCTTATCATTTGTAATTGTTTGTTTTTTTTACATTTTTGCTTAAATTAATGTTTATTTTATAGTTTTAAACTTATTTTATTTAGTTAGTTCTAATTTAATAAATATATTTTATTTAATATAAATTTTATTTTAGCGTTATATAATTACTGAAAAATGTATGACAGGCAAGAAAATTAAGAACATGCTTTTTATGTCAGAAATTGTTGAGAAGCTGAGTTGCCTTTAAAGATTTTATATTATTTATTCTGTAATAATGGGTGAAATAATGTTTCTGCGAGAACTGGTCAAGAAATTGTGTTACATTTGTTTTTATTAAACAAATATTTAGCTGTTTCTTTCTTGCACATTTGCAGCAAACAGTGCATGAATTATTCTAGCCTGTGTCTCTGTGAAATCTCTCACAAAAACATTTAAACACTTGTTTTGAAGGCATCTGGTTCTGATGGGAAAAAAAAAAAAAAAAGCTGTCATAGATTTATTTCTGATAGTATATTTTCCACTAAGGAAATAGTTCATAAGACAATCTGTAAGCTAACTATACATTCCCTGGTTATAGATTTTTGTGCGGAAACTGCGGACAGCATATGGCAAGGCTGAGTGGGGTGCAGTGGGGAGACTAAAAGAGAACAAGCCTTCGTACAAATTGGACCACATCATCAAGGAGAGGTGAGAGTAAATGCAGTGCTGTCTGTTTACTGTAGGGGGCACAATTCAACTCTCTGGGCCAACATCAACAACATGCGGTGAATGTCTTATCTGTGACCAGACAGTGTTGCGTGATAAGCATCTATTTGTGTCCAAACACTATTATTAGTATGGGCAGAGTCTCAGTCCCTGTCCACAAACCAGATCGGTTATGAGAATCCAAAAAGTGACAAGAATATCAAGAATATGATACTTTAATTGTCTTGGCTCGACTGACTGTCTTGTAGACTGTCTGTGTCTTCCTGTATGCTCTATTTACAATTGTTGCATCAGCATGTTTTTGGGTTTTGGGTTTTTTTCCCAAGCAGAACGTTTACACCCATTCAAAAGTTTGGGATTTTTTCATTCTTTAGTTTAGATTCAAGGTTCTTATGCTGCCCAAGCTGTGTTTTTTGATCGCAAATACAGCAAAACAATATTATTTAAAAAAATACACTTTATGTTAACTTTTATTTTAATGTATTTTAAAATGTAATTTATTCCTGTAATGCAACGCTGAATTTTCAGCATCATTACTCCAATCTTCAGTGTCACATGATCCTTCAGAATCATTCTAGCATGCTGATTTGCTTTTAAAGTAGAAGTCCACTTCCAGAACAACAATTTACAAACAATTTTCTCACCCCCTTGTCATCCAAGATGTTCATGTCTTTCTGTCTTCAGTCGTAAAGAAATTATGGTTTTTGAGGAAAACATTTCAGGACTTTTCTTCATATAATGGACTTCAATAATCCCCCTGATTTTGAACTTCCAAAATGTAGTTTAAAGGCGGCTTCAAAAGGCTCTAAACGATCCCAGCCGAGGAAGAAGGGTCCTATCTAGTGAAACGATCGGTCATTTCTTTTTTTTTTTTTTTTTCTGAAAAATAAAAATTTCTATACATTTTAAGCACAAAAGCTCATGTAGCACAGGCTCTGGGATGCGCGTTATTGAATGATTCGTTCATTTTGAACGGATCTTTAATGTGACTCGGGAAGAACGAGTCGTCTCGGGGAGTGATTCTTTCAGTTGCGCATGTGCAACATCCTATTAGGTTCTGTACTGGAATTAGTTCACCTGTTTCGAGTCTTCGGGTTTTTCAAGTCGTTCGTTCATCTTATGGGGCTGTCACGTCATGAACAAACAACTCAAACCCAACAATTTGTCAGATGTGAGGTGAGCTAATTATAGATTAAAGACCCAGGTAAACAATAAATTTATCTTTTCGGTTTCTTATAGCATTATATTTTTGTCTTGTTTGTAGTGTGATCAACGTTTTTGTCTTGTTTGTAGTGTGATCAACGTTTGTGTAAGCAGTAGATGTGTTAGGGAAGTAACACGTAACGTTTTAATTATATTTTGCTAAAATGAATTAAATGATTTGAAAAAAGATTCGTTCATTTTGCTGAACGAGACTCAAACGTCCGAACTTCCCATCACTACTACGAATCATGTCTAAGTTCATCGTCTGTGTACTCCGGCTCAAAAAAATAAAGAATGGCAAAAAACTCCATCTTATTTTCTCCTACAACTTCAGAATTGTCCGACAGCGTTGTAGCTTTTTGTTTGTAAACAGCGTTTGACTTACTTGCACTTTCTTAGTCTTTGCGTGTTCGCTTTGTAAACACTGGGTCTGTAGTTCCACGTGACCTTTCGACGTGATTCAATAGTACGTAGTCGTGAACACACATCCCAGAGCCTGTGCTACATGAGCTTTTGTGCTTAAAGTATACAAATTTTAATTTTTTGAAAAAAATTACAGATTGTTTCGGTAGATAAGACCCTTCTTCCTCGGCTGGGATCGTTTAGAGCCCTTTGAAGCTGCATTTAACCTACATTTTGGAAGTTCAAAAACGGGGCACCAATCAAGTCCATTATATGAAGAAAAATCCTGAAATGTTTTCCTCAAAAACCATAATTTCTGTACGACTGAAGACAGAAAGACATGAACATCTTGGATGACAAGGGGGTGAGTAAATTATTTGTAAATTGTAAATTGTTGTAAATTTTTGTTCTGGAAGTGGACTTCTCTTTTAAACAATTTAATGCGTCCTTGCAGAATAAAAATATTTATTTCTGGGCACCTGTAAAAGAATTATGTACAATACTTGACACTGGATGTGCATTTTCACTTAAAAAACACCATGAAATAGCAAGTTCAAGTGCAGCTTTCTCTCCTGTTCTGCTACTGGAGTATGGAAATCTCCATAACTGTTGCTTTCTTACTCCATTTTCTATGAGTGTCTTGTATATTATTTCTAAATCAAGTTTTTATTTCCAGGTATCCCACGTTTATTGATGCTCTCCGAGATGTAGATGATGCCCTCTCTATGTGTTTCCTGTTTTCTACATTTGCTCGCACGGGAAAATGCCATGTTCAGACAATTCAGCTGTGCCGGAGACTCAGCGTCGAGTGGATGAACTACATTATCGCCTCACGCTCCCTGAGAAAGGTAAAAATGAATTGAAATGATTCATGAATGTTACAGCTATATAATTACTATATAATCACTTCTGTAACTCTTAATGATAATGTTTTTGTTTCTTCAGGTTTTTCTTTCCATTAAGGGCATGTACTACCAGGCTGAGGTCCTGGGACAAACCATCACATGGATCGTACCATATCAGTTTGCACACGATGTAAGTCTCATTTTGTAAACTTGGAGCTTGCTCAGTATATAGTTTAAAATTAAGAAAAGTTCGGAAAAATTCTCATCCTCATGTGGTTCCAAACCCGTAAGACCTTCATTCATATTCAGAACACAAATTAAGATATTTTTTATTAAATCCGAGAGCTTTCTGACCCTGCATAGACAGCAATGCAACTGACACGTTCAAGGCCTAGAAAGGTAGTAAGGACGTTGCTAAAATAGTCCATGTGACATCAGTGGTTCAACTGTAATTTTCCGAAAGTTCTGAGAATACTTTTTGTGTGCAAGGAATAACAAAAATAAAATAATGCTATAGATAAATCTAAAATATAGCCATATTAAGGTATGTATGCATGAAATAATATTTCTCATACTGTGTAATAACATTTTGGTTATATTGCCCATTCCTAGCTCCAATCTTTGCTCTCTTTTTTTTTTTTATCACTATCATTTCTTCTGGCTCAGTGTTTTTAATTTTGTAGTATTTTGGATGCTGAGGTCTTTCTGTAGATTATTTTATGATTAAATATAACACAAATATAATAAAATAAATATAACACCTTGTTCCTGCTCCCCTCAGCACCCTACAGATGTGGATTACAGAGTTATGGCCACATTTACAGAACTCTACACAACGCTGCTTGGATTTGTCAACTTTCGCCTTTACCAGACTCTCAACCTTGTCTACCCGCCCAAGGTAAATTTGCTTCCATTAAATGCCCTTTTGTTACTCATTAGGAAAATTCAAATTCATTCTAATTGAAAATTGAACCCGTTTATTTGATTCTGCTGCATGTTAGCTTGATGGACAAGGAGAGTTCAGCCTCAAATCAGAGTGTGAAGAAGATTATGCCTTGGAATCAGAAAGCTATTCTGAGGTACTAATTCATTTTTCATATCAACAATAAATTGTGCCAAATATTACAGTGTTTTTATAGACATGCATCTCCACATCTCCTTCCAGAAACTGTCAGCGTTAAGTGCCAGTCTGGCCCGTACAGTTCCTTCAGTGGAGGAAGAGGAGGCAGAGCTGGATCATTTCCCTGCTGAAGGGGTGAGCGAGAGACGGCTGTCTATATTGTGAACATCAACAGTGACTTATAGTGACAAAAATTGTCTCTGTTCATTACAAAGGATAACATATTGGGAAACATTCTGCAGTTAAAACCAGTATTTAAAAATGTAACCACTGATGGGCATGGTAATATAATTAATAATAATAGTGCCCTATGATTTCTGCAATGGGGAAAACACGGACAGAATGAATGAATTTGCCAAATTTCGGATGAAAAAATTAAAAGTACGTCAGTACACGTTAATCAAAACGTGATATGGACTAGTGTCTGTGAATATTGAGCTGCAAAAATACTATTTAAATATGAATCCTGCATGTTCTGTGTGTCTCTGTGTGAATGAATGGCGCAGATGCAGTTTCGTTTACTACACATGCTACAGCGAACGTGAGGCTTGCAGCGTTCTCATCCTCTGTCGCCTCAATATATGAGTTCATGAATACATAATCTCTAGAACTGCTCTGAGAGACACTTCATGAGCATTTTACCATTTCTTTTGAGAAATACTATCTTCATATCATACACAAACAGAAACTTAAAAGGTCTTCACAGCAGCTGTCATATTTACCAGAAGAAAATATTTAACAGAAAATGTGAGGAAACAGGATTTCTGAAAAAAAGGTAAATAAATATAATTTTTAACCAAATCAATTAATTATAAATGCTTTTGAGTATTACAATTTAATTAAACCATTAAAATGGAATCCAGAAGATTTATAGAAATAGAATTTAGTAAAAATAAAACTAAGTTTGAGAAATAAAATGTAAAATTTTTCGTTAAACTTTTAATAAAATACGTAAGTTTCATGATTTCAGTTAATTTAAACATTTTTTTTAATTTAACCATTAAAACAGAGTCTAGAAAAATTAAAAAGGAAAAAAACAGGAATACAGAAAAATGAAAATGGAATCTGGAAAAAAAAAATTACAGATTTCATAGGGCCCTATAATAATAATGACTTATATAATGACTTATAATAATAATAATAATAATAATAATAATAATTAATATAAGTAATAATAATAATAATGGCTTATAATATTGTTATAATCTTTTAATATTTAATAATATTAGAAGAGGTTATAAATTCAGTTACCATGTCCATATAGCAGCAGTAGTGATATTAATAGTAGTAGTAATAATAATAATAATAATAATAATAACTTAATAATAATAAATTACATTCATTGTATCACCATGTCCATATAACCACACCTATAATAATAAAGATAAAAATAATAATAATAATAACAGCCATTGGTATTTGGACATTATTATTATTATTATTATTATTATTATTATTATTATTATTATTATTATTATTATACATTCTCCTAATATTATAACATTATTAATATTTTTAATGTTAATAATTGTATTACCTTGTCCAAATAACCACAGTTGTAACAACAATAATAATAATTGTTATTTGAAGGTGGTGTTAGATTTAATAAGTAATTAAAAAAAGTTATAATAATTCTTAGAATGTATAATAGTAATAATAATAATAATAATAATTGTTATTATTATTATTGTTATTATGGTATGGCATTATTATTATGATAATGCAATAATAATAATCAATCATCATTACCCTGATTGTTATTATTTATTTTACCATGTCCTATTGTAATACAATAGTATGCCCTGAAAATACTGTATAAATATCAAAGTACAGTAGAAACACAACCACTGGACAGTCACAATATGTTTTTGTAGGGACAGTGGAGGCTTAAAGTTAGTTTGATTTAATATCTACAAAAAAAGGTTTATTTTAAAGCACCTTTCATAAAACGCAGTTGACGGGTGATTCACAGATCAGAATATAAAAACAATTTGCACCGCTGTTTTGTTGCAAAGTCAAAGCTGTCAGATTCCTGTAGCTCTCATGCCATCTGTAATTAATGCAACTATGTGATTCCGCAATAATTTTCCACACTTCAGGTTCACTAAAAGAAAGTGTCACAAGACACTTGTTATTTAGTCACACATCACAAGGCGTGAGTCAGTGAAGCATTTAACCAGCGTTTGATTAATTGTTGTTTTGGACGGACCTCACATCCTCATGTTTCGTGTTCACTGAGGGAGACCGTTACTATGGTTACACGCTGAAGGTGTTAAAAAACATTCTGATGAAACCAGCGTGACTGCAGGCGACCTTTGTCCTCGTTATTTAATGGCGTTTTTATAGGGCTTTATTTATATATGATCTTCCAATTGCAGGAAGACCTGGAGAAAATGGAGGCGAGAGAGAAGATCGAGCTGGAGCAAAACAAACAGAAGAAGCTCTTCGAAGGCCTGAAGTTTTTCCTAAACAGAGAAGTTCCCAGGGAATCGCTGGCTTTTGTCATCAGGTGAAGGAGTGTGACATACCAGCCCATTTTATCACACACATGGCACTTTCCTTAAATAGGGTACAAAACAGTTTGCTGTGCCTTTGTAAAGAAGCAAAGACACAAATCCCTTTTTTTCTAGTAATTAATATAATTAACATGAAAAGTAGATCAACAAATATGCATTTGTCCCATCTCAGCTCCATACAACAAAAAAATAATTTTGACTGTTGAATTTATATCAAGTCTGCTGTGGAATTATTCTTAATAAACCTAATAAATAACATGATATTTAGCTGTTTCTCACACTTTGTCATTGCACAGATATTTCCTTTATTAAAAAATGCAAAATAATACTGTGACATGCAGGAAGTGACAATTTCTACAGCATGGTGGGAACTCAAGTAAATAAAGGAATTTTCTCAGCTTTTATCAAGCAACTATTTAACCAAATTTTAAATGATTCCAAATAAAATATAAATAAATTTTAAATTAACCAAATTATTCAAGGTTATTATAAAAAATTCCCCTTCCCTTGAATTTTAGAGAATAATTTTTATGGTTGGACACATTTTAAAATTGCGAACTTTGTATAAAAGAAATACAAACTGAAACAACTCTAATATTTAGTCTGAGCTGATCTGAGGTGGAATATGACCCATTATTTTTACCAAAAAAAAAAAAAAAAAACCTGTTTGCTCAAGGTTTTAGTTTGTGGTGTATTTCCATACAAGTCAGTGTTATTTTAGTATCATCATATTGATATAGTTTTAGTTAAATTTAAATTGTTACATTTTAGTTAAATTTAGTGATTTGACATTGTTTTGTCATTGTTAATAGTTTTGAAAAAGTATGTCTTCATAGTTAATTTACTTTTAGTACCTCAACATAAAATACGTAGGGACGTAACGATATCATAATATCAAGATACGATAATATCACAATATGAAGTTCACAATATTTATTGCGATATTTAAAAAAAAAAAGACAAATGAAGAAATGGGAAAAAAAATAAATTTTGTACATTTTTAAAGTTAAATTGTTTTATCTAAAGTACTTTAAGAGCTCCAACCCATGTTCTTAACTAAGAAAACTTAAGTCAGAAAAAGTCACTGAATTGACTTATACCTTTTTATTTGAGATATACTGTCTCGGTCTAAATTACATTCACATTGATGTGTTAGGAAGCCAAACATATTAGAATATAGTAGTAGTAGTAGTAATAATAATAATAATAATAATAATAATGACAGTAAAAGCCATATATTGTAAAACAGCTGCACTGTAAAATAAATGAAAAATTAATATTTAAAAAGTATATTATTTTTGCATTACACTACAGTATGGAAATCACAATACTCCTTTCCTAATTTCTACACTTGAAAGATATTTTGACTTTGGGTTGCATTTAAACTGCTAGCTGTCAGCTATTCATACTGCACTTTTAAGCTTTTACTTTTTGACGTAAAGGACAGGAGACCTTTTATTTTGAAGGAAAACTTCAACTTCACTGAAAACAGGCTTACAAAAATGCATCTCACTACAAATCTAGTGAAATGCTGTAATCATCTGCTTCGAAAATAAAGCTTAACTGGTGGCCGTTGCGTTTCCAAACGTGCGCTAAATGCACAGCACATGCAATAAACGAGTTCACAGCATTCATTCACATTGAACTGATACGTTCTGAGGCATGGAAAACACCAATCACAAGCTGATCAAGCAGATCATTAAGCCATATTGTGCTTTTGGTTTTAGTTCAGGTACTGTGCCAAAGTATAGTGGCCCAAAACACAGCTTTAAAGACCTTTTATGTTAGAATAAGAAGTTTAAATGCATTTCAAAAACTACACTTTTTCGATACTATTGAGACAGTTTTGCTATCGCAATATCACGATATTGATAATATCATTACATCAATGAAAATGCATGTTTTTATATTGTATTTCAGATAATGTTTATTTTATTTCAAGTATTTTTTTTTTTGTGGTTCTACGTTTAGTTTTTTTTATTCAACACCTTTTCGGTTTAAGTAACTCCAATACAAGTAACTTCAGTTCATAGTTTGCCTATGTACAGTTTTACTGTACCAAAAGTTGTTTTTGTCAGTATATAAGAATATGTTGTTTGTTATACAGGTGTCTTGGTGGACAGGTATCCTGGGATAAATCACTGTGCATCGGCAGCACTTATGATGAAACGGATGAAACAATTACACATCATATTGTGGACAGACCCTCCATCGAAAAACAGTATATCAACAGGTCTGAAACCAACTCTCACTGATTGCATACTATACATTTACTGTAATTAATGCATATTTTTATACCTAATGCATTTCTCAACCTTGCAGGTACTACATCCAGCCCCAGTGGGTGTATGACTGTGTAAATGCTAAGATGCTGTTACCTGTAGAGGAATATTTCCTGGGAGTTACACTGCCGCCCCATCTGTCGCCATTCGTGGAGGAGAGCGAGGGAGATTATGTACCGCCCGAGAAGCTCAAACTCATGGCCCTGCAGAGAGGAGAGAAGCCACGTGAGTTTTTACCCTGCTTTTTTGTCATATAATAACGTGTGAATGTCGAGTGATTGTTGAGTTCGTATACTCTTCACAGAAGCAGCAGCAGAAGAGGAGGAGGAGGAAGAGGAGGGAGACGAGGAAGAGGAGGAGGATGAAGATGATGAAGACGAAGATGATCAAAGTGAGGAAGAAGATGAGGCTGAAGATGAAGAGAATTTAGCTGAAATGGAGGCGAAGAGAGCTCAGGGAAAGGTAAGATGGTTTTAATTTTGCATAACACATCATTGCAGTTACGCTGCTTGTTTGTTTAGAGGCACAGATTTAAAAGTGAAAATATTTAACCCTATAAAGCATACAGTATCATATTTGATAAGAAGGTTTCTTTAAATCATCAGCATGATCAAAACTTTGCTAAAAAACCTGTTGTACTACATAGTGTACCTTCTGTTGTCTGATTAATATAGTTTATACTTTATTAGCAAGTAAATGGCTTTTTGGTAGAATTATAAAAATACCCACCTTCAGCTCATGGTACGTTTTTCTTGCTGAGAAATCTTACCGAATTTTATAAAGTAATTGTTTAACTTTTGTATTGTTAGTAATATTACAAAAGGAACACTTAGATTTACTTGATTATCCATGCATTGTTTTTTTTTTTTTGTTTTTTTTGTTTTTTTTTAAGAAAAGTCATGCTGAATTGTAGAAAATATGATACATCTTTTGAGGAATGATTATTTGTTCATCTCTGAGTCATCTTTGTCTTGCACTGCATTATGAGTTTTGCCCCGCCATAAAAGCTACAGAGCTTTGATCATAAAACTAAGCATTTAAATATCTTTTTTTGCTTTTTTGTTTGGGCCTCTGAATTAAAAAAGTGTTTCCTCATTAACTGTGAGCTCTGTCAAAAGTTTTTGAACAGTAACATTTTTATTTTTATTTATTTATTTATTTTTTTTAAAGAAGTCCCTTCTGCTCACCAAGTCTGCATTTATTTGATCCACAGTACAGCAAAAACCGCACAATATAGTAAAAATATTTTTACTATATTTTACACTTTTAAAATGTAATTTATTCCTGTGATCAAAGCTAAATTTTCAGCATCATTACTCCAGTCTTCAGTGTCACATGATCCTTCAGAAATCATTCTAATATGCTGATTTGCTGTTCAAGAAACATTTGTTATCAATATTTAAAACAGTTGAGAAAAATGTCTTCAGGATTTTTTTGATGAATAGAAAGATCCAAAGATCAGCATTTATCTGAAATAAAAAGCTTTTGTAACATCATACACTATACCATTCACTTTTTTAATTTAAAAAATACCTTTATGTTGCAAGGATGCTTTAAATTGATCACGGTAATGATAAAGCCATTTATAATGTTACAAAAGATGACTATTTTGTTCTAAATGTTCTAAATCCTGAACTTTCTATTCATCAAAGAAACCTGAAAAAATTCTACTCAGCTGTTTTCAACATAATAATGATAATTAATGTTTTTGAGCAGTAAATTTGAATATTAGAATGATTTCTGAAGGATCGTGACTAGTAACGATGCTAATAATTAAGCTTTGTAATCACAGGAATAAATAACCTTTTAAAATACATTCAAATGGAAAGCAGTTATTTTAAAGAGTAAAAATATTTTACATTTTTACTGTTTTTGCTGTACTTCGGATCAAATAAATACAGGCCTGGTAAGCAGAAGAGACTTCTTTAAAAAACTGTTCAAAAACTTTTGACTGGTAGTGTATTTACTTGTTTTTTTTTTTGTTTGTTTGTTTTTTTACATCTTGTCTAAAGGTTCAGTAAAATGGTTCAAAAAGATTTCATGTCTTTTTAAGACAAAATTACATTCTAAATATGATTCTAAATATGGTCTTTTTTGGAATAGAATCTTTCTTTAGTTTGTTGCTGCACCTTCAATGAAACATTTTGTGGAGGAATATGTATAATAAACTTAAAAAATGTAACAATTTCTCTTGTGCTGGTTTACCCCTCAGAGATTGCCAGTAAAGGTGACCCCTGGTAAAGTCAAACCAGAGAACCGCATGCGAACCGAACAAGAGGAGAAAGCTGAGGAGAAGAGACTGGCTATTATGATGATGAAGAAGAGAGAGAAATACCTCTATGACAAGATCATGTTTGGCAAGAAGAGAAACGTCAGAGAGGTAAGCCTGCTTAGAAATAGATGTCAGGTACCATTTTACAATCGATCGTATATGCTTTTTTTGTAAATTAAAAATAACATTTTACAAAAACATTCATCTAACCAGATTAAAGATTCAGAATAATGCTTCATTTTCATTTGTAGTTTGTTTTTTTTTTAATTTATGTAGTGAGATACGAGTCTTTATGGTGTTTTGTAAATGTGTGCTTTGGTTAATGGTTAAATGAGTAAACGTTGTGCTAATTCACAAATAGCACAATGCCTGCCAAAGCCCTTTAAAAAGTGCTTGGCCTACATTTGGCTCATTATTTGAGCTCCAGTGACCTTGATAGACTTCATTGTTCATGAATCTAATGCACACCTTCCAACAGGCTAACAAGCTAGCAGCTAAGAGGAAAGCTCACGATGATGCCAGCAAAGCGGACAAGAAGAAGAAGAAGAAAAAGTGCTGATTTTTATATGTATTAAAGTGTTTCTTGTCTGTCAAGAGACTTTGAGAAGTGTTTCTTGTCTCATTTCAACTTATTGCATCATTGAATGGGAATTGTACATGATCGAACTCGATTATGTCATTTAAGTTTGCCCAAACTGGTTTTCAGTAATAATTTTCTCCATCTGTCTTTGCTTATCATTTTTGACTTTGACACCTTTCTAATAAACATAAGAAGATGATTATCTTTAATGAAATTAAGTTTAGTTTTGTTTTTTATTCTGTGTGCATGTTTTGAATTTGTGTGTACTAATTTTTAAATTACTAACTAACTTGGATAAAGGATGTCCTTTTTATAGAATTGCAGTTGTGATTAGAATCAACTAGAAAAGAACTAATGACCAGAAGCTGTGTGCATGCTTCACGCATTCTTCATCTGTGCTACGAGTAGAATAGCAACAGCAGGTTCTCAGTATGCTTACTACAGTATGAGTTACTACATTGACTGTTTCCTTAAGCAGGTCATACATTATACATAGTTTATGTAATATTAAATATTAGTTATGTAAGCTGCTGTTTAAAACTTTACTTTTTTTATAGAAATTAATACTTGTATTTAGTGAGAGAACATTGAAGTGATCAAAATTGACAGTACAGAAATTTCTTTTTATCCAACAGTCATGAAAAATAAAGTATTGTGGCCTTTTGAAATTGATACCAGTGAAAAATATTTCTTGAGCAGCAAATCAGCATATTATATTGATTTCTGAAGGACACTGAAGCCTCCAGTAATTATGATGAAAATTTAGCATTGCCATCACATGTACAGTAAAAGCTACATTTCAATTATATTAAAGGGGTCATCGAATGCCCATTTTCCACAAGTTGATATGATTCTGTAGGGTCTTAATGAAAAGTCTCTAATATACTTTGATTAAAAATTCTCAATGGTTTTGTAAAACAACACCCTTTTTACCTTGCCAAAATGAGCTCTGCAAAAATCATCTCATTCTAAGGGGTTGTTCCTTTAAATGCTAATGAGCTAATGAAAGACCGTCTTGTTTACATTAGCAGCGTTTAGCCGCTAAACTTCATAACTACCACGTTATAAGGAAAGGCGATCGCAAAAATTCATAAAAAAACGCTTATACTCACTTCTGCTGTAAGTAAAGCTGGATCATGAATGATTCGCGCGAACATAGACGGATATATGTAGATCCGGAGGCGCATTCCCTTCACAAACAAACTAATTTACTGCATCTTCAGCGGCTCATATGTCAGGAGTAAATGACGACCACTATGTTCATTATTACATCCAGCAAAACAACACCTCAATCGCTCAGTTGGAGATATTCTTGTCTAACTTACATCCCTGCTCTGGCATCAAAACATGGAAAGTTACTGGACTGTTACAGCTGATCTGAGGTAAGAGCTCACGTCAATCAACTATTGTGGGAGCTGCATCTGTTGGTGTGACGCCACAACGACAGGCATCTGAGAACGGCTCGATTTGAAAAAGGGGATATTATTTTTACAGATTAATTAAAAACCACTGCATGGATTTTTATCATTATAGGGTAGATTTGTACATACAGTGCCAACACACATTAATGTTAAAACAACATGAAAAAGTGAACTTAGCATCCGATGACCCCTTTAAATAAAATAACGATCATTCTAAATTCTAATAATATTTCACTATTTTACCGTATTTATTTTATTATATATTTTTGATTAAATAAATACCAGCTTGGTAAACCCTGAGAGATTTTTTTTTCTTAGAAACAGCTCTTTGTGTGAGTAAACTTTTTTTGTTTGACTTTATCGTTTAGTTTCTCACGTAATAGGCCTTGATACCCAAGGGCAAAGAAGTCTAGTATGTACTGAAGTTTCCGGGGGATCACCACATTGTCAAATTCCTAAGTGAAAAAGCAACCATTGACACTCCCTTCCCCAAGGACTCTTTCTGTAGGACATCACAGCATAAAAGTAAGGGTTTTAGCCACACTGCTGCTGAAAAGTTGCTTCCCAGTAAAGGCTAAGCCAGTCCCTTCGACATTTTGGCTGGGTTCAAAGAGAGTCTGAGCCTTGTGGAAAGAAAGTACGGCACTTGTGTATTCCTTCCTAGCTGTGTTATCTAGTCGGTCTTGAATGTACCTGTCAGACCACAACTTTAAGAAGAAAACGGTAAACACATTTCTCGTCACCGTTTAGCATTTCCCTCACACGCTAAAAAGGCGAAAAGCCGTTATTAGCCCATAGATGATATAAGCTACGAAATGCTATGAAAAAAATGTTTTTGACGAAAAAACCTATCTACAGCAGGTGAAACACGAATACAGGTAATTTCTTATATTCGGTTGTCTTTTATGTATTTATTCATTTCTGTTCTGGACCACAAAACCAGTCATAAGGGTACATTTTTTAAAACTGAGATGTATATATCATCTGAAAGCTTAATTAAATAAGCTTTCCATTGATGAACGGTTAGGATAGGACAAGATACAATATTTAGCCAAGATACAACTATTTGAAAGTCTGGAATCTGTCCCTTACGAAAATTAACCATGGTTTTATTATAGTAAAGTCTAACCATGTTGTTTTATTTTGTTTTGTTTTGTTTTGTTTTTTGTTTTTTTTTGCATTGATTACCATTTGTATAACCATAGTTTTACTACAAATATTATGGTTAAACTATGGTTAGTGTAGCAAAACCATGGTTAATTTGTGGTTGCCATGGTTTAACTATAGTTACCATGTTTTTTTTTTTGGTTTTATTTGTAGTAAAACCAAGGTTAATTTTCGTAAGGGAGGGTGCAAAAAAAAATCAAAATATTGAGGAAAAATGAAGTTCTTAGCAATGCATATTAATCAAAAGTTAAGTTTTGATATATTTACAGTAAAGAATTTACCAAATTAATTTACTATTTACAGTAGGAATTTTACAAAATATATTAGTGGACCATGATCTTTACTTAATATCCTAATGATTTTTGGCATAAAAGAAAAATCGCGAGTTTGAACTTCCAAAATGCAGTTTAAATGCAGCTTTAAAGGACTCTAAATGATCCCAGCCGAAGAAGAAGGGTCTTATATAGCGAAATGATCAGTTATTTTCTAAAATAATTACAATTTATACACTTTTTAACCTCAAATACTCCTCTTGTCTAGCTCTGCGTGTACTCTGTGTATTTCAGTTCATGACAGTTAGGGTAGGTCAAAAAAACTCCCATCTCATGTTCTTCTCCAACTTCAAAATCGTCCCACATCACTGTTTTAACTTTTTTTGTAAAGTGTGTTTGATCTTCTTTTCACAGTCACTTTGTAAACACTGGGTCGGTACTTCTGCAGCAATGTAGGAAGATATTGAAGTTGGAGGAGAAAATGATATGGGAGTTTAGACAGGAAGAGCATTTGAGGTTAAAAAGTATATAAATTGTAAAAAAAAAATTTGAAAATAACGGATCGTTTCAATAGATAAGACCCTTCTTCCGCAGCTGGGATCATTTAGAGTCATTTGAAGCCACATTTAAATTGCATTTTGGAAATTCAACTCGCGGGCACCATAGAAGTCCACTATAAGGAGAGAAATCCTAAAATGTTTTCCTCAAAAAACATAATTTCTTTATGACTGAAGAAAGAAAGACATGAACATCTTGACAAGGGGGTGAGTAAATTATCTGTAAATGTTTGTTCTGAAAGTGAACTTCTCCTTTAAGACTGCTTTTGTGGTCCAGGGTCACATATAGTCTACAACATAGGCTACCTCAAATAAAGGACTTTAACACTGTGGATTTGTAACTTTTTAATGTATATAGTCATAGGTTGGGAAATGTAACTTGAGTTTCACAGATTTTCAAATCCACAGAGAGTGAAGATTGCAATGAGAAAATGATCGTTTCAGATTGCATTGAATTCCTCATTGTGAACTTTCCAAGTACTGAATGGAGTCAGATTCTCCTGGTTTAGGATGGCAAGCTGAATTATTTAGCTCTGAATGCTTCTCCAGTGTCCATTTCAGTCCTTTGTGACAGATTTCGGTTATACATGGTATAAAAAAACTTTTTTTTATTTTTTAACGTTTTTCTATTATGGGCAGGCTTTGTATAAATCTGAATTCGTTAGAGCTAAGTTCAAAAGTGATCCGCTCTCTTTTATTCTGTAAGCATGTGTATCACACGTGACATGGTCTCCTCCTTTGTATGTCACACCCAGAGAACCATTTAAACGCTTTTTTATTGTATGAGGTGTTTGTTATCAGTGAAGCCCTATACCCTTGGAAGCAGCTTTGTATGTCTGTGCTTTCCTTGTGCTTGTGGTGGGAAGTTATGACGTTGGTGTTCTCCTCGCTGCTGTGTAACCCCTGTGGGCTTTAGGCCAGGCAACTCATGGCCTTTTTATTACTAATTCATGTTCACACACACAAGCATGCAGTGTTACCCACGGTACCCATCTGCATTCCAGCCATGTCGCTCTTACACTGCCTGGCACTGGCATGACATTCTGTGTGTGTCCTTGTGTGTGGCTGCAGACAATGAACTGAGTGTTTGAGACCAGTCAAAAGGAGATCTGGATGAACAGCATAATCTTGTGCTGGACAGTAAGAAACATTGAGAAGTGAGCAAAATAAAGAGAATGGATTGGGTGATGTCACTTAAGAGGAATGTAAAGATAAAAAGAGCATTTTTGGTTACCAACATTCTTCTGTGATCAACAGAATAAATAAATTTTGGTATTTTTTTAAATGAAATTAATTTCAATTTCAAATAAGTGCTGTTCTTTTTAGCATTCTCTGTATTTAGTCTTTATAAGTTTCAGTAGACTAGTAAACTTTTGTGTTGTCAAAGCAGCAATAAACATGAAATATTTATGCGTTATAATCTAATTTAACCCTGTGGCTAAATTAAGGGTCACTCTTTTCCTGAGTAAATCTGCAAGTCTGTGCCACTGGATCTGTCAACAGGAGTGGGATCTAATTTCATTTGTTGTTGGGTTTTATTTCATTTACCTCAAAGCAACAATGAACTAAGAATTTTCTGTCGGCTTTGCTTGAACCTTGTCAAATACTACGGTTAGCATTACAAATCTGTGTGCGCAACTCCAGCAAAGCAACTAAAGCTAAAACTATTAAAAATCTAAAATAAAGTAGTAATACTGGAAGAAAAAAATTTAAAAGAAAAAAAAAAACTAAGGTTTAAAGTACTAAAATTACATTTGTAATATAAGTCCAATAAATACTAAATAGAAATATTTTATAATGATTAATAACAAAGACAAATTCACATAACAAAATTTCTAAGACTTAAACTAAAATGAAAAAATGAAAACTGAAAAAAAAAACACTTAAAGGAGAAGTCCACTTCCAGAACAAAAATTTACAGATAATGTACTCATCCCCTTGCCATCCAAGATGTTCATGTCTTTCTCTCTTCAGTCGTAAAGAAATTATGTTTTTTAAGAAAAACATTTCAGCATTTTTCTCCATATAATGGACTGATACGGTGCCCCGAGTTTGAACTTCCAAAATGCAGTTTAAATGCTGCTTCAAACGATCCCAGATGCGGTTGTAAACGATCCCAGCTGAGGAAGAAGGGTCTTATCTAGTGTAACAATCGGTTATTTTAATAAAAATAATACAATATATATACTTTTAATGTCAAACGCTCGTCTTGTCTTGCTCTTCCCGACCTCTGTTTTTTTTCCGGTTCATGACAGTTAGGGTATATTGAAAAACTCCCATCTCATGTTCTCCCTCAACTTCAAAATCATCCTGTATCGCTGTTTTACCATTTTTGTTGAGGGTGCTTGATCTTCTTTGCATGTTCACTTTGCAAAGACTGGGTCGGTACTTCTGCAGCGATGTAGGAAGATTTTGAAATTATTTTTGATGTTGAGGGAGAAAATACCATTGGAGTTTTTCGACATACCCTAACTGTCTTGAGCCAGAATACACAGAGATCAGGCAGAGCAAGACAAGACGAGCGTTTGAGATTAAAAAGTATATAAATTGTATTTTTTTAATTAAAATAACTGATCGTTTCACTAGATAAGACCCTTCTTCTTTAGCTGGGATCGTTTACAATCGTATTTGGGATCATTTGAAGCCGCATTTAAACTGCATTTTGGAAGTTCAAACTTGGGGCACCGTATCAGTCCATTATATGGAGAAAAGTCCTAAAAAGGTTTTTCTCAAAAAACATAATTTCTTTACGACTGAAGAAAGAAAGACATGGACATCTTGGATGACAAGGGGGTGAGCACATTATATGTAAATTCTGGAAGTGGACTTCTCCTTTAAGCAGAAAGGTCAACATGAAGTGTAAACACAATCATAAATTAATTTTAAAGATTTTTACCTTAACTTTTAAAACATCAGGACGAGATTCCTCATCAGTGTCAATTTAATACAAATCCCCCTCAATTTGTAAAAAAAGTAAAAAGTAAAAAAAGTAAAAAGTAAAAAAAAAATCACTGTATTTCATAGTTGACAAGAAAGACCTTTTGAACTGGATAATGTTTAAAGTGATTGTGTTTAATTTATACTCCAATTTCTGGGTTGTTTACTTCTCCTGGCACAAATCTCTGTATGGAAACTCATAAAGCAGCCTAAGCAAACATTGAGATAAGGAAGGATTTTTCTAATTGGCCACTAAAGCAAACATCCATAAATGGCAGCATTAAAACCATCAATACTATCCAGAACGTTCTTCCTGAGCTTGTCTATTAATTCCTGTTGGAGTGTATAGAGAGTGCACGGTTCACAAAAGTTCAAATAAAACTAATTTTGTCAAAAATGGACCTATAAATAACACCTGTAAATGGAACCTATAAATTGATAAATGGCAAAAATACCATATAGAAGATGCAAACAGTTCTAAGATATCATTGGGGGTATAATAACTTACCAAAAAAATGTACATGCATTTTTTTCTTATCTTGTTACAAAATTGCATATAAATTACCCATCGTGCTGTATTATTACCAAATGTTGGATACCAAAAAATACTGGATTTAACCTTTTTATCAACTTTTTTTTTTTTCTTTCAGTTAGCATAGGTTTTGTATTTCTTTTTGGAATTGATCTGTGCTCAGTTTTTAAATCAACAGCCCAAATTATTCACAATGTTTTTTCATTCAAAAACTGAGATGCATTAGCTGAGATCAGTGAGACCTACGATCAACTGGGGTTCAGGCGCTTTAGGTATTTAAGCACATTAGGAAAAAGATATTACATATTATTTAGCAAGCCTGTAACCACCTAAATCAATTCTTAAAAAAACATTCAGGTGATTTACCATAGAAATATGATGTTTTATAACATTTATGACTGCTATAGCACCAGCTGTGGTCCGATCTCACTGAAACTTTGCATGCTTGTCTAGAATCACCTGTCACATGTGCTCACCAGGTTTTGTGAAGTTTTGAGTTTTCGTTTAGGCTTTATAGGTTTTGGGTATATTTGGACAGGCACCTTTTCTAAAGGGGGTCCCAAATCTGAGGCATGAGCTTTTGTCCGGCATGAGCCAAGGATTCCAACGACATAAGATACTTGAGCCTGCGACTGCCAGTTTAGGAGTTATGAGCGATTACGTACTTTCGATTGCTGTAGCGCCCCTGTCAGGCCATTCGGGGCGAGCCTCTGTCATGCTGTCCGCGATGTGAGTACTACCATCCCTCCAAGTTTCAAGTCTCTACGACTTACGGTTTGGTCTGCACAATCAGTTTTACATGGAGATCGAACATCCGTGACCATTCTAACAATTGCAATAGGATTTCAGCACTACGCACTTGAACCCATAAATACAAACACATACTAACTGAAAGAAAAAATGAGATTTGGTAATAATATAGCATGTAGTGAGAGATTTACAGGCAGTTTTTCAAAGGTTAATAATTTCTGACTGGGAATAGCTAATTATGTATAGGATTTTCAAAACACCATAATGGTTAAGTGTTTCTCCCATTTTTTAAAATAATTTCTAAGCCACTGATTATTGACCAATTTAATTTTATTTTATCAATAAACCTGATCTAAGAATGTGTTTTTGTGACTTGGACATGGAAAGCAAGCTGGTGCCGTTTGGGGACTTTGTGTACAGCTGGAATTTTGTATTGGCCCCTCTCATGCATTTAACTCCGCTTTCTAGCAACTTTTCCACTTCAAACTAGCAATCTGTTCTCAATAGCTCTCTGTTTCCACCTTGAACAGATCCCTCCTCCTTTCTTTTGTTCCTTTCCCTCCCTCTTGCTCATTTTCTCTCACTAACCCTGTTCTGTTTTGAATCTCATCCTCTCTTATTCTCTTTCTGTCCTTCTCTCTTACTATTTCTCACAACTTCACCTCCCTCTTTCTGTCTTCTACCTTCTCCTGTACGCTCATTCACAAATGCAAACAGACACACAGAGTGACAAGTGCAGGTCCCCAGACGGCCGGTCTTGCGTCACAGAGAGTGCAAGCCGAGCCTCTTCTGTATGCAGTTTAGCCAGCTCAGCTCTACAGCGTGCAGACGGAGGAGGAGGAGAGGAGAGGCGGGGGCTTCAAAATCATCAGGTGTGTGTGTGTGTATGTGTGTGCAGGGTGAATGATCGCCTGGATATTTCACAGAAGATAAGAGGGATACAGATCTGCTAACCTTGGATAGCACGACTGGACAGTTAACTGTGAAGGAATCAATGTATTTTCAGCCTTGGCTATGCATCATTGTTAACAAAGTCAGATTTTTCTCTTCAGAGTCGTTGCTTTTTTCTGCCAATCAAGCTGTGACAGGGATATCTACATGATTTGGTAAGATATTATGCAATGTTTTATATTTAAACTTCTATAGAAATTACATTGGGACAATATTTACTGTGTAATTGTATTAGCATCGTTTGAATAAGTCTGTAGTACCATTAACTCACTGCAAAACACAACAGTAAGTATTAATCAACATTTTTTAGTCTAAACATCCTCACAACTAAAAAAGGTAACTGTTGTCAGATCATTTCTAAATTCAAATTATCAAGTTTTCTGGGTTAAAGCATAAAACTCACAAAATTGTAAATGAATTTTTTTTTTAAATTGTAAGTTAAATTTGTTAAAGCAAGAAAGTAATAATTCACCATTGTGTTAAGAAAAATTACATTTTCTATAAAAGCCTTAGTATTTTATATTTTTGCTTCTCAAGTACATTTAGAGTTTTTTGTTTAGATAATTTTACTGAAAAATGAAATAAAATGCATATTATAATTTTTTTTAATTTTAAAATGCTGAATCTAATAATGTTAATAATTTTAATAAAAATAAAAATATAAATGTAAGAAAATACATTTAAATCAAGATATTTTCTATGAAAGCCTTATTTATATGTTTTTTTTTTTGTTTTTTTTTTTTTAGAAAAAGCCTTAATTTTTTATGCAGTTGTTTTATCAATGTTTAGAGATTTCTACTGGGAAACTAAATAAAAATACATATTATTTTATTGTATTATTATGATCATAATGAATATAAGCTATATTACTAGTGGAATGTCATTTGTTGTATTTCCAAATCACTTTTATATCACAAAGAGGCCACACAATGCTGAATAATGAAATCATGCATATTATTATTATTATTTTATTTTTATTTATTTTATTTTACAGTGCTGAATCTAATAAATTATAATGATTTTAACAAAAAATACTAAAAATAAAATGTGAGGGAAATACTTTTAAATCAAGATATTTTCTATGAAAGCCTTATGTTTATTTATTTATTTATTTATTTATTTACAGAAAAATCCTTAATATTTTATGCAGTTGTTATATGGATGAGAGATTTTTACTGGGAAACAAAATTAAAATATATATTATAATTTTATTTTATTATTATGATTATGGCTAATATAAACTAATTTGCTGATGCAATGTCATTTGTTTTATTTCCAAAAACACTTTTATATGACCATGAGGCTTCACAGTGCTGAATCTAACAAAACGCTATCCATTTCATTCCTAAACTTTTCTCTATAATCAGGCTGCTCAATCTGACTGCTTTATTGTGGCAAAGTAAAAGAAGCCATTATTCTATTTTTATCCCTTCATCAAACTTCATTACAGTGGCTTCTTGTTATGAATTTGCCGGGAGATATCACATGTGGCATTCTTTGTTAAATCACAGAAATTAATCAGATTGCATGCAGAAATGACTACAGTTTCCCAGTTTAAATGCACCCATGAGTAAATATAACATTCAACATCTCCAAAGACTTTTATACAATGTACTGATATGATACACCACAAATCACCATGAAAACAACACTTGTGTTTGATGGATGCAAAGTTGCAGTTATTAGTTTTATCCTATAAATTAAAACTGCAGCTGCTGTAGTAATTCTTTGTGGTTTTGTAAAATCCTCCTTATTCATGACCATCATCAGCATAACAATGATGATGTTGTTAGTGTTTTTGCTGTCAACAAAGGATGACTTTGAAAAATGCAGGGTTAGAGTTTGCTGCAAATAAGAACAATGGGTTCCTTCAGGCTTCTTCTGCCCTTTCTAGATTTCTAGAAAGCTTTGTTTCCTTTGGTCACTCCATCTATCTTTTGGTGCCGATGCTCAGCAGCATATGGCTGTTGTAGTCAATGCTTGTAACATGCTCTCCTGCTAGTATTAAGTTATCCACCTGTGGCCCCGCACCGCAGATATTCGATCCCAGTCTATGAGGCATGAAGAGATGTGGACAGTGTCACTTTTCTTCTGAATGCATAATTCATTTGCTGGACAGCTGGCCCTCATAATGAACCCTAGGCAGTAGCAATGTCTCAGCAACTGCAATGCATTCATCTCAGCATCAGAATATCTTACATATTTATAATCATAAATGTTTATTTTTGAGTTAGTTACATCTGTTTTGTGGGTAGTTTACATGACTTGTCCAGCATGTCCTGCATTATTTTAAACATTTTAGTGCGGCCATTTGTAAATTTTATGGGACTGGCTTCTGGTCTCAGATGCGGCCAGATATTTTTAGCTGTACAAAACAGCTTGTTTTACTGATTGATATTGCAAATTGGTGTGTCTTACCATATTATGTATTATGTATTATTTTAATTATGAGCACACTGGTTTGTAATGCAAACAGTTTTACCGTTTACTGCACGTTGTTATTTTTATTCGTTATTTCCCTAGAGCGGATAATGAACCGGAAGTCTCACTTATAGGCTTACTTCCGCGTTGAAGAAAAAGGTATATAGTTTATATATAATACATATTTTTGTTCATATATTTCGTATATAGAGAGATTATTAAACATATATCATAAAAATATAAAATATATATTTTACAAACGGTGTTACACGCGTCCGCGATAACTGCTTTTGATTGGTCAGTCGCGATATCCGCGCTTATTTGCTTCGTCATTAGCAGCGATCTCTGAACGCTGTATATCGGCCCATCTGTCTAACTGAACTGGCGCTACAACATAAGTATAATTACTTGTACGTATTTCTAAGTGTTTTTGTAAATATTGCGTCTTTTCAATATTATGTTTTTCGTATCACTTCGCAGACTCGGATTCTCTCGTTTGAAACAAGGCAACTGCCGCCATCTAGCGTTTCAGCTAACGAATCGTTTGTTACGTTACTTTAGTTTTACTGTGTAGGATAACATTGTTTTTTTAACGTAAACTTTAAGATAATATACAGTTAAAGTAATAAAATAATTTAAATTAAAAGCAATATTTTATGCCTATGTATTAATTTATGTGGTGAGTAGCCGTGTAGTAGGATGTCAGACGGTAATTTGTCGCTATTTAGGTCTATACCTAATATATTTATGACTTACATGCAGTTATGACGTTAGATGAACTGAGAGAATACATTACTATTTTAAAAAATAACAACCTGCTAACATGCGGTGGAGGACCAGTGAGCCTTTGTTATATAGCCTATTTACTACACAATTAAAGTAAAATGTCATTATTTAATCTTGACAAACTATACACTATTATAAAGGTCAAAGCCTTGAAATTCATTTGGTCTCTGTTTTATTACAAATATCTTATACTGACTTTTACTTTTTTTTTTTTAAGTTCATAACTTTCATATGAAATATGAACCTTGTGTATCCACTGAGAACAAAAACCAACTCTTGTCCGCTTCTCATCAGAGTCTTTTACATCCCTCAGGGCTTTTAGTCTTAAAGTGTGCTTATTAGAAGAAAAGCTTCTCATGAGATTCTCACTTTAGTTCAAATTTCTTTAGCGAGGAGTATTATTTTTTCTATTTCAGTGGAAACTAATTGTTTATTGGAAATAGTGAATATCTTTAACCTTGTAACTGTCACCGTCCCCTCAGAGGGACGCCTAAGTTTACTTCACTATATTACAAATAAATCCTAATCTAATCATGACAATCTAGATATTGTTGGAAAGGTCTAAGACTCCTAAATAGATATTTTACCACTGTTTTTTGTTACAAATTATGTAAGAACAGTAATAGATTAATTTATGACAAGAGTGCACCTAAGAAATCTACATCATAACTACATCGTTCTGACCTTTGTCACAAAAAGTCTTTTTTCGTTGCCTTTTTCCCTATCACGTTTTAGAAATCATCAGAAATTATAAATAATTTGATAGCTAAAAACCTCAAAATTCATCCTTTGAAAGCCATTTTAAAATCAGACATTGCATTACCATGGAAATGGGACTTTAAAATCATATTACAAAATGTATTTGTTCATGAATTATAATGATTTAAGTTTGAATAGTGCACTTTTATGTCTCTGTTCAAAAATGGGGGTGACAGTTAAAGGGTTAAATAAATAGCGACCTGTTATATCACTGTTATATGCGACCCTGGACCACAAAAGCAGTTATAAAGGTAAACTTTTTGAGACTTATTCATCATATAAATAAATAGGCTTTCCATTGATGTATGGTTTGTTAGGATAGGACAATATTTGGCCGAGATACAAGTATTTGAAAATCTGGAATCTGAGGGTGCAAAAAAATCAAAATATTGAGAAAATCACCTTTAAAGTTGTCCAAATGAAGTTCTTAGCAATGCAAATTACTAATCACAAATTAAGTTTTGCTATATTTACGGTAGTAAATTGACAAAAAATCTTCATGAAACATGATATTTACTTAATATCCTAATGATTTTTGGCATAAAAGAAAAATCGATAATTTTGACCTATACAATGTTTTTTTGGCTATTGCTACAAATATACCCGTGCTACTTATAACTGGTTTTGTGGTCCAGGGTCACATATAGTCCCACAAAGCTGAATCACCTCCAATGCCACTGCGAATCCCCACATAAGTAGGTGTTGAGCAGATGTAGATCGTATGGCTGAACTCAGGGGAGAAAAGCAATTGAGTGAGCAGCAGTGTACCTAAATAATTGGGCACTTGAGGAAATGGTGACGAATATCTTTTAACACACCAGAAATGCTTTGATAATCAAATGCTGGCAGCACTAGAGGACTCTGCATACGTAAGCACAGCACATAGCACAGCACATTTTACTATATTTACGTAAACGGGCCTTTAAAGATATAATGAAGTTGCATTTAGTAGTGCTAAATCATTACTGAAGCATCTTTCTGTTTGCTTCAGGGTTTTCTTCCAGGATCCAACCAGGCAGCTATGATGGTTGGAAAGCCAGTCAGGCAGTGGAGGTCCATCTGTAAGGGACTGATCCTGGGCGCACTCCTGACCACCTGCATGATTCTTTTGTACTGCCTGTCAGCCCCAGAGGTCCAGCTTGGCCTGCAAGAGTGAGTCACTTCATGTATTTTGAAAAAGAGTAATGTACAAGTTAAAGTTTTAATGGATTAAAGCACTATTGTGGTGTGAATTTCATCAAGAAATAGCTAGAAAATACACTCCCGTTCAAAAGTTTGAGATCATTAAGATTTCTAATGTTTTTTAATTAGTTTCCTATGCTCATCCAGGTTGTGTTTATTTGCTCAAAAACATGGGGGAAAAAATTAATATTGTGAAATATTATTACAGTAAAAAAAATAATGCTTTTAATGTACATTAAAATCTAATTTATTCCTGTGATCACAGCTGAATTTTCAGCATCATTGTTTCAGATTATTACATGATCCTTCAGAAATCATTCTAATATGTTGATTTATTATCAATGTTGGAAACAGTTGTGCTGCTTAATATTTTTTTTGGAACCTGTGATACTTTTTTGAGAATTCTTTGATGAATAAAACATTCAAAAGAACAGCATTTATTTAAAATCTTAACAAAAATCTAACAATATACACTACTGTTCAAAGTTTGGGGTCAATACATTTTTATTCTTACTTTTATTCAGCAAGGATGTGTTACATTTATAAAAAGTGATAGCGAAGACTTATGTTGTTAAAGATTTATAGTTTGAATAAATGCTGGTCAGGTCAGGTCAGGTCAAGCTTTATTGTCATTCCGCTACATGTGTGGACATACAGTGGAATGAAATGTCGTGTCTCGCAGGACCACAGTGCTACATAAATAAACATAAATATGAACATAAATACACTAGACGTAGAAGCAATTTTTAATCCTATACATGTAACTATACATATACTATAAATAACTGACTATACATACACATAACCTAAGACAGACTATACAAGTAGTTCTTTTTGCTGTTCTTTTAAACTTTTTATTTATCAAAGAATCCTGAAATCCTGAAAAAGTATCACAGGTTCCAAAAACATATTTGCCAGCACAGATGTTGCCAACATTGATAATAAATCAGCATATTAAGACTGGAGTAATGGCTAATGAAAATGTAGCCTTGCATCACAGGAATAAATTATATTTTAAAGTATATTAAAATAGAAACCATTGTTTTATATTGTAATAACATTTTGACAAACATACTATTTATTTTCTGTATTTTTGATCAAATAAACACAGCCTTGATGAGCAGAAGAGACTTCTTTAAAAAACATTACAAGTCTTACTGATCCCAAACTTTTGAACAGCATCCAAAAATCAAAAGAAAACTAAAAGAAATTATCTTCATATTCATAAGGAAAATAGGTTAGTTCTGCATTGTGATGTTTTTTAATGATGATTATTAAGATTATTTCTTCCTAATTCTTGTGTCATTCTATCCTAACATTGTTTAAAATTAAAATTTCAGTTAAATTCAGTACGAAATACTAGTAATACAACTTATATACAACAGCCTCTTATGTCACCAAGGCTGCATGTATTTAGTAATATTCTGAAATGTTAAAAAAAATTACTTATTAAAATTACAATGACTTATTATTGAATTGAATATATTATTGAATATTGAATTACACACACACACACACATATGAATTAACATATATCTTAATTTGTATAATTAAGCATGTAATAAATAGTAAATATAAATAATAGTACAATTAATTCCTGTGATGCAAAGCTGAATTTTCAGCATTATTATTCCAGTCTTCAGTGTCATATTTCTTATTATTATCAATGTTCAAAACATTTTTTCTGGAAATAATAATACCATTTTTTCATGACTTTTTGGTAAACAGAAAGTTCAGAAGAACAGCATTTATTTCAAATAGAAATGTTTTTTATGACTTTATAAATGTTTCTATTTTAACTTTAAATAATTTTATATGAATTATTATTAATTATCAATGTTTAAAACATTTTTGTTGAAATGATGCAAATGCATCTAAATTTCAGTCAAATTACAAGGTTTTTGTTCATTTTTGTTTACAGGGTCCCAGTGCCTTACTCATGTGCTCATCGCCCTTCAGCTGCCCACTCCTCAACAATCTCTAACAGCTCCCATCATGCCTCCAGGCAGCAAATCTGCACTCCAAAAGTGGACATCATGTTCATGAAAACCCATAAAACAGCTAGCAGCACTTTCCTGAACATTCTCTTTCGCTTTGGTGAAAAACACCACCTCAAATTTGCCTTCCCCAACAGCCGCAATGACTTCTTTTACCCGTCCTCTTTCCATCGCTCACAGGTGAAGGACTACAGGCCCGGAATGTGTTTCAACATCATCTGTAATCACATGCGTTTCAATGCTGCTGAGGTGGCCAAAGTGCTTCCAGCCGACACCTCGTACATCACAATCCTCCGGGACCCGGCTGATCTCGCTGAGTCCTCGTTCCACTATTTTGGACGCGTTGTACCTCTCACTTGGAAGCTTTCTGGAGATGATAAGCTGAGAGAATTCCTGACGAATCCAAAGCTTTACTACGACCCGGAGGGATTCAATTCGTTCTATCTCAAAAACTTGCTTTTCTTTGACTTCGGACAGGATAATAACTTACATCCAGATGACCCAAAAGTGGACGAGGCCATTCACGCAATCGCCAAGCACTTCCATTTGGTAATGCTTGTGGAGTATTTCGAGGAGTCGCTCATCTTGCTCAAGGACGCCCTCTGCTGGGACATGGAGGACTTGCTTTTCTTCAAACTCAATGCCCGGAAAGGTTCAACCATTTCTAAACTGACTCCAGAGCTCAGGGCCAAAGCTCTGGAGTGGAACGCCATCGATTGGAAGCTTTACCAGTATTTCAACGCCACCTTCTGGCACAAAGTGGACGCTTACGGCCGTGAGCGCATGGCGAGAGATGTTGCAGAGCTGCAGCGCAGAAATGCAGAAATGGCTTCCATCTGCATTGAAGGAGGCCACGCTGTCGACGCAGGAAGCATCTTGGAGACTTCCATGCAGCCGTGGCAACCCATCGGTGAGAAGTCGATTATGGGATACAATCTGAAAAAGAATGTCGACAAAGCACATCGAAAGCTCTGCAGGAAGATGCTCACACCAGAGCTGCAGTATCTCACCGATATGGGTGTCAACCTGTGGATAACAAGACTGTGGGGTCACATAAGAGAGATCCTTCACTGGTAGCTCGGAAGAAGTGTTTTGCTAAGGTGAAAGGTCAGCACTGACTATATGGAAGCTTGTTTCCTCCACATAATAAAAGATTAAAATGTAATTGTGACTTTTATCTCACACTTCCACCTTTCTTCTCACAATTCAGACATTTTTCCAAAATTTTTTGTTCCACAATTGTTTTTTCCCTCAGAATTGCACATTTATATCGCACAGTTCCAAGCTTATATATTGCCATTTAGACTTTGTTTTTCACAGAAATGCAAGTTTATGTCTTGCAATTGTGAGCTACAAAATTGCAATGAGACTTTTTTTCTCAGAATTGCAAGTGTCTAAATGGCAAGATATAAACTCTAAATTGCAAAATATAAACTCACAATTTTGAGAAGAGAAGTCTGAATTGTTGAAGAAAAATGTCTGAATTGCAAGCTATAAATTCAGAATTGTGCAATAAAAATTTGTGGCAAAAATTTGAGAAAACATCTGAATCGTGAGTGATAAACTATGAATTTTGAGATTTATGAGTTTATATCTCATAATTTACGCTTTATATAATTAATTCTATGAAAGAAGTGTCGAATTGCAAGATATAAACCCTTAATTGTGAGATAGCAGTCTGAATTGTGGAAGAAAAAAAATTCTGAATTGCGAGATATGAACTCTAAATTGCAAAATATACAAATTTGAGAAGCAAATCTGAATTGTGGAAGAAAAATGTCTGAATTGCAAGCTAAAATTCAGAATTGTTAGATAAAAATGTGCAATTCTGAGAAGAAAGGTCAAAATTGTGAAAGAAAAAAATTAAGAAAAAATGTCTAAACTGTGAGCAATGAACTCTAAATTGTGAGATAAAAAACTTGCAATTCTAAGAAGAAAAGTCAGAATTGTGGAAGAAAAACTTTTGAGAAAACGTCTCAGTTGTGAGCGATAAACTCTGAATTGTGAAATTTGTGAGTTTATATCTCACAATTCCGTTTTTATATTTAATTCTGTGAAAGAAGTGTCTGAATTGCAAGATATAAATTCTAAATTGTGAACGAAAAAATCTAAGTCTAAATTGGGGAAGAAAAATGTCTGAATTGTAAGCTATAAATTCAGAACTGTAAAATAAAGACTTGCAATTCTGAGAAAAAAAAAGTCAAAATTTTAGAAGAAAAAAATTGAGAAACAATGTTTAAATTATGAGCGAATTGCAATTCCAAGAAGAAAAGTCAGAATTGTAAAATACATTTTTCGGAGAAAAAAATGTCTAAATTGTGAGCGATAAGTTCTAAACATGTTAACAAGATAAGATAACAACTTGCAATTCTAAGAATTAAAATCTGATTTGTGGACGAAAATTTTTTGAGAAAAAATGTCTAAATAGTGAGCGATAAACTCTAAATTGTGAGATAGAAACTTGCAATTCTGAGAAGAAATTTCAAAATTGTGAAAGACAAATATCTGGGGAAAAAAGTCAGTTGTACTCTTTTACGTTTTTTATTCTGTGGTGGAAATGAGCTTCCATAGACTTGTACACAACGACCTAAAACCTGTTTTTCTGTGTCAGAAAGAAATAAAAACATTAAAAGACATGACTGAATAAAACATTTTCATATTTAAATGAATCTTACCCGAATAAGTGGTGACAGTCACATCTTTAACATGTTAGTTTTGTGTTGAGAAATGTACTGTAAAAGTCACCGCTATGTATTACATGTACGTAGTGTGTGGGTGCTTGAATCAATCATAAAAATGAATCAACTACTGTTGAATGACCTCATTCTTTGAAGCTCTTATTGTTGGTGCCAATGGCAATAGCAATAATTTCTTAAACTGGTTTAGACTCATTCAGAACTTGAGCTTTACTGTTATCATCACATGAATGATAAGTTGGCTAGAATGTTGAGTGAAAAGGTGCTTTTAAGCTCAAATGTGATGACGTATTGGGCTTCCTGTGGAACAGGCCACTGAGCAGCAATGAAATCTGTGAAAGATGACAAAATAAAAACTTCATGTAACATACTTGTGTCTTGTTCATGCTTTGCTTGAACAAATATGTTTTGTCTTTCAGAGGTCAGAATGGATAAATTAATAAATGTGTTTCAGTAGTAAGAAGTTATTTAATATGTGGCTGTGTGAAGTAACATAGTGAGTTAACACCGGTAGTTTTAGTATCATAACATATTTGAAGTTAGCTTTTATTTTATATGTTCTGTTTTCATTTTAGTTCATTTTAGTTAAAGTTTTAGTGATTTTGTCTTTGTCATTTTTATTGTAATTGTTAGAATAGTCAATAAGCCTGACAGGGGCGCTACAGTGAAGAAAAGTACGAAATCGTCCTCCTAAACCGTCAGTCACAGGCTCAAGTGCCCTAGGATCATTGGCGCACACTGGACAAAACGCAGATTTGATGGTGAGCTTGGCAAAATGTTTTGGTATTTTGGATTTTTTTGAAAAACCTACTTTTGCAAACTATTCTTAGGGTTTTCGACCCGATCGGAACCAAACCAGTGCAGAAAGATTCTCTGGAGAATGACTTACAATAATTATAAAAAAGAAAAAAAAAAAGAAAGTTAAACTTTCGACTCTCCGTCGCAAAGGGATGCCAAAATGTTCGAAAGGGGCAGGGCCACTTTTAGTAATATGTCTATAACTCCTGAATGGAATGAGATATCTTGAATAAGAATACTGGAGTTTGGCCTCTTGGTGGCGCTATAAGAAGGAAAAAACATAAAAATGGCTATAACTGCACAACCATTTGTCCTATCAGCATGAAAATTGGTGTGCATGGTCTTGGTCCGAAGTGCTGCAAGTGTTTTGCGTATCTCAAAACAGTTTGAGCACCTGTTAGACAAGGTTAATGGAGACCGATTGGAATGAAACTTGGTGGGCCAATTCCACTCACGGCCCCAGAGGTCTGAGAGAAAATGTAAAGAAATCGGCCACTGGGGGGCACAAGGGTGTAAACAATTGTACGTCACACGTTTTTTTGCACATACGTGAGATATTCATATCATACTATAGAACTCTTCATTCTGGACAACTTTGCATCTAGAACCACTTCTATCAATCAAATCGTTTGTTAAAGGGGTCATCGGATGCTAAGTTCACTTTTACATGTCGTTTGAACATTAATGTGTGTTGGCAGTGTATGTACAAATCTACCCTATAATGATAAAAATCAATGCAGTGGTTTTTAATTAATCTGTAAAAATAATATCCCCTTTTTCAAGTCGAGCCATTCTCAGATGCCTGTTGTTGTTGCATCACACCCACAGAGGCCGCTCCCACAATAATTGATTGACATGAGCGTCTTACCTCAGATCAGCTATAACAGTCCGACCTCCATGTTTTGATGCCAGAGCAGGGATGTAAGTTAGACAAGAATTGAGCGATTGAGGTGTTGTGTTGCTGGATGTAATAATGAATGTAGTGGTCGTCATTTACTCCCGACATCTGAGCTGCTGAAGATGCAGTGGATTACGTTTGTGAAGGGAATGCGCCTCTCAATCTCGCATATATCCGTCTATGTGAACGCGTGATCCAGCTTCACTTACAGCAGAAGTGAGTATAAGGATTTTTTTATGAATCTTTGCGATCGCCTTTCCTAATGTGCTAGTTTGCAAGTTTAGCGGGTAAATGCGGCTAAAGTAAACAGGCTCGTCTCTCCACAGAGAGAAGAGAGGGGCGGGGCGAGCAGAGCTCATTTGCATTTAAAGCAGCCTCGACCAGAATGGGATGATTTTTGCAGAGCTGATTTTGGCAAGGTAAAAAGGGTGTTGTTTTACACTAACATTAAGAAATTTTGAACCAAAGTATATTATAGACTTTTCATTAAGACCCTAAAGAATCATATCAAATTGTGGAAAATGGGCATCTGATGACCCCTTTAAATGATTGAGAAGATGTAAAAAAACCTACTTTTGCCAACCAGTCCTAGGTGAAAAAAAAAACACTGCAGTACAATTCTCTGGACTCTCTATGCCAATAATTATCAAAAAAAATGTTGAAATGTACCCTTTGGGAAACTATAAGGGGGTCGTTCAGAAAACTCAGAACTTTATGAAACAAGCTGAGCAAATGTGACAGATGATTCTAGACAAGCATGCAAAGTTTTAAGGGGATCGGACCACAGCTGGCGCTATAGCAGACACAGACATTAATAAACTTCATATTTCTATGGCAAATTACCTGTATTTGTCAAAAACCTTTTTTCAATCAATGATTTAGTTGGTTACAGGCTTGCTGAACAAAATTTATTTTTCCATATTTGCCTTAAAGCGCTTGAATCCTATATAATATAGCTTGCAGCTATATTGTTTTATTTAATTCATTTTCAAATGTGTCTATATATTTTTTATAGCTACATTTTAGTTATTTTAGTAGCCTGCTTTATTCAACTCTTATTCAATTTTTATTCAACGAAAATGTTGGCATAGCAACGAAAATGTTTTGTTTGTGTGTGTGTGTGTGTGTTTAGTTGTAGTTAACGATAATAAACCTATCTACCTCAAAAGAAATCTAATATAAAGAAAAGATGACTGGCAAAATAATATTTCAAATGGTTGATCGACACATTATTCATAAAGCTCAGCAATTTATTTTCCAGCCAGCCAGCATACAGACAGATAGAAAGATAGATACTATAGATAGATCTTATGAACATAAATAAAATATACATATTATATCTTAAAATCAGTCCTAAGGCTTTCGTCAGATGAACCTGATCGTCAATCAATATGTTTTCCTTCCCGTAAAAGGAAAATAAAAACGTTCTTCTGTTTTACGTCGGACGCGTTTTACTGTCGCACTGAGCGCTGGCCGGAAGTGTGTTTTAAACAGTCGGGGGTTTTGTGTTGGTTGTTTGTGCGTTTACAAACTTTTATTTTTTTTTATTTACGACCACCTCTTTGTCCACAAAAATGGGGAAAAGACAGCATCAAAAAGATAAGATGTGAGTTTTTATGAAACGTAATGCGAGTAAAATATGATATGTTTGCAATGAACAGTAACTGTTGAGCATCATATAGTTATATTATCTGGTGATGATTTCACTGAAAACAAAATTAATATATTCTTTATTGCAGTGATATCGTGTTATGTGTAATCTGAGGTTCATAACGTGTTTGTCTTAAGTCCAGTGAGATTGTATACAAGTCCAGCTGTCATTAATGCATCTTTCTAATTGCAACTGCAGTATCTTTTTTGTAGTTACGTTTTAGCGTTGTTTTAGTAGTGATTGCTAACCATTTGTTATTGTTTAATTAAACTCTGATTCTTAATAATTATAATGTTCGTTATGTCTATGTCTATGTCTATGTCTGTCTGTTTCAGGTACATCACATGTGCAGAATACACTCAGTTTTATGGAGGGAAGAAATCAGGTACTTACACTAGTCTGGATATACTGAACTATTTGTGCTAAGAAAATATTTGTTAAAAATGTTCAATAGTAAAAACACTGGGATACATTTTACAATATCAGTAAAACAAATAAACACGGTATTCAGAGATTATTTTACATTAGAAGTTTAGATGCAGCATGTCATAATGCAGTTTGTATGTTTTATAAAGTAAAGTGCAATGTAATATAATGTGAGACAAATTATACATATTACACATTGTAAAACCTGACAGTTCAGGGTTTCCCCATTGTCAGGAAAATAATAAAATTGTGATTTTTCAGGCCTGAATGAATAATTAAATCAGGTCCTCGGTTTGTACACTTTCATTCATTCATTTCATTTTTTGCACTTTTATTCAGCAAATATGCATTACATTGATCCAAAGTAACAGTAAAGCCATTTATAATGTTACAAAAGAGTTCTATTTCAAGTAATTGATGTTCTTTTAAGCTTTCTGAGAAAAATATGTCATGGTTTCCACTAAAACATTAATACCGTTATTAACGTTAACACCGTTAACAATAAGAAATATTTCTAGAAATTAGCATATTAGAATAATTTCTGAAGGACTGGATTAATGGCTACTGAAAATTCATATTTAACATCTCATGAAAACAATTGCTTCTTAAAATATATTAAAACAGAAGAAGATATTTAAAACTTTAATAATATTTTACAATAGTTTTTTCAACAGCATTAAAAAAAAACTCTTATCAACCCCTAACTTTTGAACAGTAGTGGATGTAATGCGTTGTGTAATCTATGTTATGTAATATAGTTTTATTTTGTACACTTTTTGTTTGATATTGCTAGTGCTTTTTTTCCCCCTTTGAAACCCTCTGAGATCAGTAAAATAAGCCTTTTGTCATCATGTTTATAGAAATCCCACAAGCCAATTTCAGACGTCTGCCCTTTGATCACTGCAGGTGAGTTTTCACTTCTTTCATGTTTGATTAAAAAAAAAAGTCCTTTGTGTTTCTTCTGGTCAGTAATTTAGGTTTAGTACAATAGATTCTGCTTTCATAACTGCTGATCAAGGATTTCAAATTATACTTTTATTGGTTATATGTGAGTTAAAATTTCCCCCATGTTAAACTTTTCTATTTAGTTTTTAATAGAAAGAGCGAACTATTTGTAAGCCATTCGTAGGTTGACTTTCTGAAAATAATGCTATTTTTAACACACTTGTCTGTTTTTTGATCATGTAACATCAAATCTATCTATCTTTTAATTTTTATCTCTTATGTCTTACATAGTTTGTCTCTTCAGCCCTTTGAGTATCCCATGTGCACAGTGGATGGAGTAGTTTTTGACCTAATGTGAGTATATCAGTCTCACCAGCAGCATTCTTTGCATTCTTTCTTTGCGTTCATGATTTTATAATCGCTTACATGTTTTAATTATATCCTTATTTGTAGTAGCTTATATTTATTATAAAATACATTACCCTTAAATGGGGTGAAATTAATACTTTTATTCAGCAAGGATGCATTAAATTGATCAAAAGTGACAGTAAAGACATTGTTACTTCAAATTATATTGTAAAAACATGTTTTTTGGACTTTCTGTTGTCAAAAAGTGAAGAACAAAATTTGAGAAATATTTTGAAAATCCTGAAAAATAATATTGTGGTTCAGCAAAAATGTTAAGCCACAAAAAAACGTTTTCAGCATTGATAATAATCAGAAATCTTCTTAAGCAGCAAATCATCATATTAGAATGATTTCTGAAGAATCATGTGACACTGAAGACTGGAGTAATGATGCTGAAAATTTAGCTTTGCACCACAGGAATAATTTACATTTTAAAATATATTAAAATAGTAAAGTTATTTTAATTTTTGCTAACACTTTATAATATTATGTTTTTAGTTTTGCTGCATTCCCCAAACTTTTGAATGAAAGTATTATCTTTAGTGGTGTGTTGATGCAAGAAAAAAAGATGAACATTTGTTTTCTCTTTAGGAGCATTGTGCCTTGGATTAAGAAGTTTGGTACCAACCCCATAACTGGAGAGGTATTTCTTTTATTTCAGTTTATAATATATTATGCATTTGACACTGATCAATACACTTTAAAATCATTAAGAGGTGGAAGCTTTTTATGATAAAATATCCTGTATGGATTCAACCACTAGAGGGCGTCAGAGTCCATTTATGGAGAAGCCAAGTGTTTGACTGATGACACCAAGTAAACAGCAATATCATCAACTCCAGATGATGCTATCTGTGTGCTTGCGTGTGCATTCTAGAGTATCAAAAGCTATAAAGCAAAATCTCTTATTGTACGTATGATTAAAAGAGCACTGCAGGTTTTAGAAAAATAATAATATTTAGTGTTGTTTTCCAGGGCAAACTTGTATTTAGGGTTAGTAAACCTCTTACCTTAAGGAATAAACTTGTGTCTTGCTTGTGATACAGACTTTAAATCATCTGACATCTTGAGTCGAAATGTGTGAGAACTTCTTTATGCGATTAGACTGATTTTTACCTTTCAGATAATAAACCTAGGCCAAAACATCCTAGAGACTTACATTGAATTAGGTGCCTGAGCCTCATATGTTGGCTTTTTTAACCTGAGCCAGTAACCAATTCACTAAAACTATTAAAAATCATTAGAGAAAATATAAATAGTACATTTAAAACTGAATAAAAAAATAAAAATATAAAAAAAATACAAAACTCATGAAATTGACACAAGCAGATAACAAAATTGCTAAAATTTAAATGAAAATCATATTAAAATACTATATTATATGATATAAATTACAAAATAAAAGCTAGAAACTAAAATGAAAATTAACAGAACTAAAATTAATATTTAAAACATGAATGCATTTTAAATACTACAATATCATATTTTTAATGCTAAAATAACCAACTAGCAACAAAAACACAAAAGCACAATATACTGGTAAGAAAGTGCAAATAAAATGTTAAGATAACCCAAAGCCTTTCATAATCATAATTTTGTTACATGTTTGTCAAATAGTAGGTATTTTCTGCTTTGAGAGTTTCATTTTATGTT
>VONZ01000043.1:2050000-2328625 GCA_012976165.1 Labeo catla
AGTGGGACAGAGGTGAGGAGTCATCTTTTGGCGTTAAAATAGTACTGTCAGGATTTACTAAAGACGCGCTGTGAAGAATGCGTGTGACGTTATTGAATATGCATTTGTAGGGGTTTCCATTTCAGACTCAAAATTTATGGGATGTGAGTATTAAAATGAGTCACACAACGCGATTTAATAACGTTTGTGCTAGTCAAATTACTGGTATTTGTGCCATTATTTAATGCCTAAAAAAGCATGTCTTAAAGCAGCCAGTAATTTGCGCTGGTCTTGGTAGATTGCACTGGTCGAAATTATCTGGCCGCATCTGTGTTCTTTAATGTGCGCATTGTCTGTAAATCACATGTTGAATTTTCCCCTCCCGTCGATGCTTTTATGGAATTGCACTCTAACGCTAATTTGGCCTGTTTAGTAAATCTGACCCTAAGTGTTTTTCATTATTTTTTCCATACAGTGGTAATCAATGTTCATTAGTAAGAAAACATTTTTTCCAAATAGTAAATAATGAAAGGATTTTCATTTTTGAGTGAACTATCCCTTTAATGTAAATCTGCTTTATTCGAACATAGCAAAAGCTATATGTGTCTCATACAGTTGAGGTCAAAAGTTTACATATACCTTGGAGAGTCTGCAAAATGTTAATTTTTTTTACCAAAATAAGAGGGGTCATACAAAATGCATGTTATTTATTTATTTTTTTTAATACTGACCTAAATAAGACATTGAACATAAAGGACGTTTACATATAGTTCACAAGAGAAAATAATAGTTGAATTTCTAAAAATTACTCCGTTCAAAAGTTTACATACACTTAATTATTAATACTGTGTTGTTAACTGAATGATCCACAGCTGTGTTTTTGTATTGTATTTTTTTTTTTATTTTTAGTGATAGTTGTTCATGAGTCCCTTGTTTGTTCTGAACAGTTAAACTGCCCGCTGTTCTTCAGAAAAATCCTTTAGATCCCACAAATTCCTTTTTCAGCATTGTGTATTTAAACCCTTTCCAACAATGACTGTAGAATTTTGAGATCCATCTTTTTCACACTGAGGACAACTGAGGGACTCATACACAACTATTACATAAGGTTCAAACGCTCACTGACGCTCTAGAAGGAAAAACGATGCATTAAGAGCCAGGGGTGAAAACTTCTAAACAGAATGAAGATGTGTACATTTTTTATTATTATGCATAAATGTAGTATTTTGTCCTTTAGTACTGCCCTTGAGAAGCTACAAAAGATACTTACATGTTTCCCAGAAGACAAAATAAGTTAAATTTACTCTGATCTTCAAATTCCAAAAGTTTTCACCCCCTGACGCTTAATGCATCGTGTTTCATTCTGAAACATCAGTGAGTGTTTGAACCTTCTTTAATAGTTGCATATGAGTCGCTCAGTGGTCCCTAGTGTGAAAAGATGGATCTAAAAATCATACAGTCACTGTAGGAAAGGGTTAAAATACACAAAAATGCTGAAAACCCACAGAATTTGTGGGACCTGAAGGATTTTTCTGAAGAACAGCAAGCAGTTTAACTGTTTAGGACAAACAAGGGACTCACAAACAACTATCACTAAACAAAAAAAAAAAAAACACAGCTGTGCATCATTCAGTTAAAAACACAGTATTAAAAATCAAGCATATGTAAACTTTTGAATGGGATCATTTTTATAAATTCAGCTATTATTTTCTCTTGTGGACTATATGTAAAAGTTTATGTGAAATATCTTATTCAGGGTCAGTGCTAAATAAAAAATAACATGCATTTTGTATTATCCGTCTTATTTTGGTAAAATAATAAACATTTAGCAGATTCTGCAAGATTTATGTAAACTTTTGACCTCAACTGTACATGCTCGGTCTAATTTGTAGTAAGTAATCAGGATTTATTAACATTAGATCAAGGAAAGAATTTTTTTTAAAAACTTTTCCACACATAATTAGCGTTAAATGAGCCCTACTGTGTCTTTGAACATTTAACTAATGAACCATAACATGCAAGGCACATAATCTGTTTTTATCTATGGGTTTGTTGAAATTTTTTTTAAATTATGCATTATAAATAACTATGTTTTGTAGTCTGAATTCATCAATGACAAGTTTAAACCGCAATTGAGTATTTAATAGTAGAAATATGTACAATGAGCGGCAATTCCAAATTGCAAAGCTGACTGTATGAACTTTCTCCAGTTGTTTAATCTGAGAGTGAAGATGTAGAAATTGAATTTATTAAAGGGTTTAACATTTCTCTCGTTTCATTTCCATAACAGTAGCTATGATATATTGAATACTTTTACTCTCTCTTGCATCGCAAAGCACCATCTGTCTGCATAAAATTACCAGCTTAGACAAAGGCCAAATGAATGAACGTGTGTCATGTTGCCGTTTTAATGCACGTTATTTTTTTCTACAATGTTTAAAACAACTTTAACACTTGAGTGCGTTCCATATGGTTAAATCCTAAATGTATAAAACAGACACGTTCATTCATTATATCTTCAAATCTGTTTCATTTCTGTCCTGAGGCATACATATACTGAAGTTATGCAAAGAATATCTTATAAAGGGTCATAAATTTGTATAAAAGTTGGGAACTGAAACATGCCAGGTTTACAACCAAACCAGTGTTTTCCTATATACTTCATCCACATACTTCAGTGTTAGTCTGGCAATGAACATGTCCTTTGGCCTCTGCATTGAGAACTGTCTGGACTTCAATCATTGCAATTCAGCCACAAGAGTCCTTTATGCATGTGCATGACCGGGAGGTGGAAGGTACAGTTGGAACCCAGCTGGCAGAAGATGATGAGTTGCACCTGGTTCCTTACAGCCCATGGCATTATGGCTTTATAATTTCAACGTGTAATGCTTGACATGAGAAGACTGCACTACATATTGATTGTCAGTCCTGTTTGGATTTTCACATGGCCCCCCAATCATACCTGATGTAATATGTGCTTATGCTTCTGTGGCCTCTGAAATATGTCATACTTGTGAGATGAAAATAACACCTTGGGGCTAACTTGATATTTTTGATTCCTTTGATCTAACTACAGATAATTAGAACATTTTGTGCCATATTTTTCTATTTTTTGACACGGGACGCTTTTGAATGTAATGAATCGCTAATCTAAGATAAGCAATCTATTTAAAAAAGCCTTACAATTAATCATGTCGATCCCTTTTCTTTTCCAGCTCTTCAATCACATAGCTGAATGCTTGGCCAATTTCCTTGAAAAAATGGGCATCAAAAACAAGAAGCTGCCTCTTGGCTTTACCTTTTCATTTCCTTGCCAGCAGACCAAACTAGATGAGGTGAGATGAGAAGGGGAAAAGGATTAAAGGGAAACAACACTTAAAATTAGCTGCTCTTTTATGAGAATATCATGTTTCCATGGCTGCCCTTATTTCTGTACAGAGTTTTCTCGTCTCTTGGACCAAAGGTTTTAAGGCGAGTGGAGTGGAGGGGAGAGATGTTGTGGGCCTGTTGAGAAAAGCCATTAAGAAAAGAGGGGTGAGTGTCATGAGTCTGTGTGTCATGGTTTTACATTCTGAAGCTAATGGTTTAATAGTGTTTCTAGTACAGTCTTAACGGTGCGTGAAAAAAGTCTAAAAAAAGCTTTGAAGCGTTTTATGTATATAATTGTACTTTACTTTCATTTTTATGAAGGTTTTATCTACTAATCTACTGACAGATTCAAATACTCAGTGGTAGCATTTATACTACTGTTCAAAAGTTTCAGTAAGATTTTTATTTTTCTGAAAGAAATGAATGCTTATATCCAGCAAGGATGCATTAAATTGATCAAAATTGACAGATTTTTTTTTTTTTTTGTAACAGAAGTCTTTACTGATTCAAATAAAAATGTGTTAAAAATTAAGAGTTTCCACAAAGATATTAAGCAACAATATATATATATATATATATATATATAATAATATGTTTCTTGAGCAGCAAATCAGCATATTAGAATGATTTCTGAAGGATCATGTGACACTGAAGACACTGAAGAAATTTAGCTTTGTCATCACAGGAATGAATTATATTTTTAAAAATATATTTAGATATTAGTTATTTTAAATGCTGTTTTACAGTATTACTGTTTTTACTGTAAAGCATTTATTTTTCAAGTAAATGCACACTTGGTGGGCATAACAGACATTTAGAAAAAGAAAGAAAATAATATCCACTACAACTCAATATGTATCTGTGCCTATTTCAAGTAAACCTGTAATTACAATATGTGTGTTTTTGTAGCAATAGCCAACAATACATTGTATAAATCAAAATTATAAATTTTTCTTTTATGACAAAAATCATTAGGATATTAAATAAAGGGGTCATCGGATGCCCATTTTCCACAAGTTGATATGATTCTTTAGGGTCTTAATGAAAAGTCTATAACATGCTTTGGTTAAAATTTCTCAATGGTAGTGTAAATAACACCTTTTTTTTTTTACCTTGCCAAAATCAGCTCTGCAAAATTCATCCTGTTCTGATCGAGGTTGCTTTAAATGTTAATGAGCTCTGCTCGCCCCGCCCCTCTTTTCTCTTTGTGGAGTGACGAGCCTGTTTACTTTAGCCGCTTTTAGCTGCGTTTATTATTTTTACAGATTAATAAAAACCACTGCATGAATTTTTATCATTATAGGGTAGATGTGTACATACACTGCCAACACACATTAATGTTCAAACAACATGTAAAAGTGAACTTTGCATCCGATGACCACTTTAAATAAAGATCATGTTCCATGAAGATATTTTGTAAACTTCCTACCGTAAATATATAAAAACTTTATTTTTGATTAGTAATATGCATTGTTAAGAACTTCATTTGGACAACTTTAAAGGCAATTTTCTTATTTTTCTTATTGTCCTATCCTTACAAACCATACATCAATGAAAAGCTTATTTTAAAATAAAAAATGGACCCTTATGACCCTTATGGTCCAGGGTCACATATGTCAAAGTACTGATTCTTATGTCTTAATGATTTATCATGTTTTGCAAATAAGTTTTATGTTCACATTTTTATATAATGTGTATGATAAGAAAACAAGATTATTCTGAATGCTTTTGATGTTTTGTCAGTTTCTTAAGATATTTCCTAAAGGATTAATTCACTTCCAGAATAAAAATTCTGATAATTTACTCACCCCATGTCATCCAAGATGTTCATCTCTTTCTTTCTTCAGTCAAAAATAAATGAAGGGTTTTGAGGAAAACATTCCAGGATTTTTCTCGATATAGTGTACTTTAATGGGTCAAAATTGCAGTTTCAATGCAGCTTCAAAGGCCTCTACATGATCCCAGCTGAGGAATAAGGCTCTTATCTAGCGAAATGATCTGCCATTTTCTAAAAAAAAAAGAAAAATAAAAAGTACATACTTTTTATTCACAAATGCTCGTCTTTCACTATGTAATGTGTGAGGTCGAGCTAAAGCAACAAGAGCATTTGTGGTTAAAAAGTGTATACAACATTTTTTGAACCAACATATATATAAATACCTTTTGATTAATTATGCATCAGCCACAGAAAATGTTTTCATAATGAAACTGATACGATGATGGTACCAGAGAAGCATGCATAATTTGAAGTGCTGGTCAACAGACAATTAAACTGAAATAATATTAAAAATATTTTTGATTTAAAAAAAACAAAAAAACAAATAAAGGTTTTAGCATCACCCTTTTAACCCATTAAAATTGCTGTAACATTGCTTTGTTTGAGTATTGTGTTCCAGCATTGTTCAAAAGAACAAATAAGTGCCAACATTTTTATTTATTTATTTATTTATTTTTTCTCTGCAGGACTTTGACATTGACATTGTGGCTGTGATCAATGACACCGTTGGCACCATGATGACCTGCGGCTATGACGACCATCACTGTGAGATCGGCCTCATTGTCGGTGAGTCACAGTCTTACATTTGCACTCATATGCTAGCTGAGATCAGTGGGAAATATCAGCCAGGGTGTCAGTGATATTGTCAGGTGTGCTTGGTGTGAGTGAAAGGTGCTTTATTCAAACAGAGAACTTTTGTTCTGTCGTTTGTTTTGGTTATTGGTTGTGGGAATATTACAGCACACATTTCAGGTATTTTATAGCCTGTTCAGGCCTATTATTACGGCCTGACAAAATGATTTTGGTAGCGTGTTAACAATGCTAATTCTCACACTCCACTAAAAGAGCTAATTGTTTTGATTCATGTTCCCCAATAATGTGTCAAATATGTGTAATTATAGAGGCTAGAGCAGATGTCTCAGAGTCTTTCACACAATCTTTATATGCACAGGCTCAGTTATTACAGTCTCTAATTTGTGCATAATTTTAACGCTCTCTCACATTAGAAGACAAAAAAAGAGAGCCAAATTTATAGTTGCAAGTGGAAGTACAGCCAAAGTTCTTTTAAAACACTAACAGCTGGAGTGAAGGTTTAGAAATAAGTAAATATACCTTCTATTTAAATTTTATTTTTAACTTTCTGTTCATTAAAGAATCAAACTGTGTCATGATTTCCAACCCCCACCCAAAAAAAAGTTTGCATGCGCTTGATTCTTAATACTGTGTTCTTACTTGAATGATCCACAGCTGTGTTTTTTTGTTTAGTGATAGTTGTTTATGAGTCCTTTGTTTGTCCTGAACAGTTAAACTGCCTGCTGTTCTTCAGAAAAATCCTTCAGGTCCCAAAAATTCTTTGGTTTTTCAGCATTTTTGTGTATTTGAACCCTTTACAAAAATGACTGTATGATTTTGAGATCCATCTTTTCACACTGAGGACAACTGAGGGACTCATATGCAGCTGTTACAGAAGGTTCAAAGGCTCACAGATGCTTCAGAAGGAAAAACCATGCATTAAGAGGTGGGGGGTGAAAACTTTTGGAATTTGAAGATCAGGGTAAATTTAACTTATTTTGCCTTCTGAGAAACATGTACCTACCTTCTGTAGCCTTTGAAGGGCAGTACTAAATGGAAAAAATATATTATTTAGGCAAAATAAGAAAAATGTACACATCTCCATTCTGTTCAAAAGTTTTCACCCCCAGGCTCTTAATGCATTGTTTTTCCTTCTGAAGCATCTGTGAGCATTTGAACATTCTATGATAGTTGCATATGAGTCCGTCAGTTGTCCTCAGTGTAAAAAAAAAAAGATGAATCTCAAAATCATACAGTCATTGTTGGAAAGGATTTAAATACACAAAAATGCTGGAAAACCAAAGAATTTGTGGGACCTAAAGGATTTTTTTCTGAAGAACAGTGGGCAGTTTAACTGTTCACGACAAACAAGAGACTCATGAACAACTATCACTAAACAAAAAAACACAGCTGTGGATCATTCAGGTAACAACACGGTATTAAGAATCAAGTGTATGTAAACTTTTGAACAGGGTAATTTTTTTATAAATTCAACTATTATTTTCTCTTGTGGACTATATGTAAACATCTTTTATGTGAAATATCTTATTTAGTTCAGTACTAAATAAACAATAACATGCATTTTGTTATGGTCCCTCTAAACTGTATATAGGCAGCAATTGTTTTCAACATTGATCAGCTTTGCAATCACAGAAATAAATTATATTAAATGTAATAAATTACATTTAACACGTATTAAAAATAGAAAACAGATATATTAAATTACTATATTAAATATTACAATTTCAGTTTTTCAAATATTGCAATTTTTTTTTATAGGAAAAGACAAATGTTTTAAAATGTTTTAAATAACAGTTTTCATGCTAAATTTAAGTGTATAATGTGTAAGTAAATTGTTTGTTAAATTGATTGTTAGTAAATAATAGTAAGAATCCTGTACTTAAGCATGATTACTGTCATGCAAATGGAGAAAATCCTTTGTAACTGAAGGCAGCTGGTTTATGTTGAGAGACTGTAGTAGGCTTTGCTGGTAGCTGGGCTAATAAAACAAGCTTACCCAAGGCTTACCGTGTCATTTCCCACTGAGCCAGACCACTGTTGAATGTACAGTTGAAATATAATTGAACATCGTGAAAATATAATAAAGTAAATTCCCCTGCCTGTACCTTTAAACACAATATTTTAGGGTTTGGGGGAATCTATTGAGTATGTGGTTTTCACAGTGCTTAGAAAACCAACAGGCTGTATTTTTTTTTTTTAAAGAGGAATCTTTTGTTCTTTTGTTCTTTTGAGGAGTCTTGGTTTGTTTGCATTTGCATTTGCATTCATTGTAGAATATTACACCTTCCTGACGTTACACAGCTTGAAGACGTGAGTCGTCTGCATCATTACGTCAACCAGTATTATATTCTTAACTAATATTCGTGTTTTAGACTCCTACACAGATAAAGAGATTATGTTTCACAATCACAAGTCATGAATTGGCTCCACTGCTTAAGTCTTTGTAAGGGTAATAAAGACACAGTTTAGAGCAGACCCACCCAACATGAATCATACCTTTGGCATTTTCTTGAACTTCCCAGTTTGTTATCTGCTTTAGTAGTAGTTCAAATACGCAAAGCAAAGACAGCCGAGTCACTCTTATCAAGGGACGTGAGGATGGATTTGTACCACTTCACTTGGCTAGACATTTCAATTACTCTGGTTTTTTCCCATTGGATATAAGACTGACAATGCCTGTTTGAAGTGTAACTCAGTGAAAATGGCATATACAAAGCACAGATTGTAGATATGTTGTCTTTTAAAAATGTAGTTAAAGAAAAGTTCACTCCTTTAAAAAGAAAATGGTCACTATTTACTCTCCCTCATGCTGTTTCTTGTTGGCTTTAGTAGCTACATGATCCTAATCTTTAAAAAGCTCTTTGGCCTCAACATGCATCATGCCTTTGTCATTGCAGGACACATTTAGCATGTTGACAGGCTTTGTGCATAATGATTCACACATAATAAATCTGAACACTCTCCTGTCTTTTGTTGCTCATGTGCGTTGTTGCTGCAGAGACTAAACATTCATTTTAATAAGTCACAAAGCTCCTTTACCACCAAAGATTCCACATCACACTGTAGAGATATCGGATCCACCACATGCATATTTTAAATGGTAACACAAGCCTACACTGTATATCTGATTTCTTGATGCTACCTTAAAACAGAAAATGAATTTGGACAATTCTGAGGAAAGGAGGAGGTGTTGATTCCCACAGTCATGGGAAATTGTAACATTTTCAATTTCCAGGTCTCTTTAAAGTTATGGAAATGTAATACTGTGGTGAAAAGTTGTGGAACTGTATATAGTTAATGTAAATTTCTGCTTTCCTGCTTTGAGCCACATTTAAATCTCAGGTCTTTTTTCTCTTTGTTGAGGCATTTATACATAAGTATGAATCTCCTATACATACAAATGGGAAATAATCTCCAGCAGTCCACAAGAAATCCTTTAAAAATACTTATACATTAAGCATGAACTACTGTAAAATGGAGATGTCATGGAAATTCATTGGTCAAAAAAGGTGAGAACCATTTTGAAGTGTCTCAGTATGGGTCATTTCTCTTCAAGTTATGTTAACCACTAAACTTAAAGAGATAGGCTCACCCAAAAATAAAAATCACCCCATGATTTACTTACCCTCAAGCCATCCTAGATCTATATGAATTTCTTCTTTCAGATGATTGTATTTAAAAAATATCCTGGCTCTTTCAAACTTTATAATGGCAGTGAATGGGTGTTGAGATTTTGAAGCCAAATAAATAGCATCCATCCATGATAAATAGTACTCCACACAACTCCGGGGGGTTATTAAAAGCCTTCTGAAGTACATTGATGCGTTTGTGTAAGAAAAACATTTATATTTAAAAGTTTATAAACCATAACATTTAGCTTCCGCTAACTGAGAGAGGGCGTTCCAGCAGATGAAGCAGTATAAGCTTCATTAAAAGGTGATTAAGTGATGAAGCGCAGAGGAGAAAGCAAAACAAAACACCGGTCACAAATTAGAAATACAAAACAAGGATTTGCAAAGAAAAATGTCAGAGGATTTCGACGTATGCCCAAGAGGAGAATGGGTTTCCTTTGCTGTAAAAAAAGCTTGGTTCTCGTGAAACTAGCATATTCTCACCAAAGCTTAACATACATGTACGTCTAAGGATGGGTGATGTGGCCAAAAAGTTATCATGACAATAATTTTGTCCATATCAGTCAATATCGATAATTATCACGATAAATGTCAAATTTGTATTTCTTTCAGATTTTAAAGGCAGATTTTTGCTACTATGTGAAAGTTGTAAAAACCAGACGGGCTTTAAACATGACAAACACATTTTTTAAAAATTCTTTACACTTTTTCCAATAATTTTTCCTTAACAAAATAAATATCTTAGGCACTCTGCACCTTGGAATATTTCGTCTTTCAGCTGATATTTACCTCCAAATATCCAAAGAGCACTGTTGATTTACTGAAGAGACCAGTGCAGCATTCTTGGCCTTTGTTATCTTCTTAAAATAAATATCTTAATGGAAAAAAAGCAATTTCTTAGTTCTGCATGTTTTAATGAGTAATATTGTTTCAAATCAAGAAACAGGTTTGTGTTGCCTGATAATAATAATAATAATTTGCATTTATCTCATAGAAATACACATTTGATAGTAGCTTGAGTTAGGATGTAGATGTAGATTTATGTTCATTATCAAAATCAGTAATATCTGTAAAAATTGTAGCAAGCTTTTTATATGGTGAAATGTAATTATTCTGATTTTTGGAGGTTTTATTTATATTTATATATTTATTTATATTTTTTATTTTTTATTTTTTTAAATTAACCATCACTCTTCCATAGCAGCATACATTTAGATCATGATAATAACAGTTAAAACCACAAATATAGCACCTCAGTACCATGGTAAAAATGTAATACGGTTCCTAGGTATTTGTTTGAAAAACAGTAGTCTAAATACATTTAGTGTAAATGCATAAACGCTATAGCTTAATCACAAAAAATACTGTAACTATATTCCATTACTCATCCTTCAATACATTTAATACATGTTTATATTAATAATATATGACACAAATAAACCCACTTTTCTGACACAATACCACTGTGCAGTAAGTGCTACTACAGTAAATCTATGGTAAATAATGGCGATATGTAGATTACAAAGCCTTCTTACTGTATCGTGTTTGTTCTGTTTGTCAGTGCTGTTTCATCTGGCTTTAAACAATTTGTGTTCTTTACTGAATTCAACACTGGATCTCACAGCGTTGTTTAATGACCGAGACTCATCAGTGAGTGAACGCATCTGCTCTAGTAAGTTTGCGCCGTGCCACCATTTGAACTTTGATCCAGGCGGATAAACAATCCGAGTGCCGCGCTTCAAATGACTAGCGCTCTTTTGTTCCGCCTTTGCCACATAAACATTATATACAACATTTATTTTTTACAAATTTTAACTGCTTTCACTAATCTACTAATGTGATTCTTTGGTTGATGCTTGAACATTTATTTTTAATTTATTTGTGTAAACATTTTTAATGTGGGTGCAGTTATGGGTTTGCATGCAACATATGATGTCAAACAAAGCGTAAACGCATTGTGTGCGTGTGTTTTACAGGGACGGGCACCAACGCGTGCTACATGGAAGAGATGCGGCATTTGGAGCTGGTGGACGGTGACGAAGGTCGCATGTGTGTGAACATGGAGTGGGGTGCGTTTGGTGACGACGGCGCCCTGAATGACATCCGCACTGAATTTGATCGGGAGATTGACGCTGGCTCCCTCAACCCCGGCAAACAGCTGTGAGTGACAGTCCTGCACCTGACAGTTAGTGCCACTCCCAACAGTTCTTTTGTTGACACAAAAAGCCATTGAAATCCTTTTCCCTGGAGGGCAGCTGTGTCAGTCGGTTGTACTACTAGGCAATTACGGAAGAAGGTAACGAGGTTGTCGCCATGGTGACACCAAGTCATAGGCATTCTTGCGTACACGTTCGTTCCTCGAAGGCAAGTGTGAACAATATTAGGAAGACCATATGTCCTGCTACCATAGCTATAAAGAGTCATTATATAAACTCTTATGCCATCATTAACTGTGCATTAGCCTGCTTTTCCTGATCAGAACTCATGGGGCTTGAGAGTCTTGGAGCTGCAGCTCCTGACCCTAGTCATTGTGACTCCGCAGGCGCTTTCATTTCGTAGTTTAAGAAGTAGCACTTTGAAATCTTAGGAAATGCAGAACTATAATCAAATATGTTGCTATGAGTGCTTGTTGCCGAGCTCTCTAAATGCCCTCAGTGGCGGAGTATGGCAATTGATTGCCCTATTGTATTTGCACATGCACATACCAATAATTCAGGACTGATAAAGTAGCTTTGAAACTCCTGCTTTTCCCCCCAGAGGTCTTGGTTTCAAAATAATCGCAAGTCAATGTTATTGTTCTCTCGCATATCCTGCTCCCTGAGACGATGAATGTTTAGACTATGTCCAGATCGAATACTGCAAACATCTTCCTTTTCCCATAAATAAGAACTCTAACAGCAATGTGTAAAGAGACAGAAGTGGTTTTCATTAGTGTTGTACAGTAAATCACAAGATGAACTTGTCAATTACTTACTGTTTATATATAGCAATATATAATAGACCAGGGTCAAGTTTTTTTTTTTTCCTTCATAATTAACAGGCTACTTCAAATCTGCCTACTTTGTTGTGCAGGTATCGTTTTATAATACCATTTAAAAGTTTGGGGTTGGTAGGAATTTTTTATTTTTTATTTTTTTGGAAAGACGTCTCTTATGCTCAGCAAGGTTGCATTTATAATTGTATTGTTTAGAAATACAGTCATTTATATTTAAAGATTTTATTTAATCATTTTGAAATTCAATTTATTCCTGTGATGCCAGGCTGAATTTTCAGCATTATTTCTCCAGTTGTCAGTTACGTGATCCTTCAGAAATCTTTCTAATATGATGCTTTCTTATCAATGTTGAAAGCATTTGTACCCCTTAATAATTTTGTGGAAATCACGACTGTTATTTTAAGATTCTTTAATGAATAGAAAGTTCAGAGAAATGGAAACATTTCTAAATGTCTTTACTGTCACTTTTGATCAATTTAACGCATCGTTGCTCACTAAATGCATTAATTTCTTAAGAAAAAAAAGATTACTGACCCCAAACTTTTGAAAGGTAGTGCATGTGCCAAAAGTTGAATTTAACAGAAGATTGTTAAAGTAAGATTGTTAAACTCGGAAAAAAAACCCACTTTTGAGCCGCTATCTCAAATAATATATTATATATACACTACCAGTCAAAAGTTTTTGAACAGTAAGATATTTAATGTTTTTTGAAAAGAGAGAAGTCTCTTCTGCTCACCAAGCCTGAATTTATTTGATCCAAAGTACAGCAAAAACAGTACAATTTTTAAATCTTTTTACTATTTAAAATAACTCTTTTCTGTTTTAATATGTTTTAAAATGTAGTTTATTCCTGTGATTTCAAATCTGAATTCTAAGCATCATTACTTCAGTCACATGGTCCTTCAGAAATCATTCTAATATTCTGATTTTTATTATTATTATTATTATTATTATCATGTTAAAATAGAAATTCAGGTTTCTTTGATGAATAGAAAGTTAGAAGAACAGCATTTGTCTGAAATAGAAATCTTTTGTAACATTGTAACATTATAAATGTCTTTATCATAACCCAAAAAAAACAAACTTCAAGCTTTTGAATGGTATTGTGTCTGTTTATTTCAGATAAATGCTGATCTTTGGATCTTTCTATCCATCAAAGAAACCTGAAAAAATTTACTTAAAGGAGAAGTCTACTTCCAGAACAAAAATTTACAGATAATGTACTCACCCCCTTGTCATCCAAGATGTTCATGTCTTTCTTTCTTTAGTCGTAAAGAAATTATGTTTTTTAAGAAAAACATTTCAGGATTTTTTTCCATATAGTGGACTTCTGTGGTACACCAAGTACTTCCAAAATGTAGTTTAAATGTGGCATCAAACGATCCCAAATGTGGATGTAAATGATCCCAGCCGAGGAAGAAGGGTCTTATCTAGTGAAACGATCGGTTATTTTCATACAAATAATACAATTAATATAATTTTTAATGTCGAACGCTCGTCTTGTCTTGCTCTGCCTGAACTGTTTTTGTTTCGGTTCATGACAGTTAGGGTATGTCAAAAAACTCCCATCTCATGTTCTCCCTCAACTTCCAAATCGTCCTATATCGCTGTTTTACTTTTTTTGTTAAGGGTGTTTGATCTTCTTTGCATGTTCACTTTGCAAACACTGGGTCGGAACTTCTGCAGTGATGCAGAATGATTTTGAAATGATTTTTAAAGTTGAGGGAGAAAATACGGTCAGAGTTTTTGGGATCATTTACAACCGCATTTGGGATCGTTTGAAGCCACATTTAAACTGCATTTTGGAAGTTCAAACACGGGGCACCATAGCAGTCCATTATATGGAGAAAAGTCCTGAAATGTTTTCCTCAAAAAAAACAAAAAAAAAAACAATTTCTTTACGACTGAAGAAAGAAGGACATGAAAATCTTGGATGACAAGGGGGAGAGTAAGTTATTTGCAAATTTTTGTTCTGGAAGTGGACTTCTCCTTTAACTGTTTTAAATATTGATGATGATGATGATGATGATAATAATAATAATAATAATAAAAAAATGTTTCTTGAACAGCAAATCAGTATATTAGAATGATTTCTGAAGGATCATGTGACACTGAAGACTGGAGTAATGATGCTAAAAAATGTAGCATTGATTACAGGAATAAATTACATTTTAAAATATATTCAAATAGAAAGCAGTTATTTTAAATAGTAAAAATATTTCACAATATTACTGCTTTTACTGTATTTTGGATCAAATAAATGCAGGCTTGGTGAGCAGAAGAGAATTCTTTAAAAAACACTAAAATCATACTGTTTAAAAACTTTTGACTGGTAGTGTATATTATAGCCGAGTTAAAATCTTGTTGCGGGCGATCCCTGTCTCTTCTATATTAATTACTTTCAAGGACATGTCTCCAGATAATAATCATCATTTGTGTGAATGTACCACTTCCTCCTTTTTTTCCACAAATATTTCTTACACCCCTCATTACAGGAATAGTTTCCTGAAGCAACCTTGGGTTAAGTATCTCACTCAAGTTAATAATGACTCTAAAGGGATCTCCCCGGTGCATTGGCTGCCCTAGTGTGGCATCAATAACCTCTAGGCGACATGCATCATGACACATGTGTTCATCAGTCTGACTCCATGTGCTGCATGTTTTGTTTTTGTGCAGGTTTGAGAAGATGATTAGTGGGATGTATATGGGGGAGCTGGTCAGACTCATCCTGGTGAAGATGGCCAAAGATGGTCTGCTTTTCCAGGGACACACCACTCCAGATCTGCTCACCACTGGCCACTTCCAGACTTCCTTTGTCTCTGCCATCGAAAATAAAACGTGAGTACTTTTTTGTGCTTGTGTGTTTATTGCTATACAGAAGTAAGCTAAGTCTTATAAAGTTAATGAATAAAATAGCTAAATCCTGTTTTTAAAAATGAAAATTAGATTTGGAGAAATGTAGCATTACATTACTTGCTCACTAAAGGATCCTCTGCAGTGAATGGGTGCCGTCAGAATGAGTGTCCAAACAGCTGATAAAAACATCACAATACTCCAAAAGAAATCCACACCACACCAATCCATTGGTTAATATCTTGTGAAGTTAAAAGCTGCTTTTTTGTAATAAACAAATTCATCAAGACATTTTTAGCACTGTTGCTTCCAGATGAAATACGAGTCCTCTATCCATAGTATTGCTTTCTCCAGTGAAGAAATCATCTTGTCTAAATCAGGTGAGAGATGCGCATAGATCAAGCACAGTTTAAGTAAAAGCAGTCCAAACCTGTTCTAGACAAATACGCAAATATTGATTTTGGTGTGAGAGGACAACAGGGGATGGATCTTTTCACTGAAAGTGAGTTATGGCATTACTATGAACAATTTTGGCCAGTAGCAATGGCTTAAAGATAAATTGCCTTAATGATGGACTTGTTTCTTACAAACACACAACTTTTTGCCATTAATTGATGGACTGGAGTGGTGTGGATTACTTGTGGATTATTGTGATGTTTGTATCAGCTGTTTGGACTCTCATTCTGATGGCACCTATTCACTGCAGAGGATCCATTGGTAAGCAAGTGATATAACACTACATTTCTCCAAATCTACATTTTTAATGGCCTGAGGGTGAGTGTATTTTCAGCAAATTTTCGTTTTTGGGTGAACAGTCCTTTTTACACTTCTATGATCTTTTCCCCCATGCTACTCATCATAATATTCTAGTCTGTCTACTTACTATTAAATAATAAAGTATGTAATCGTGATCATTCTCATTCTCAATTTTTCCAAAAATAATGTGTTTCTGCTTTTAGTTCAAAGTAAAAATAGGCCTACGTGTAATTATACTGTAATTGGCTATTTGCTTAGCTGATATGTATAGTGTGAATTTATGCAACGGTGCCCTTTACTGATCTCACATAATGCCATACTGAGCAAATGTGTTAACGTGTTAAACATGTTAATTTAATTGCATACTTTAAGAGCCAGCTTTGATTTTCTAGAATACCGTAGTACTAAAGTGGTATAAGTCTGAAAATCCAATCTCTTATAGCATTTCAAAAATATAGTACTTTTTGCTAGTTTTGAAAATGTATTCATAAACAGTGTTGGGGGTAATGCATTACAAGTAATGCGAGTTACGTAATATTATTATTTTTTCCAAGTAACTAGTAAAGTAACGCATTACTTTTTAATTGACAAGAAAATATCTGAGTTACTCTTTTCAAATAAGTAATGCCAGTTACTTTACCCCCCCCCTATTTATTGATTAAAAGCTCTCCTGTCCCCATGTTGAGAGAAATCATGAGTAATATGTTAGTTCTAGAATAAATGTGAACATGCATTAATTCATCTCACTCACAAAAAACAATTCAGTATTCCTCAAAATGAATTAAAACAGTGAAATTCAACTCAGAATATATGCTAAATAATACAAATATCCTTTATGCATTTAATCCCGTTTTATTAACCGATGTCTTTGCTGCCGACCTTCAATGATCCAGTTCAACCATACTAATAAGCAAAAGTTACTCAAGATAATCTAACATTGCTAAAGAGTTGACTTTTTTTTTTCTTCTGTGGTCTACTGTACAGACGTGAATTTACTTTTCTCAAAGCCTGAGGCTTTTGGTGTGAAAAGGCTTTTACATTTGCCAGAAATAGAACTTTGTATATTAAAAACAAACAAGCAAGCCCTGCCCAGATTTAAAAAATAAAGCAAACGTAAAGTAACGCAACTTTCCATAAAAAGTAACTAACGTAATTAGTTACTTTTTTAGGGAGTAACTCAATATTGTAATGCATTCCCCAACATTGTTTATAAATAACCTAAATGTATTATTATTTTTTGCCAAAAATTCTTTTAGGCATTAAAAACAGAAAGAAAATTAGTGACAGTTTTTTGGACGCTGCCCCGGAACTCAGTAATACTGAGTTAGTGCTGTAACTATTCAGTGCCTTAAAATGGTGCTTGCCTTTCTGCCTCATTAAATGCAGCCCTCATCATGACGACAGATAACTGGAAGTCAGTGCAGACCTGTTTCACTTCATCAATTAACTACCCCCATATTTAGTTCTTTCTCCAGCAAACCCAGCAGTCGAGACATCCGTGGGAGAACACCTGCGGTCTCGACAGAAATGACACTCTTCTCAGAATTACTGGCATGGGCTTATCTTAATGTCAGCGCCACTGCCGGTTCACAGACTAAGTGCATTTGTGCTATGAAAGAAAGTTACTTACCCACTTTTCTTGTGTGTTTAACATTATTAAACTTGCTCAGAGAAATTTTTTCTTATTACAGATGAGATCAGCATAAAAATTTGACTGGAAAGTTCAATGTTTTAATGTCTTAAAATTAGATTGGTTGCTCTTAATTTTAACAAGACTAGTACATAGAAACACATTTTACAGGTTTTTATGTAAAACCTGATGATTTATTTCACTCTTGTATGATTAGATCTGATAATCCCTGTTTTTTTTAATTCATTCAAATGTTTAGGGTTGGTCTCTTATAGTCACCAAGGATGCATTTATTTGATCACAAATACAATAAAATCAGTAATGTAGTGACATATTGCAATTTTAATATAAAATATAGCTGCAAGCAGCAATTACCGGAGTTCAAACACTTTAAGGCATATAAGCACATATGAAAAAATACATTATTAAGCAAACCTGTAACCACCTAAATCAATGATTTAAAAAAAGCATTTTTGGCAAATCCAGGTAATATACCATAGAAATATTATGTTTTTTAACGTTTATGGCTGTTATAGTGCCAGCTGTGGTCCAATCTCCTTAAAACTTTGCGTGCTTGTTTAGAATCACCTGTCGCATGTGCTCACCAGGTTTTGTGAAGTTTTGAGTTTTGGTTTAGGCTTTATAGGATTTGGAGTAAATTTGGACAGGCCCCTTTTCTAAACGACCTCGTTATAGCTTCCCAAAGGGTATATTTCCACTTTTTTTTTTTTTTGATAATTATTGACCTAGAGAGTCCAGAAAATTGTAGTGCAGTGTTTGTTTTCCCAGATTAAAGTGAAAAAGGTTTTTTTTACATCTTCACAATCATTAAACAATCAATTTGATTGACTGCAGTGGTTCTAGAGGCAAAGTTGTCTGGAATGAGGAGTTCTATCGAATTAAATGAATATTGCATGTATGTGTGAAAAAACGCACCATCAAGTTACCGTCCTTGAAAAATGCAATATCGCCTCCAGTGGCGATTTCTTCAAATTGCTCTGACCCACCGAAGCCTGTTCCGATCGGCTCCTCTGTTAACCTAGTCTAATAGGTGCTCAAACTTCATCGCCCATACTTTTTTGAGATACGCAAATGTTCTTATAGACACTTGTGGCACTTTGGACCGAGACTGTGCACAGCAATTTTCGTGTTGATAGGACAAATGGTTGCACTGTTATAGCCATTTTTATGTTTTTCCCCTCTTATAACGCTACCAAGTGGCCAAACTCCGTTGTTTTTTTTCTGTGACCTCAAATTGAGCTCTTACATAAGTGTTCTGAGTTCTAAAGATATCTCATTCTTTTGAGGAGTTTTAGGCATTTTACTAAACGTGGCCCTGCCCCTTTAGAACGTTTTGGCATTCCTTTTGCGACGGCAAGTTGAAGTTTTTTTTTGATAATTATTGATATTCACTCTCCAGAGAAACTTTCTGCACTGGTTTAGGCAGAAAAACCTAGGACTAGTTTGCAAAAGTACCCAAAAATTTCACCAAGGATTCCAACAACATAAGACACTTGAGCCTGCGACTGACGGTTTAGGAGTTATGAGAGATTTTGTACTTTTGATCGCTGTAGCGCACCCATCAGGCCAATTGGGGTGAGCCTTGGTGACATTGTCGGCAGTGTGAGTACTACCATCCCTCCAAGTTTCAAGTCTCTCCGACTTACAGTTTGGTCTGCACGATCAGTTTTATGTGGAGATCACTGATCCGTGACCATTCTAACAATTACAATAGGGTTTTAGCACAAGCACTACTTGAACCCCTAATCGTTTCTAATTTAATATATTTAAAAATGTAATTTATTTCTGTAATGGCAAGACTGTAGTCATTAGAAATAATTTAGAAATAGTTATAAAATGTTGATTTGGTGCTAAGGTAATTAATGTTGAAACTGGTTGCGTTGCTTAATATTTTTGTGGAAACCATGATACATTTTTCAGGATCCTTTGATTAATATTGTAGAAGTCTGTATTGTACATTTTTAGCAATATAATTTAGCCTTGCTAAAGAAAAGTTTTTGTTTCTTTTAAAAAAGATTTTGATAATATCCAAGAAAAAACAAAAGCGACCAAGAAACATTAAAAAATATGTAAGTATTTGCAACAGATAAAGACACGTGATGTTAGACAAGCCTCTGTGCCTGAAGTCTTTAAGCTGATATTCATGCAAACCTCCAAATTCATCACAAATGACTTTTTCTTCTGCAGGACTAACGAGGGTCTGGTGAGTGCAGAGGAGGTGTTGAGAGGCCTTGGACTGGACCCGTCCCCCGAAGACTGTGTGGCCACGCAGCGTGTGTGTCAGATCGTGTCTACGCGTGCGGCCCATCTTTGTGCTGCGTCGCTGGCGGCTGTCCTACGGCAGATTCGAGATAACAAAGCCGCAGACAGACTGCGCACCACTATCGGAGTGGATGGATCGGTCTACAAAAACCACCCACAGTAAGTCCAGTGTCCAGCACCAATGTGTGTTTTTTTTTTTTTTTTTTTTTTTTCTGTGGCACTGAATGATTACCATATTCACATACAATGGGATATTTATATAGTCCTCCAATGTACTTTAAAAGGATAGTTCACCCAAAAATGAAAATTCTGTCATTAATTACTCACCCTCATGTCGTTCCAAACCTGTAAGCCCTTCGTTCATCCTAGCAGAGTGATGAGGAAAAGAATCGTTGAATAAACGATTCTTTTCGTTATTTTTATTTATTTTTTTTATTTTTTTTGCACACAAAAAGTATTCTCGTAGCTTCATAAAATTACGGTTGAACCACTGATGTCACATGGACTATTTTATTTTATGTTCTTGGTGCCTTTCTGGACCTTGAATGTGGAAGAACCCTGTCTACGGACGGTCAGAAAGCTCTTGGATTTTATCAAAAAAATCTTAATTTGTGTTCTGAAGATGAACAAGGGTCTTACGGGTTTGGAACGACATGAGGGTGAGTAATTAATGACACAATTTTCATTGTTTGGTGAACTATCCTTTAAGGAATACCATGGCAAATGCATGGTAGATGTTAGATTTCTACTCAAAGATCATTGGGTCAGTATCACCATAGAGTGCCTTTCAACCCTCAAAATACTCAAAAATTTTGGCCTTAATTTCCCGTTCGCTTTATGTCATGTCATAAATAGTAGACACTCAAGTACTATAGAAACATATTAGCTGAGCTCCCACACATTTATTTTTAGATAATTATGGGCCATTATTCGAAGCATAAACCATAAGATATGTTCACTTTCTGAAAGGTATAATGTCTCTTTCCTAAACACGGTTATTTGTTTGCTTTCAAATTATAAATACATAAAAGATTTTATGTAAACCATGCGTTTTTAAAGAAACTCATACAATTTGCACATGTATTTTTTCTTATTTGGACAAAACTGTGGTATTTGGATGCAGTTTTTTGTTTTTTTGCATGTTATTGCCCCCATTAATTATTTAAAATATTATTTTTAAATATCAAGATGACGGGGTGGACAGTTAAAGCAGAACACACAAAGCATGACAAAATATGACATTTATTCAACTTCGAAAAAAAATAATAATAAATAATATAATTACATTCTCAAACACATTTATATACCCCCAATTCATTTTAGTTTTAGCAATATTAACTACAAATAAATGCTATGTCCACCCTATCAAGTCTAAGTGGCCGACAGGGTGGACATTTTGAGGTTCAATTAGCATATTAGCTTACAACAAACTCTGACTAGCTAAATAATCTGGTTGTTGAAGAGAATTTGGTATATTTTCATCTACATATTTTAAAAATATGGTATTCTAATCACTTCCGGCATATTTTAAGCCGACAGGGTGGACATGTTAAGCTTAGGAAAAACAAGCAAACTCATACAAAGAAAATTTGTACATTTAAAAGTCACCAACTTATTCATCTCAGCTGTTGACATTCAGCCACTGAAGACACAAAAGGGACATGGACAAACTCTTCTTTTTTTTATTAAATAAAAATATAGTTTTTATTACCAAATGGTCAATACACTCAAATTGAGTAATCTCTTATTTAACAAAATATCAATAAGAGAACAAAATTTTAACGTTTTATGATTTGACTATATTCTACTCTCATTCAAATTTAATGATCAGTGCATGGGACATAGCAAAATAACACGCATCCTCCTACACAAAACTTGTATAAAAAAATATAACACACCCTTTCATAGTCATTTTTATGTTAAGTTATCATGGCAAACGAGTTATTTATGTACAGGACACCAAAAGGCACCCTACAGTGATATTGACCCCATTATGCCTGAAAATGCATTTCAGTAATGCTTTTGAAAAAGCAAAATTCAAGTTGCTCACCAATGCTGTGATTTAAAATTAGATTATACCACTTTGACACTTGACAAAACTTGACAAAAATCTAATTGATCTAAAGATGAGCATGTGAGGAGAGGTGAAACAGAGAAAGAACAAAACAACTCACGTGTGGTAGGGTTCGTCACACTTGCGGACTGTTTTTCCTGATTGAAAAAGGTGACAGGTAAAAACCTGCTGTTTCCCTTCATGTCCCCGTAATGGATTGACAAGAAAATTGAGTGATCACAGCTTCAGAAGTGACACTGTGTAAATGTGTATTTGTTTTCTGCAGGTTGTTGAAGAAGTTGTATTTGTGCAGCTTCAGAAGGAATTCTTGAAACAAGATTTACACTCATTTCGTCTGCGCTTCTATATTTTATTGCTAATTTAAGTACTTGACAAGGCTAGGAAAATGTTTGTTTACAAACTGGCCAATAATAATTACTGTGGTAAACATTTTAGATCAGAGCAAATGAGAACGACAACTTGTCTGTTTTTTCGTAAACTTGCAATCGAAAGCCCACCTCATCAACCTGCTGAGACGCAGCTTCATGCATCGATTCCCTCTGATTCCTCAATGACTATGGAAATGAATGACTGAAAAATGGCTAAAAAAAAGTTAGCGATCGTCTAATGGATGCTGCGCAACAATATCGATAGAAGAGAGTTTTGTTCCACGTGTCTTATATTGGGTCAGCACTATATCTTCGATATATCTTTCGAAAATAACTTTACCTTGGTGCTGAAAAGAGTACTCATTTGCATGGCTCATGTTTTGTGAAATGAAAGCTGCCTGCAAGCATCAACGTTAATTAGTTGTGCTATTTTAATCCAGCACAACGTGGAATCACAGCTTTCCTCACCCAGGGTGCTAACTCATGCCTTCGTAGAAATGGATCACGTTCTGAAAATTTCCTGAAGGTGTGGATGGCACTCTCAGAGACAAGTGTACTTCTCTCTCAAGATGCGCCTGTGTTGATTGGCTGTGTACAAGTGCCACCTCATGCCAGTCATTGAGTGAGCTCTTCTTTCAGGTTGTGACATGTTTCTGTGGCGCCTGCATCTAGAGGCAAATGTTCTTTTCTGATGTGAAAGCTCTGAGTTTGGTACATTTGTAAACGTCAAGAGTATGAATGGTTTCACACGCTGTATGTAGAGGGTAGATGTGGAGCAAAGGTGACAACTTTCTTTAGAGGGGAAAATCAACAATAGGTCAAGAGACTGAAATGACGAAATACTTGGTTTTTAACTCCTGCATGCGTAAGTGTAAGCAACTTCGTTGAATGCAATAGAAGCAATCTAAATTGCATGTTAAGAGTTGCAGCTTAAATGGTTTTCCTTAATCAGATGAAACATTTTCATCTTTTGCAGTTAATCTATGAGCCATATATCATCATTTACACTTTTTTTTGCCATGGGCAATATAAATATACCCCCCAATATATCTTTTCACTTTCAAGTGTTTCTTCCAATTTAAATGAGTCATGGAATCATATGATCGAAAAATAACTCTTCACAGTACGGAAATTCATGTAATCATGGTAAAAAAATTGTCCTTTAGGCTGAATTAGTGTAATTTTAATTTTATCTGCTAATTTTGTCTCTTTTATTAAAAATACATTTTATTTATTTATTTTATTAAATTTCATTGTAATTTCTTATAGTTTTTAAATAACTATTTTATTAAAAATGTAAGTTTTATTTATTTTAATATAATTTATAAACTCTTAACAAATGATTTTATTTTATAATATTTACATTTTATTATGAAATTTCATTATAATTTATTTGACTTTCTAACATAACCATTTTATTTAATAGAATTTAGTTTTAATTGATTAAGTTTTTTTTTATTATTATTTTTATTTATTTTATTAAATTTCATTGTTATAAGTAGTTTTTAATAACATTTTAATTTATTTTATTTTAATTTTATTATAATTAGATTTTTACCACAACAGTTTTATATTATTTTATAAATTTAAATAATTTTATTTTTAATTAATTTTTTCTTTTATTAAATGTATAATTTATTGGACTTACCACAACCATTTTATTTTATTTAATAACATTTAAATGTTATTTTTCAATTAAAAGTGTATTTTATTCAATTTAATTATAATTTATTAGGCTTAACACAACCATTTTATTTTACTTAATAAAATGTAAATAATTTTATTTTTAATTAAAATTTTATTTTATTCAGTTTATTGTAATTCATTGGACTTTTAACACAATCATTTTATTTCTTAAAATTTAAATAATTATATATTTTTAATTAAAGTGTTATTTTTATTATATATTATTGGAGTTTTTATACAACCATTTTATTTTATTTCATAATAGATAAATAATTTTATTTTTAATTAAAATGTTATTTTCTTAAATTTTATTATAAATTATTAGACTTAACACAACTATTTTATTTTATTTAAAAAAAAAAAAAAATTAATAGATTAAAATTCTTCTTTTTTTTGTATAATGTAATGTAAGACCGAGGCTCACTTTTTTCACAAAAATGTAAAGTGACATCATACATGTCACACATTATTTCAAAATCCTCTTTTGATGAAGGGCATGATCAGATCTGTTTAATGTTCATGCTATTTTTTTTAATGTATGTAAATGTTTAACGTTCATGCTATTTTTTTTTTATGTATGTATATGTTTTTTTTTTTTTGAAGAGTTTCATATGTAATTTGAATAAATGAACAATCACTAAACTATAGCTGCAAACATTGCATCACCACCCTGAGTAGTAATTCTCAGATCTCTGAATGTACCATGCAACCTCCTAACGTTATTTTCTCTTGTGCCCCATTTTTTTCCCCTTTATCCCTTTGTGCATCATTCACCTTTTTCTTACTTGTTCTTTCTTTGCTTTTGTCCCTTTTTCTCTCTCACCCACACATTTGTTTGTTCTCTGGCTGTTTCCTGAAGGTTTGCCCGGCGACTCAATAAGATGGTGCGGTTATTGGTGCCTGACTGCGACGTGCGTTTCTTGCGCTCTGAGGATGGCAGCGGAAAGGGGGCTGCCATGGTTACAGCTGTGGCATACCGGTTGGCAAAGCAGCATGCAGAGCGTCAGCGTATCCTGGACACCCTGCGTCTCAATCGGGATCAACTCCTGGAGGTGAAGAAAAGGATGGAAGAGGAGATTAACCGTGGTTTGGCTAAAAAAACACACGCCACGGCCACTGTCAAAATGCTGCCCACCTTTGTGTGCTCCACACCGGATGGAACAGGTTAGAGTGAGAAAAACAGAGTTTTAACTTATTTTAGTTAACCCATAATGAAAATTCTGTCATCTTTTATTCAACCTCATGTTCCAAAAGTGTTTTTCTATGTGAAAGTAATTTCCCTCATGTTGCCCTTTTCCATACAACAGCAGTTCATAATGAGCATGAAAGCACCATAATTGTGCTCCAAATGACTCATGCACTATATTCCTTTAGTCATATACACTACCAGTCAAAAGTTTTTGAACAGTAAGGTTTTCACTGTTTTTTTGTTTTTTTTGTTTGTTTGTTTTTTAAGGAGTCTCTTCTGCTCACCAAGCCTGCATTTATTTGATCTAATTTCCTGATTTGCTGCTCAAAAAACATTTATTATTATGTTGAAAACATCAAGATTTTTTTTTTAGCTTTCTTTGAATAGAAAGTTCAGAGGAACAGTATTTATCTGAAATAGAAATCTTTTGTAACATTACAAATGTCTTTATCATCACTTTTGATCAATTTAAAGCATTCTTGTTAAATAAAAGTATTAATTTCTATAATTTCTTAAATTTCTATAATCTCTTACAAAAGCTTTTAATTTCAGATTAATGCTGATCTTTGGATCTTTCTAGTCATCAAAGAAACCTGAAAAATATGTACTCAACAGTTTTAAATATTGATAATAATAATAATAACAATATTAATAAATGTTTCTTGAACAACAAATCAGCATATTAGAATGATTTCTGAAGGATTGTGTGACTGAGTAATCATGCTGAAAATTCAGCTTTGAAATCACAGGAATAAATTACATTTTAAAATATATTCAAATAGAAAACAGTTATTTTAAATAGTAAAAATATTTCAAAATGTTACTGTTTTTGCTGTACTTTGGATCAAATACATGCAGGCTTGGCAGGAGAGACTTTAAAAAACATTAAAAATATTACTGTTCAAAAGCTTTTGACTGGTAGTGTATATGAAATGATATATACTGAAATCATATGGTATGATATAGCTAAGTATGAAGAACAGACATGGAAAGTACTTTCTTTCTTTCTTTCTTTCTTTCTTTCTTGTACAAGCTGGTGGATTTGATGTAGGGTTTTTTTTTTTTTTTCCAAATCTCTTTGAAACCCACTGACAGATGTTTGCCACTATGAAATGTCGTATAAAAACAGCTGCAAAATGTATGTGTCGTGTAAAAAAAAAAAAAAACAGTAACAGCTTTGAAGATCAGATCACAAATGGAGACGTATTGCATGCAAAATAAAATGTCATTCCATCTTGCAAAAAAAATCAAGGAAGATCTGGAGGGAAAGTACTTGAATATAAATTGTTGTGAATAATGCATCATACTTGTTTCAAGCTTGCTTAGAATGATGGAATGACGACAATTTCTGAGAGTGTTTTTTCATCCATAATTTTTTTGTTGGCAGAGACAAATCATACAAAACAGCGAGTACACCGTGTATGTATGCTATTATGTGTGTGTATATATGCGTTTTAAAAAAAAAAAACAACTTGGCAACCCCAGACTTTTCTAATGAGTCTGTTAGTGTACTTGCAGTATTAAGTGACCTAGAAATCATGCCAAATTTTAAATATGTCTTATTCTTATTTTAGATAAGATTTAAATTTCTTCATTTACATACAAATTCGGTTTCCATGGGGTTCTTGGACTATTGAAACCCTTTGTTTGTGCGTTCAAAAGGCTAAAACGCAAATGAGATGGAGGAACTAAAAAAGAATTGTCTAATCTAAATATACTGTAGGGGCAAAACTGTACTGAACAATGTAGGGCAAAAAAAAAGATAAACTGGAGTGTATGTAATACCCTTACTGGTATGTGATACAAATCAATTACCCCTCCATATCTATTCTATACCAGCTTCGTAGCTGGACCGTTCCAAAAGAGTCCAGGATGTTGATTGGTGTGTGAGTGTGTGTCTGAACGAGAGAGTGTGTGTGTGTATGAGAGAAAGTTGTTACGGTCGCTGAATCTATTGTGAATGTTCTACAGAGCGTGGAGACTTCTTGGCACTGGACCTGGGCGGCACAAACTTCAGGGTGCTTTTGGTGCGCGTTCGAAGTGGGAAAAGACGTAGAGAGATGCATAATAAGATCTACACCATCCCCAAGACATTACCCAGGGCACCGGCGAAGAGGTATGCCCTCTAATCATACTCCACTTCATTAACGCCCATTCAAGATGCGAATTGGGTACTTGGTGGATTCCTTTCATTTGCACGATGATGACGTTGCAGTGGAAAAATCATGTTGATTTTCTTTCATTTCTCAACTGAGCTGCCAAATTGAAATGAAAGCAGCTCTGATATATAATGTAATTGTGTGTCTTGGATTGCAGGATAAGCGCACTAAGGGTACTAAGTGACCTCCTTAATAAAGCTATCCCTGTTTTTGAATGTGAAGTGCACTCACCTGTTTGCAATTTATTTGAAAGTGGTCACCGCACAGCACTTGAGCAGTACAACCCTGCGTCCGGCTGCATACGTAGTGGTGTATTGTAGGATGGAATTGCACATCCAGACACTTGTTGTAGCATAACCTGTTCTCTTGTACTCACTTGGTTTCCAATGATAGTGCTGTTGAGCTTGTTTAGATAAGCACATAGCCTAGATAATGCACTTTGTGCATCAACAAACCTTTATGTTCACTTCTGTGTGTATGTGTGTGTGTCTGCAGTTATTTGATCACATTGTGCACTGTATTGCTGACTTTCTGGAGTATATGGGTATGAAGGGAGCATCGCTGCCTCTGGGTTTCACCTTCTCATTTCCCTGCCATCAGACCCGACTGGACCAGGTAAGTCCACACATACACATCTCTGCTCATTCATCTAAATGAGGACAATGGGTAATTTTTAGCACCGGAAAGTGTGCTTCTACAAATAGGGTACAAAATAGGACTTCAACTCTTAAAAATTCTGAACAATTTTTTTTTCTTTTCAATGTTACAGTCATGTGAAAAAGTTAGGACACCCTATTGAATTCCATGGCTTTCGGTATCAGGACATCATTAAAAAAACTGGTCCTTGGCTGGTCTTAAAATTTTGAAAATAAAACCTCAGATGAACAACAACACATGACAAATTACACCGTGTCATTATTTACTGAACCAAAATAAAGCCAAAATGGAAAAGCCATGTGTGACAAAGTTAGGACGCCCTTACTGTTAACATTGGAATTAAGAGGGTAAATAACAGTCAAGCACTGCTAATCAAATACCTTTGATTAACTGATCATCAGCAAGTCTGAGCGCCTCTATAAAAGCATAAGCTTTGGCAGTTTGCTGGTTTGGAGCCTTCAGGTGTGTGTTAACACAGTGCCAAGGAGGTAAGACATCAGCAATCATCTTAGAGAAGCAATTGTTGCTGCCATCAATCTGAGAAGAGTAATATGGCCATTTCCAAACAATTTGAAGTTTATTCACAAGTGGAAGACATTTAAAACAGACACCTCTCCTTCCAGGAGTGGACGTCCCAGAAAATTCACCCCAAGATCAGACCGTGTAAAGCTTAGAGAAAATGGCAGACAATCCAAGAACTACACCTCAGACTCTACAGGCCTCAGTTAACATGTTAAATGATAAAGTTCATGACAATACCATTAGAAAAATATGGGACAAAATGGCATGTTTGGAAGGCTTGGCAGAAGAAAGCCTCTTCTATCTAAAAAAAAGAAAACATTGCTGCACAGTTTAGGTCTGCAAAGTTGCATCTGAACAAAACACAAGTCTTCTAGAATAATGTCCTTTGAACAGACAAGACCGAAGTGGAGATGTCTGGCCATAATGCACAGCGTCAAGTTTGGTGAAAACCTAAAGAGCATATCAACATAAACACCTCATACCAAAAGACAAGCATGCTGGAGAAGGGCTGATCATTTTGGGCTTGTTTTGTAGTCACAGGACCTGGGCACCTCACAGTCATTGAGTTGGCCATGAACACCTCTGTATGTCAAAGTATTCAGTCAAATGCGAGGACATCTGTCTGACATCTAAAGTTGGGCCAAAATTGGGTCATGCAGCAGGACAATGATCCCAAGCACACCAGCAAATCTACAACAGAATGGCTGAAAAGAAAAGAATCAAGGTGTAGCAATAGCCCAGTCCACGTCCAGAGCTCATTCTGACTCAAATGCTGTAGTGAGAGCTGTGCATAAGCAAATGCCCACAAACCTCAATAAACTGGCGCAACGTTGAAAAGAAGAGTGGTCCAAATTCCTCCAGAACGATGTGAGAGACTGATAAAGTCACACAGAAAATGAATGCTTCAAGTTATTGCTGCAAAAGGCCTTTTTCTCTTGGCTGTATTTTTGTTAAATAAATAATGACACTGTGTGATATGTCATGTGATGATGTTGATCTGAGGATTTATTTTTCAAATTTTAAGACCTGCCAAGGACCAGATAATTTTTTATTATGTCCTGATACAGAAAACCATGAAATTCAATAGGGTGTCCTAACTTTTTCACATGACTGTATATTATGTATCAAATGTATTATGTATCATCTGTCTAGCTATCATTAATAATGATGATATACAGTATATAAGCAATAGGAGAGTTGAAGTCAGATATGCGTTATCTTTTTTTAACAAAAAATGTATATTTAAAGTCTAAACAACTACATTCTCACCTACAAGAAACTCTTAAAACTACATTCCGTGACACAAAAACAGTATTGTTTATAAAATGATAGTGGATTTGGGCGTCCACCATGACGCTTGCTGTGAGAAATACTGCAAGCAGAGCAGGGTTGGAAGTTAACGAGAGCTTGTGGCAAAAATGGCACCAAAATTAATTCAAGACAAAGGGGCAAAAAATGCCCCTTACCAATTAAACAATTAAACAATTATTACAGCTGTCGTGATTAAGTTAAAATATGAAAATAAATGAAAAGTGTCAGTTCGAGGGATTACATTTACTCACACTGCATCAGATTGCTTTTACACGCAGTTTTGTGCAGCGTTGAGCCTTATAACCAATCAGACGCGTTTCTGTTGAACTTAGGAATGCATTGGCCAATCAGAGGCGCTTAGATTAGTCAGCACTGAAAATGCACCAATCAGAAGCGCTTAGATTAGTTAGCACTGTGCAGATACGATGTAAATAAAAGAATAGTTCTGTAGCTTCAGTGATTATAATGGGAGTTTTTTGCATTACTTGTGCTAGACTTGGCTAACAATTTGGTTTTTAACCAATAATGGTAACCGAATTTAACCGATAATGGTTTTTATAACAATAAGGTGATTATAAAAATTGCCCTCACAAATGTAAAAAATGCCTCTGGAAATTAATTCCAGGGGGTAAATATTGCTCCTTAATGGATTAGTTAATTTGTGACCCTGAAGCGGAGTGATACACAGAGAGATATGGTAATACTGTTGGAGTGCTGTTATTACTAGAATATCACACTGCTGAAAAAGGCTCTCAGCCAATCAGATTTGGGGACCAGAAAGAACTGTTGTATAAATATGTATGCATGTACAGTGCCTTATTTTTTTCACGTTTTATGTTGCAGCCTTATGATAAACTGCTTTAAATTACCTTTTTTCCACATTAATCTACACTCCATACACTATAATGACAAAGCACAAAACAATTCAATTCAAATTTATTTGTATAGCACCTTTCACGATACATATCATTGCAAAGCAACTTTACAACAAATTAAAGTTTTTACAATATATTTAGTAGTAGCTTACTAGTGGTGACTATGTCAAGTTGATGTACATATGGCAGAGTATGGTAAAGATCAACTAATGATGTAATCAAACAGACAAAGAACACTATAAATTAGTAGCACAATTTTTGGTCCAATAAGTAATATCACTGTCTTATCTGAATTTAATAGGAGAAAATAATTGGTCATCCAATCTTTTACAATTTTAACACACTCTGTTAACTTCGATAATTTAGAAGTTTCATCTGGTCGTGATGAGATATATAGTTGAGTATCATCAGCATAACAATGGAAACTAATCCCGTATTTTCTAATAATATTACCAAGGGCAGCATGTATATTGAAAATGTCAGAAGACCTAGGACAGATCCTTGTGGCACTCCATACTTTATTGGTGATAATTGAGATGACTCCCCGTTTAGCTAAACAAAGTGGTAGGAATCGGACAGGTAGGATCTAAACCATCTTAAAGCCTGCCCTTGGATACCCGCAGTTTTGTAGTCGATCTATTAGTATGTCATGATCTATAGCAGGGGTGGCGAACATCGGTCCTAGACAGCCGCAGCCCTGCATAGTTTTGCTTCAACCCTAATCAAACGCACCTGAACAAGCTAATCAAGGTCTGAAGGGTTTCTAGAAAGCAACATGCAGGTGAGTTTTAATTAGGGTTGGAGCTGAACTCTGCAGGGCTGCAGCTCTCCAGGACCGGAGTTCGCCACCCCTGATCTATAGTGTCGAATGCAGCACTAAGTTCAAGTAAAACTAGCAATGAGATGCAGCCTTGGTCTGACGCAAGAAGCAAGTCATTAGTGATTTTAACAAGTGCAATTTCTGTGCTATGGTGGGGCCTGAAACCTGACTGAAATTCTTCATAGATATCATTTTTTTGCAAGAAGGAGCACAGTTGAGCAGATACAACCTTCTCTAAAATTTTAGACATAAACGGAAGATTAGAAATGGGTCTGTAATTTGCCAGTTCACTAGGGTCTAGTTGTGGTTTCTTAATAAGAGGCTTAATAACCACCAGCTTGAATGGTTTTGGGACATGACCTAAAGATAATGATGAGTTAATAATGTTGAGAAGCGGTTCTTAACAGGTTTTTAACAGCTTTGGAATTTTTTTTTTTTTTTACAAATAAAAAAACTGAAATGATTGCATTGCATAAGAATTCATACCCCTTTTGAGAACAGTTGAAATTTAGTTCAGGAGCAGTCATATTGCTTGTAGATATTACTACACTTTGAGTGGAGTTAAACTGTGGCAAATTCATTTGAATGAGTATGATTTGAAATGGCATACACCTCTCAGAAAAGGTCTAACAGCTGAAAATGCAGAGCAAAAACCAAGCCAAAGGTCAAAATAGCTGCCTGTTGAGCTCAGAAACAGGCTTGCGTCAAGGCACAGATCTGGGGAAGATTTCAGAAATAAATTCTGCTGCATTAAAGGTTCACAGAAGTATATAGCCTCCATTTAACAATAATGGAAGACGCTTGGAACAACTAGGACTTATTCTAGAACTGGCCTCCTGGCCAAGCTGAGCAATTAATGGAAAAAGGGCTTGGTTTGACCTGTGACCAAGAAGCTGATGGTCACTCTAGTTGAGCTCCATGATCATATATGCAGATGGAACAAACTTACAGAAGGACAAACATCACTGCAATACTCCACCAGTCTGGTCTTTATGGTGTTGTGACCAAACTCAATCCTCTCCTAAGTGAAGACGCATGAAAACCCACTTGGAATTTGCAACAAGATTCTCTGGTCTGAAGAACCTCAATTCCAAGCATCATGTTTGAAGGAAACCAAGCACTGTACATTACCTGTAGAGTACCATCTCAACAGTAAAGTGTGCTGGTAGCAGCCTCATGCTGTGGGGCTGTTTTTTAGTGGCAGGGACTAAGGGACTCGTCAGAGTAGAAGGAAAGCTCAGTGCACCAAAAAATTGAGACAACTTAATGAAAACCCAGTCAAGAGAATTCAGAACCTCAGACTAGGCAGAAGATTCACCTTCCAACAGGACACAGCAAGAGTGGCTTACAGAACACAATTAAATATTTCTGGAGAAACCTGAAAATGTCTGCCAGCCCCCATCCAAGCTGACAGAGCTTGTGAGGTGAAGAATGGCAGATAATTGCCAAATGCAAATGGGCAAAGCTTGTTGCATAATACCCAAAAAGACTTGAGGCTGTAAAGTTGCTTCAACTAAGCACTGAGGTAAGGGTATGAATACTTATGCAATGTACATATTTCAGTGTTTTGTTTGTAATAAATTTGCAGAGTTGTCACAAATCTGTGTTTTGCTTTGTCATTATGGTGTATGGAGTGTAAATTGATGTGGGGGGGAAAAGCATTTAAAGCAGTCTAACATCAGGCTGCAACATAAAACATGAAAAAAAAATGAAGGGGTATGAATACTTTCGCAAGGCACTGTGTGTGTGTGTGTATGTATGTACAAGTGTGTACAATAAAATAACAGTTTTGATGATGATTTATTATTTATTTCTTACAGTGAATTTAACATTGTCAAATTTTGACATTTTTCATGCTGTGATAATTTTATGTAATGTAGTACTGGTAGTAATTATCAGTTTTAACATGTGGTTTGTACCTTTTTTTTGCTTTTAAAAATGTAATGGAACATCAGTTTGTACTCTATTTATAGAAAGTGGCACAGATAATATTTATTCTTTTAATAAATCATTTTTCTTTATGAATCTTGTCAGGTTTTATCAGTTTTAGCTAACATCTGGGGGTATTTTTCTGAAATTCTACAAAAACTCCTCTCTAAAACACAGAAACAATGAAACATTTATTTACTGTGTTGTCCTGTGTCCACTATATTCCTGTCTCTCTTCCTCACAGGGTATTTTGATAAAGTGGACGAAGGGCTTCAAGGCCACAGGGTGTGAGGGAGAGGATGTTGCCACGCTGCTGAAAGACGCCATCCATCGCAGTGAGGTCAGCACTACCGCGCACTGGAGTGCTGCGAAAGCAGTTTCTGCACTTATTAGCCACAATTACTCTGCCTTTTATGGCAAGATGTAATTAGTTGATGTTCACTCATATGAATATTGTCCTGGAAGGCAGTCATGGTGGATTTGCTTTGCCTTGCTGGTAATACTTCTCTCTTTGTCTGTCTGCTTTTGTTTCCTGAAAGGAGTTTGATTTGGATGTGGTAGCTGTGGTGAATGACACCGTGGGCACGATGATGACATGCGGGTACGAGGACCCACAATGTGAAGTTGGGCTTATTGTCGGTGGGTGTGATTTCTTGGCCTATGTGCAGCTGATTTAGTATGTTTGGATTAGTTTGTGTAGATGACTTTCATGGTTCATAAGATTTCGTGATTGTCTAGTTGCCTTAATATGTGTTTTAATTCTTAAGTCTTAATTTAAATATGCACGCTAGAGCAGGGTTTCCCAAATGGTTCCTGAGGGAGCTTCAGGGGGTTTGTGAGTTGATGAAAAGCAAATAATGAAACTGAAATGTAAAATTAAAATAAATAAATATGGCTGCACAGTTAATTAAAATAAAACTGAAATTGCAATATAGCTTAGTGTGATAATCAAATCAAACATTGCTATGTAATTAAACTATGTAGTCTATTTTGCAGTAAATTTCAGAGTGAAAGGCGGCACTGCTACATGTAGTTTTCAGCATCTGAATGATTCAGCCGTTCGAACGAATCAAATGAATGATATGATTCAGTAATTAAATCAGTGACTTGCCTCCACCTACTGGCAGTTTTAGTTTTATTTTAAAAGTATCTTTTCAGTTACTTAAATCATTTACAATTTCTGTATTCAAAATTTTAGATTTAAAACATTCATCTCAACATGAATTTATATATTTGATTGCACTCATGCCACCTCTGAGCCTAATTAAGCAAATGAAAAACACCTACATGCCACTTTTGTGTTCTGTGCCACCTCTGTAGTACAAATTAATTTTAATAATACTGATTTCATTTGATTGTTAACTTATACTACTTGTTCTTATTCTGTTGTTTTAATTAGAAATTTTAAAAAATATTATTAAAAATAAATATTATTAAAAAATTGACATGAAAAATAACATACTTATAACAAAGTTACAGCAATGCCATTACAAAGGTAAAAACAAAATTCCCCTTTAATTCACTTTAAGGAGTCAAATATCACCTCATAATGGGAAGGCAAATTTTTTATCTGATTTTTTGATTATTGATTAGAAGGTGCTCCTGAAATTTTGACTGTGCTCCTAAATTTCTTTAATAAATCTTTGAAAACCAAAATCTGGATTTGAATTTGAAAGATGCTATGTGAAAGTTTGAAACAGAAAATAGTGGTTTTCATCTTGCTACTTTCTTGGTAAAGAAAACACATTTTACTCAAATTAGTCAAAATGGTGTGTATATATATATATATATATATATATATATATATATATATTACATCTAAGGAGTTTAGCTGGCAAAAAGTTTGGGAAGCACTGCGTTAATAAAATATAAAAATGAAGTGAATACCAAAGATGCATTTTGCAGAACCAACTTCACTTTTTGTCAGTCATTCTTCACATTTTTGAGCAATTGCTTTTAATCAAGGTGATTTTTATACGATATATGAAGTCGGTTGCTTTTAAATTCACATTTTCAGGTTTAATTTTCAGTTGTGTTTTTATTGTTTTACCATTTAAAGTAGGGCTGTCATTAACAATTATTTAGGTAGTCAAGTAATCTGTTGATTATTTGGGCGATTAATCGAGTAATCGGATAATTATAATTCATTTGTTTGAGGTAATAAAAATAGACCTAAGCAAACAATACCCTTTAAAATGACTTAAAATGGTATCCAATAGCAATGAAGCAATAATTAGTTCAAATAAAGCTTTGAAAGCAAGTAATCAGATGGTTTTATTAAACTTTATTTTATTTTAACTTTGTTAAAATGTATAATGTGTTATAAACAATACAGCTAATGTACCTGATGCATTATAACGAATGACTGCAGAGGACGCCAAAGGCCTGACGATTGTTTTTACACTTTACTGTGCAATCTAATCCTTGTTTAATATTGATTAAACAATCTGTAATTCAAATGTCCATTTAATCTTTAATATTTGGCTGTCTTTATGACAAAAATGCTAAAGACACTGTAATTTCTTGAATATGTGGACATCAAAACATATAAACTCAGAGCGAGGGTTTAAGCTTTTATTTAGAAATTGCGATGAACAGTTAGCATACTGAGAAAGATACTGATGTATTCTTTATGATTTTTAAATGGGTTAAATTAATATATCATGGGGCCTTGGAAAATGGTCTAATGCATTTCTTGAATTCTCGTTTGTGGAATGCACCCCTTCCTTCCCCTTCCCTTTCCCTAGCTGGTTACTCGACGTGGGCAAAATGCAATCAAGGATTTTTTAAAATAAAGTACTCGAATTGAATCAAGGAATCATGACAGCCCTAATTTAAAGCATAACACGTTCCTTTTTGTAAAGTATTTTGATTTAGACATGTGCTTCTGCTATCTTTTGTCAAATTAAATGCCTCTTGCTTTGATATTTTATAATATGATATTATAAAATAACATCATCTGATATCATTCCAGATATTTTTGTGTGAGTGAGTGTATTTGTGAACAGCACACTTCAGTGTGTTTCTGTCTTCATCCTGTAGGCACAGGGACTAATGCATGCTACATGGAGGAGATGTCAAATGTTGAGCTGGTGGATGGTGATGAGGGTCGTATGTGTGTGAACATGGAGTGGGGGGCGTTTGGGGACGGCGGGGAGCTGGATGACATTTGCACGGAGTTTGATCGAGCTGTAGATGACCAGTCCACTTACCCTGGGAAACAGCGGTGAGAGTTCAAATCTTGTTACTTCATGTGATGTCAGCTTCCTGTTAGAGAAATTTTGCTGTGTCTAATGGGGTTGCAGATTTGAGGCCCAGGATATTGCAGCTCAAGCGCGAATGCTGGTCAGGATCAATTCAGATGTCAGGTTTTTGCTCTGGCTTCCAGTCACACATGAAATAGGTTTTTTTAAGTGCTGTTACTTATTTATAGATGACTCAATAAATATATATTATGGATATGCTTGCAGAATTTAAACCCAATGCACCTCTTAGATCATTCGATTCAGGTTTAGTGCAATGCCTAGGGTTCATCTTAAACATGATGAAACAGCACTTAGCTACTGAACTGCCCGCAGCTAGTAACTACTTCAAGAAGATCTCAGATGTGTCCAAAAAATAGTCAGATTCAAGTTCAAACTGAAAACAAGTTTTTACATTTGGATTTTCCATCATAGTAGTTTACATGTTCATTTGTTCATCAGTCTTACGTCATTTGAAACATTTTAGCATCACTTTTTGTCATTGTTCTAGTCAAATGATCTTTCAGAAATCATTCTAATGTTCTGATTTGTTGCTCAAAATCATTTATTATTATGTTGAAAACAGCAGAGTAGAATTTTTTTCAGGTTTCTTTGATGAATAGAAAGCAGAACAGCATTTATTTAAAAAAATGTACCAAACTGTTTTAAACATTGATAATAATAATGATAATAATAAATGTTTTTGAACAGCAAATCAGCATATTAGAATGATTTCTGAAGGATCATGTGACACTGAAGACTGAAGTAATGATGCAGAAAATTTAGCTTTGATCACAGGAATAAATTACATTTTAAAATATATTCAAATAGAAAACAGTTATTTAAAATAGTAAAAATATTTTTAAAAAATTACTGATTTTGCTGTTCTTTGGAAACCTAAAAGTTAATAAGATCGGCAAGATTTTCAGCTAATTCCTGGTGTATCTTCCAGTGTGTTTACTTACATATGACTTTAAGCATTTGTAAACTTTTTTTAAAATTACAATTAAAGGATCTCAGTAGTAAAATAATTAAATAAAGTTAGCTAATTTCATTTAATAAAAAAAAAGAATAAAAAGCTCATACAAATATTTATTTATTAAAAATTCCTGTAAAAATTTATTTGTATTTATTTTACCAATTTATAATACCTTTTTGCTCTTTTCTTGGAAAACAACAGTGGAGAGGAAAATTTCCAGCTAATGTTTCTATTTGCGTTCCAATGAAGAAGGAAAATCATGGCTCTTTGTTCAACATAAATATGGGTAAATTGTGTCCCATGAGTGCATTATCTTGTTTTCTTTATGTTCTTTTATTTACAGTTGTGGGGAAGAGTATAGATTGAAAACCATGGATTGACCATTAAATTGATCTGATCATTACAACACAGCCTGCTTAAATTGTATTTATTGAACATACCATATAGTGATTCACAGTACAGTGTGAAAAACAAATCTGTCAACCCTTATTCATCCTTTGTTCAATAACAGGTTAGCCAGCCTCCACCAATATTCAATAACGGGCAACTTTAACCTCCACCAAATGTTGTTTATAGATGCAGATCTACACAAATCTACACAGCAGTCAGGAAGAATTTTTCCGTTTGCTTCTGTTCACAAAACTCATTGAGTTTAGGAATAATCTTGGAATTTGTTGTCTGAATGCAGTCTTGAGATCAGGGTTGAGGTCAGGACTCTGGAGTGACTAGACCATGCCAAAAGGTGTATTTTCTTCTGTTGAAGCCATTCTGTTGTTGATTTAATCATGAGCTTTGGTTTGTTGTCCTGTTGCATAATTAAGCTTCTGTTGAGATTCATTTGGCAGGCAGATGGCCTTACGTTCACCTGCCAATGTCCTGATAAACTCTGAATTTCCCATTGATGATAGCAAGCTGACAGGCCCTGAGGCAGCCAAGCAGCCCCAAACCATGATGGCCTCTCCACCATACATTACAATAGGGATGTGATTTGATGTTGGTATGCTATTCCTTTTTTCTGCACACACACAGTGTTGTTGCCAATAGCACTGTGGCACGTCCAGGTGAACGTCACACATTTTTTTGGACAGCAGGAGCGTCCTGGTTAGGTGTTCTGAAATCCCTTTTGTTTGAAACGTACTTCACAGTAGTTTTTGATACACACTACATCATTACTGTTAAAAAATGTATAGTCTGAGACTCTATGTTACTGGAAGAAGTGTCTTATGCTCATGAAGAGCTTTTTAAAAACTTTATATACAATTTTTTATGATCACAGAAGATCACATTTTACTAGTTCATGCAGAAAAACATCTTAAATTCAAAGTTTCATGTATTTTCCCTACAACTCTATACCTCCCCCCCTTTCTTAAAGGGATAGTTCACCCAAAAATGAAAATTACCCCCATGATTTACTTACCATCAAGCCGTGCTAGGTGTATATGACTTTCTTCTTTTAGACAAATACAATCAGAATTATATTAAACATGTCCTGGCTCTTCCAAGCTTTACAATGCAAGTGAATGGGTGTTGAGATTTTAAAGTCCAATAAAGTGCATCCATCCATCATACAAAGTGCTCCACATGGCTCCGGGGGTTAATAGGCTTTCTGGGGCGTTAATATCTATTTTTATTAACTGTAACCTCTAGTTTTCGCTAACTGTCATATGCATGTTCACGAGAGAGTGGCGTTCCAGCCAGGGCTGGACTGGGACCAAAAAACGGCCCTGGCATTTTTGGCCATAGCGGCCCACCATGATTATTTAAACAATATGCTGAGGCATATATATGACACATCAAAGGATATATGCGCTCACTGTTTTGTTTCAAACATTAAACCACAGTAACCTGCATGGAAGCGAATAACCTTGGTAAAAAATTATTCTTAATTATTATTGTTATTATACAGACGTAAGACCACTCGTTAATTTAATGTGGATGGCAATGTAGCCTAATTGGCAGACGGTTCATTTGCGAGTAGCAGCTAGGTAGGCTAGTGGTGCAGGTTGTCGACAAACACTCAAATGCACGAGTGACACACACACACCACAAAAAAGCCCTCTGTCTTCCCTACATAAATGTCCCTCCCTTCACTCTGCCAACATTTCGACAACATTTGCAACTTACTTCTTACGGGACTAAATAGCAGATTTTGTCAAGTGGAGCTGAGGACTGGCCAGGAGGGAGGCAGGGCGTGGCCTGAGATTTCATTGGACTAGCTCAATGTCCTTTAAGAAAGTCAACCAATGGGCCGCGATTCTTGTCTCAGATACTCTACCGTTGCGGTAATAAATAAATTGGCCTAATAAACTTTTTAAAAAACATTAAATTATGACTGACAGCCCCAGCCCAAAAATGTGTGTCGGCCCGGCGGGCATTGCCCGGTATGCCCTATGGTCAGTCCAGGCCTGGTTCCAGCGGATGATGTAGGACGTAAACGCAACCTCCGGTGATAATATACTAGCTTCTCGAAAACCAAGTTTTTTTTACAGCAAAGGCTTGTATTCAAATCCTTCAACATTTTTCTTTACAAATCCTTGTTTTGTACTTCTAATTCATGACCGGTGTTTTGTTTTGCTCTCTTCTCTGCGCTTCCATGTTCATCACTTCTTAACAGAGCTTAAGCCATGCCTACGTCCTACGTCATACGCTGGAACACCACTCTATCGTGATGTGGGTACGACAGTTAGCGGAAAGTTTTTTTTAAATGCTTTACTGTGTGTACTGACCTGCATAGTGGTCTGCGAGTAAATGTTAGTGTTTGTCAGCATAATTTTTTTTTTCTTGATGCCTAAATTTGAATACTTAATTCGATTAGCACACGATGGCAAACATATCCTGTCAACATAGAATTGTAACATGTAAGAATCACAATACAAGGCAATGAAAGCACTTCACTGTAATATCATTAAAAAAAAATAAACACACATACAGTAAAACACAAAGTAATTTCTGTTAATCAGTGCCACTGTTGATTATAGTCTCAGCCTCAGACATCACGCCCATGGATCGCTGGCTGAACGTCTGAGGCATACTGTACACGTAGCTGGAAACACTTCAGGAGTTTTGAAGTCGTCATCAGATTGGTTGAATTCTTCTGAGTTCTTAAGCATTCCACCTGGAAACAAAGATGCCGTGATGCCAAACCCCCTCACGAAACAAGATAGCCGTCGTGTTTACAACTGTGATGATGAGCACTTATCAGGATCAAATAAAAGCTGGATTTTCAAAAAATGTGAAAAATGTAAAGAATCTTTAAAATATGTCCAAGAGTTTTACTCACTGGTCTGTTATTGTGGCGACATTTCTGTGCCCATAAACATGACGTGGCACAAAATGAAACGTGATTTACCTGTCAGTCATGTGGCCTCTTGGGCGGGCCTTGATATAGCTTAACTTGTAATGCATGTGGAACATTACTGTAAAGCAGTGGTTTTCAAACCAGTCCTGCGAGCACCCCCAACACTGCACATTTTGTAGGTCTCTCATATCTGACACACTTATTTCAGGTCCTGCTCTCTACGAATGAGCTGATGAGTTGAATCAGGTGTGATAGATGAGAAAGACACAGAAAATGTGCAGTGTTTGCAGGGGTTAAGGCTAGAAGGGATACAGCTCTAGCTACTGGGCATGCGCACATCAATCTAATGTCATTTTTGTCACACTGTACAACAATAATACTTTTTTGTATTATAGTAAGGGGTAAGTTTAGGGTTGGGGTAGGTATAGATGTTAAAAAAAAAAACAATCTAATAGGTAGAACAATTCATTTCATTGTTATTGATTGGACCGGTTTGAAAACCACTGCTGTAAAGTGTTCCACAGCAACAACAACAAAAAAAAAAAGTCAAGAAAATGACTAATATAAAAAAAAAATCAAAACCTGTGTGAAAGAAAAAGCAGCTTGTTGACATAAAGTTAATTAAAAAACAGCTTGTCTTCCTAATCTTTTGTGCAATGTTATAATCCAATATTTCCACTCCAACTTTTGCAAAAAAAATGCATTATTGAGAGCCAATGAATAACCTGTTTCTTTCCGTCACTTTTTAGGTATGAGAAGATGATCAGCGGGATGTATCTTGGAGAGATTGTCAGAAACGTCCTCTTGGACTTCACTGCCAAAGGCCTGCTTTTCCGTGGCAAACTTTCAGAGAGACTAAAGACTCGCGGTATCTTTGAAACAAAGTTCCTGTCGCAGATCGAGAGGTGTGTGTGTGTGTGTGTGTGTGTGTGTGTGTGTGTGAGAAGAGTCAGACACCAGACATATCTGGCAACATTGGTGTCTAAGCCTCAAGGTTCTTTTGCTTTCTTTCAGATGATATTTAAATGCTAAGCACACTGATTATGTCCAATATTATATGATAAGCCTAAGGCAGCTTGGCACGTATAATTAGACTTCTTGTTTTCTTTTGATCAGTAATAAAGGTAATATTTCAACTGAGGAACACCTGCAAATTTTGGCTGGATTTGGGATGTTCTTTATTTACATTCCATTGTACCACCATAGTGTTTTTTTTTTTATTTCCTGATTTAATTAAGCTGCTTGTGTTGTAGAAGATAAGCAATACAAATTGTTCTTTGACTACTAATTATTAATCAGCGTAATCAATTGGGTTTTTCTTGCAGCGATCGTTTGGCACTGAGGCAGGTCCGTTCCATCCTGCAGCACTTGGGTTTGACCAGCAGCACGTGTGACGACAGTATCCTTGTGAAGGAAGTTTGCAGCGTAGTGTCCAAACGGGCGGCCCAGTTGTGCGGAGCCGGTCTGGCGGCCGTGGTGGACAAGATACGATTGAACCGCGGCCTTGAGAAACTCAGCATCACCGTAGGAGTGGACGGCACGCTTTACAAACTCCACCCACAGTGAGTGGCTACTCAGCAGGATGCTGGGATGAGAGCATAAACGAGACCATAAATCTCTTGTGTAGATAATATTTGCCACTTATAATTGAGATTGTTAAATTAGCGGTTTTCAAACTACGGGTTGACATGTAGCATGTGGGCTTTTGTGAGGGGAGGATCAAAATTAGCTTATGTCAGCGAAGGAAAAAAAAAAAACCCATGATGCTTTGTTAATGTAGCAGAGGTGTTAAAGCGGAGCTATAAATTATATTCTCCTAGATGCCCTGTAGTATGCCCTTCCATCTTTCACCTCAGTCGCTCTAAAAATGGATTGATCCTTAAAAATTGATGTTGTTTTACATTTGATGAAAACAGCTGATTGGTGAAGGTCTGAGGTTATTACTAGACATTAAAACTTTAAAGTTTGTTATATTACATATTTTCCACTTTCTAGTCAGTGACTGACACAGTCATAGGCGACATAAGGCAGCAATATTCATCACAGAGCACCGCTTCGTGCAAAGCTGTCATAGACGCTTGATCTCTCATCCAGGCACTCTGTTCCAAGATAAAAGACTAGTGCCCAATTGTAGGTTCAGTTTTACATACTCTAATTTTTATTTCAAAGGTTAGGGGTCAGTACATGTATTATTAAAGAAAATTAATACTTTTATTTAGCAAGGACACATTAAATTGATTAAAAGTGATGTTAAAGACATTAAAGGGTACAAAAGATTTCTTTTCAAATAAATGCTGTCCTTTTGAATTAAAAATCCTGTTTTCAACATAATTTAATAATTTAATATATAATATAATTTCTTAAGCAGCAAATCAGCATATTAGAATTATTTCTGTGCTTTGCAGCACAGGAATAAATTACTTTTTAAAATGTATTCAAATAAAAAACAGCTGTTTTAAATTGTAATCATTTTTCTAATCATTTTATTTTTTTTACCTTATTTTTTATCAAATAAATGCAGCCGTAGTGAGCATAAAAACATTTTAGAAGCAGTCAGATAAACAAAGGGATGCTGCCAAAATCGACAGTGCATTATTGATGTTAAAGGGAAGGTTTTATCTTGTTATGTGTGTATCTTGTAGTTTCTTCAGCTTACCAAAGCAGGAATATACTAGCCGGTGTTTGTTTTGTACTCTGTTCCTGATGCTTTATTTAGCTGTAATATACCTTTATTCCATATACAGTGTTGTTTAGACGGATTGATAGACTTCCTTGTGTAACTTTAGTTTATCTAACAGTTTGATGAAAGCCTCAGTGACTGTATACTGTCAAGCTTTCAATCAAACAACCTTAAAAAATCAGCCTAAACCTCTCTGGAGGAGCATGTTGTGCTTTTAAACATTGTTTTCAAAAGCCCCCTACCTATCTTACTGAGAGTGACTTTTGAAAAGAGTCATTTTATGAATCAAAAATGACAGACGCTGTTGACTTAGTAGCAAAAGTTTGGCACATTTGATGTGAAAATCCAACATGCAAAGGCTCGTAGTGAAACTTTTTTTTTTTTCTTCAGTGACCGCTTTGATAGAAAAAACACTTCTATTCTCATTTAGGCTTTGAAATAAAGTGAGTTTCGATTTTCACTTTAGCGAAAGGAAGCCAAGCATATACCCTGATTTGGTCGTTTCAGCTTTATTCACACTTTCTTTTAGTCTGTGAAAAGTCTAGTGGCTATTAAAAAAGGGACAAGGTGTTTGGTATATTCTCCTTTTCAACAGGAAAAAAGTCACCATGATAAAGAAAACCACTTGTCAGGCTGTTTGATAGAGTTCTGTGTTATTATTACCTGAAACTAAAAAGCTATCAAAAATCATTTCTAAATTGAAACAAAGCTAAAATATAATAAAATCTAAATGTGATGTGATCTGGGAAAACCCGTCGGATGTCGCGCTGGGACGTTTTCAAGAAGTTCGAAATATAGGTTGAATGTCTTTTTCTTTGTCAAAATTAGGTTTTCATTAAATTATTATTCTATAACATCTTGTCTATCATCTCTGAAAATATCTTGGCGAAATTCACTTGTTTAGTGCAGAAAATTACCATTTATTGCAGTAAGCAGAAATGACTGTCTTTCAAGAACGCGCTGCTGAGGTGCTTTCCCTTAACACCACAAAAACAGTTAACCTATCAAAATAAATCACATAACATATTTAGTAAAGGCGTATCAATTCACATTCCCCGCCAGTCCTGTGTAAATAATGGCAAGCAAAGTTTTTTATTTATTTATTTTTGTAATATCGTGTGATGGCAGAGCGCAACAACGGCGTCTAAAGTACTGCAGCTGCTCGCTTAACCGATCTTACTCGTCCCAATCTGCTCAATCTTGGTGAAGTCAGTGCCCTAAATGATGTTATAACAGACTATTTCACATCCAGAGATGAAGGATCGGATGATTAAGTTACTATAGAGGAGGAGTCTGATGACAGTCTGATTAGCACAGTGCGCAAACAGTTGCGCTGCGCTCCCTTTTACTACAAGGTAGGCTGCATCATTCGTGCTATCTAAACATGAAATGGGCGATGAAAAGTTCGAAGACTATGCACATGATAAACAATGAAAACAGACGTTAGTCTGTTTGTGTAATGATGCAGTATAGTGCTCCTAACTTGACAGACAGCTCTCATTAAATCCGTAAAGTGAAAGTGAAAGCTGTCTCACTTTAAAGCCGTTTTTCTCCATTTCTGAAAATCATCGCTATCAGCCAACTTAAGATAGCCATAACTTTGGTTACGTTCAATCTATGAACAAAATATAAACAGTTTTGGAAAGGAACCCAGCTTTCATATGATATCAAAACTAATACAAAATTTCACCATGTGTTGGGTTTTCCTAGATCTTAAAGGAAAGCTATTATGCCCTTTTTTTTACAATATGTAATATTGTCTCAGATGTCCCCAGAATGTGTCTGTGAAGTTTCAGCTCAAAATACCCCTCAGATCATTTGTTATATAATTTTGAAATGCCTATTTTGAGTGAAAGCAGAAACACGCTCTTTTCGTGCATGTCTCTTTAAATGCAAATGAGCTGCTGCTCCCCGCCCCCTTTTCCAGAATAAGGCTGTGCCTTTACAGCTCATACCTTAGATACTCTCCCAAAAACATCTGTTTGGTTTTGATTATCATGTATATCACGCTGAAATCATGCGTTTTAAACCCATATTAGTTTAAACTTCTGATATACGGTTTTCTGAGCACACTCATCCGAAGCACGCCCACAGAAAGCAGCTGTCACATGGCATGTGTCATGAAGTTCTCTTTCATGTCTTATTGCATTTAAACTGTTAAAAACATGCATGACAAAAAACTGTCAGTTATGTCTGTGAAGGTAAACAGCTGGGAAGGAAATCACATTGTTTATATTAGATCTCTCAGATTTTCGTGATGTCACCTTTAAACTAAAATTAAAAAGAAACTCAAAAAGCAAACTTAAAATACTGATAAATGCTGTAATAGTTCATGAATAATACTAAAGTAACACTGATAGAGTTTTGAAAAAGCGTAGCTTTATTAATGTGCTGTGTTTGGGGGGAAAAACACAATACATTTTGCTCTTACTCTGATTTCCTCGTTCAGAAGTCCTGTTATTTAACCATGCTGGCTCTTCTCTTTTGTCTCATCAGCTTTGCTACCATCATGCGGGAGACCTTAAGAGACCTGGCACCCAGCTGTGAGGTTACTCTCATCCAATCAGAAGATGGCAGTGGAAAAGGTGCCGCCCTCATCACTGCTGTGGCTTGTCGATTAAGAGATGCTGGAAAGTAGAGACTGTACAAATAATGTAAAGGGGAAAAGATAATGAGGGAAAAATTACGTACTGAGCTTCCAGAGATTTTTATTTTATTTTTTTTTTGTGCCACATCGTGACCTTACTGAAACAACACTCCTGTCTGTAAAAGGATTTATCTTATTTATTTTTGTTCCATTTTATGCTTTAGGTCATTCATTGCAAGGCCTTGGCATATGCTAGTAGGGGATTGTTTATAGAAAAGGTTGGGGGGAATCAAGCAGACGGAAAACTAATGTATTTGTATTGTTACTGATTTGAATACTCTACTGTACTCTCTGAAAAAAGCACAGATATTTTATTCACCTATTGAGCTGTGAATGATATAATTTATGTCTGTACTTAACTGGTCCATGCATATTTCCAGGCTGCAAATTAAAAGATTCATTTATACATTTACTCACTGTGAAGTAGGTGAGTAACCATCATTTTTATTTTGGAGTGAACTTTTTAAAATCGATAAAAATCACTTACCTTCAGGCCATCCAAGATGTAGATGAGTTTGTTGTGTCATTAGAACAGATTTGGAGAAATTTAGCTTTACATCACTTGCTCACCAATGGATCCTCTGCAGTGAATGGATGCTGTCAGAATGAGAGTCACAATAATATACAAATAATCCACACGACTTCAGTCCATCAATTAATATCTTGTGAAGCAAAAAGTTGCATATTTGTAATAACAAGTTATGTGTAGCAAGTGATATAATGCAAAATTTCTGCAAATTTGTCCCAATTTGCTTTCAGCAAATTTTAATTCTGGGGGGAAAACTTCCTTTAAATACCTTCAATGGTGATTCACCCTCTTGGCATCCTAGGTGTATATAACTTCTTTCTTTCAAAGTTATATTAAAAATCTTCAAACAAAACAACGGTCATGAATTAGAAGTTCAAAACGAGGATGTGTAAAAGAAAATGTCAGAGGATTTCGATATAAACCAAGAGGAGGCTGGTTTTCCTTTGCTAAAGTAAGGAAACTTTGCTTCTTTTGCTCTAATAAACAAACATTGATTTTCACAAGACTCACCAGCGCATGCGCAATGCGACAGACCATTGCCAACTTGGCAATTTTGTTGCTAAATTTAGCAACTTTTCAGACTACCATAGCAACTTTTTTTTTTTTTTTTGACAAAAGCACCTAGCAACAAATTTAGCTATTTGTAAAATTTATTTGGCAATATTTAGCAACTTTTGATAAGTGATTCAAATGATAAAAAGCACACATTTTCCATCTAAATTACACAAAAAGAGAAAAATGTCTAGAAAAATGGAAAAGGCACTAATTTTCCAGGACATTATCGGTTATCCATTGTAGCCCTGTAACCCCAAAAACACAAAATACAATGCATAATAAAAAAAAAAACCCTAAAAAAAAAACTGTAAAAAAATAAATACAGAAAATTCCTTCATATTGTGCCCTAATTTTACAGATTCTTCTTACAGTGTAGCATACTAACTACTAATACACTAATAAAACTACAATTGTTGAGGATGTGTAGTTTTATTAGTTTACTAGCTAAAAAAAAAAAACTTGTATAGGTGTTCAATAATGCAATGTTGTATCTAAAAATAGTTATTTATATTTTAATATATTATGCATTTATATTATTTTACGAGAAAAAATCTAAATTAACATATATACTGTAAAATATATTTGTTGCTGAGTTTTGTTGCAGTGAACAATGATTAAGTCATTGTGCAGTGACAACACAACATCATTTAGCAACTTTTAACAACAAATCTACCTTCCTTTAGCAACTTCCCCTGAAACTTAGTTGGCAACACTGATGTGACGTCCTACGTCATCCGCCCGGTGCTGCTTCCAGGTACGACCAGTCGGCGCAAGTTTGATTAAAGTGATTCTTACGTTTTAAATATGTATATGTTTCTTACAAAAATGCATCTTTCATCTTTTATTGATGAATGCACTTTATTTGACTTGTTTTGGACTGATGAAGAGAAACACCCATGCAATGGTAAAGCTTGGAAAAGCCAGAATAATTTTTAAGAAGGAAGTCATATACACCTAGGATGTCTGGAGGGTGAGTAAATTAAGGGCTGATTTTCATTTTTGGGTGATCTCTTAATTTTTGTCTGTGCTGCTGTTCCTGTTACTAAAGTACAGTCCTGCTGCGATTGGACTGAGTTGAAGCTAATTTAATTAGTCTTCTGAAAAGGTCCAATGCTGATTTGAAGAAAGCTGTCAGGCAAAATTTTTTTAAATGCTAACTTGATGGTTTGAAGAAAATGGACTTTTAAGTGCTGGACTGTAAGTTACAGAATTTATGTATAATATCTACTAATGCAATCCAAACATACAAAAATCTTGTATACAGACTGAAGTAGATGTTGCTCTCCTCATGTTTAAATGCACAATATTAATTGCATTGGCACTTTTTAGGTTGGAAATGGCAGGTGAAATTATCACCGTTAGATGCCAAGCTTTGAGACTCACGCTGTGAAAATGAACACGTCAAATTGTGTCTTTTCTTGCAGCCCGGGTGGAATATTTATTATTGATGAATGCCGCTGTTGCTGATCAGAGTTGTGGTTCGCAGTTTATCATGTTGTGGATAATGTCAGGGTTACTCCAATGGCTGTAAGGTGCAATTTTCTTTGAGTAAATATTGAGTGTGTGTCATTTTGTCCGACTTTCAGTAAGGTACCTTCTGCAGACTTGTCCCTTTAGTAATCATCTAAGATCAATTTGGTCATTTTTATTTGTAAATGATTTTGCTTATTTATCTACTTGATTGAATTGCTTGTTGTAGCTTGGATTAATTTTACAGTGTAATTTCTGAAAATTGCTTTTCACATTTCCATTTGACTTTAGCATGCCTGTTTCATTCACACTAGAACAGTTCCAGACAATAAAGATTGACATCACCAGCTACCACTAATATCGTGCATTACAAATTGATGGAGCCTACAAGAAAATGTCAGGTCATCTATTTTTGTATGTAATTTCAGTCTGCACACAAAGGCAGTACAGAAATATTCCTCCGGCTAAGGCCTTCTTTTTTTTTTTTTTTTTTTACATGAACACTGTAGGCTCTGGCATCAAGAAATGTACATGTGCACAATATCTATACATTTATGTTGTTTAGTGGTTACAGATAGCAAGGGGTTCAAGCGTGTAGCGCTGAAACTCTATTGTAATTGTTAGAATGACTATGGATCAGCATTATCCACGTAAAACTGATCGTGCAGACCAAACTGTAAGACGTACATACTTGAAACTTGGAGGGATGGTAGTACTCACAACATCGACAACGTGACCAAGGCTCGCCCCAGTCGACCTGACGGGGGCGCTACACAAACAAAGGTTCGAAATCGCTCATAAATCCTGAGCTGTCAGTCACAGGCTCAAGTGTCTTATGTCCTTGGAAATGTTGGCTCACGCCAGACAAAACGCGCACCTCAGATTTGCTCGGGACGTTTTCAGGTCGATTTTGTGTTTTTTGAAAAACCTACTTTTGGAACTAGTCCTAGTTTTTAGGCCCGATCAGAACCAAATCAGTGCAGAAAGATTCTCTGGAGAGTGGATATCAATAATTATCAAAAAAAAAAAAAGAGTTTAACTTTAAAATCACCGTTACAAAGGGACGGCAAACTGTTCGAAAGGGGCAGGCCACCTTTAGTATAATGCCTATAACTCTTAAACGAAATAAGATATCTCCACCAAACACTTATGTAAGAGCTCAATCTGAGGTCACAGGGAAAAAATCGTCAAGCTTGGCGACTTTGGCCGGCGAATTTGAGCACCTGTTTGACGAGGTTTAACGGAGGCTGATCGGAACAAAGCTTGGTGGGCCTGTTCGACTCACGGCCCTAAAGATCTAAGAGAAATTTGAAAGAAATTAGCCCTTGGGTGGGCAATATTGCATTTTTCAAGGGCATAAAATTTTGGCACATACGTGTGATGTTCACATCATACGATAGAACTCCTCATTCCGGACAACTTTGCCTCTAGAACCACTGCTGTCAATCAAATCGTTTGTTAAATGGTTGAAATGATGTCAAAAACCTACCTTTGCAAACTAGTATAGGTTTTTTGCTCAATCTGGAAAAAAAACACTGCAGTACAATTCTCTGGACTTTTTAGGCCAATAATTATCAAAATAAAAGCTGAAATTTAGCCTTTGGGAGGTTATAATGGGTTTAGAAAAGGGGCCTGTCCAAATTTATCCAAAATCCTATAAAGCCTAAAGGAAAACTCAAAACTTCACAAAACCTGCTGAGCATATGCGACAGGTGATTTTAAACAAGCATGCAATGTTTTAAGGGGATCTTTAGAATAGAGAAAGCTGTAGACAGGTTTGATTTGAGAATTTTTTTTTTTTTTATGAAATATACATGTACGTTACTGTTTAAAGGTTTGGTAAGGTTTTGTTTGTTTGTTTATTGTTTGTTAGAAGTTTATTAAGTTCAGTGCAGTCATTACTCTAGTCTTCAGTGTCACATGATCTTTCAGAAATGTCTAATATGCTGTTTTGTTGCTTCGAACGCCTCTTGAACAACAAGTGGAACACTTACATTGAGTATTTAATGAAAAAAAAAAATTTTGTGCTGATCTAGTTCTATATAATCCTAGCTTCCCATACCTGTATGCTTCTATCTAGTGCTCAGTGATTGCACAAAGGCTTTGTAGCATCTTACAAACACATTTATATTATTCATAAAGCTTTCGTCATCTAGTTTTGAGGAATTTTACATGCTGTATATCAGTTCAGTACTGTCGTTTCTGCCTGTGTGTGTTTTTTTTTTGAAAGCCTCAGTCTTTTTTTTATTGAGTTGTGTGAATTTATGAATCAATAACAGGTTTTCTGTTCAGTATTCCTGTCCATTCTGTGCCTGTGAGGCGTCTGCTTATTCTAGTAGGGCTCCATGGACAATAACTCATGAATTTATAAGGTCAGATCAGGTCTGCTGTGCTGCAGCTTTCAAATGTTCTGTGAGGCACCTGCACCTCAATAGCCCCTTTTGCAGCTAAGATTCTTCACATATTCAGTGTGTACATGCCAAAGGCCTTCAGAGATGCCATAGACATGCAAAGGTGATGCCCTTGGCTTAAGTACAGTAGGGATGACCTTTAACATACATGTTAGAATACAAGTATTGTATTTTGGTTTTGATTTTGAATATCCCTGGAAACAAACTCCACATCTATGCAGGACACTCAAAGGTCATATCAGTGTTCATAGAGTGTTGTTTTTTTCTAATACCTTTCTGAGATTAATAATTCATAATGCAGTGTTGTGACAGCTATTTTGCAAAGCCATTCCGTATACATTTCATTTCAGTCTTAATATAAGAAAATCCATCATGAAAATATTATAATTCTAATCATCTAAACTAAGAATGGAATCATCGTAAGATAATAATACAATATGTCCATGAATTTGTCTTTTAAAGTTATTTTAGTTACTAAGGATACAGAGCTTGATATAAAAGAAGGCATGTGTTAAGAAAACAGGAATTCAAGCTAAAGGTCACTGTAAACAGAATTTTTATTATTTTGCATCAGTTTATCAAATTATACAAGAAGTATGAAAATATTCATGTATTTATTCATACTGTAAAATGTAAGCTTATAGGCTTATGTTTTACAAACGTTAAAAATGTAATTTCCATCATTGTCATTTCCACTGCTGAATGCTCTCGAACCTGATACGAGATTGGAAATGTGGTGAAAAAGATATTGTGGTGAAAATGATAATGTTTGATCTGTGATCCACATCTATTTTAATGTTAATTAATTAATTAAACTACTGAGATTTTAGTTTCTGTAATGTCACTGGGTCAAAAGGAGCCATGGTGAAAGAAACACTCAGTTTTCTATTGATTAAAGTTTTATTTGTCAGGAAATCCTTAAGAAAATGAATGTCAAAATTTCCACAAAAAATTAAGCATCATTAAGAATCATGTGACACTGAAGACTGCTGAAAATTCAACTTTGTCATCAAAGGAAAAAAAAAATATGTAGAAAAGAGTTATTTTAAACTGTATTAATGTTTCCGCAGTATTATTGTTTTTACTGTATTTTTGATACAGTAGACAGAAGTCGTTTAAAAAAATCCTTACTCCTCACCCCCTGGGAAAACACATTTCACCTGCATAGAACAGCACAAACAATCTGTTAAAGCTTTTGACACATTCAACATGTACAATAACAGCAACTGAGTATTTATTTTATGTCACTAGTGCTGTCAATCAATAAAAAAAAATAAATAAAAAAAATGAATAAATCGCACATTTCATTCTGAAATTAATCATGATTAATCCCACCAAACATTAAGGTTTTTAAACATAGTTTTATATTGCAATAATTTCACATTCAATCTTCAAATGCATGTAGAAACAACATAAAACTATTTATTTTTAATATTTGCTTAATGGCATGACTTTATGACTGAAGGTGAGTATCACTGATACCAATACTACTGATGTCTCTAGGCTTTTTTTTCCCCTAATATTTATCCATTGACTATAGCCATTTAACATTACAGTAAAATTGAGAGCTATCAATTGTAACATTAATTAGATTTAAAAAAAAAAAAAAAAAAAAAAGCTTCTAATCTTCTAATTTAAGTGAACTTTAATCTTCACATAAACCCATTATTTACCTATGCCCTTCAGCAAGTAGGAAATATGGGTCATTCTATTATTGTGGGTACATCTAATGTCTGTGAAGTATATTTTTAATCTATTTTCATCAATATAAAGCCCCGATGCTTAATTTTTTAATACACAATTCTATTTTCCCCAATCACAATGTTGAAAAAGCCATATCTTTTGTTCAAAAATGATGTTCATATCACATACAACCCTGGTATTCAGCTGTCCAATGTTGTGAAGCTGCTCATTCTACTCTGCATTTAAGTATGAAACTTACCTCAAATATGAAGCAATTTTACACAAGGAAAGGAATGGTTTGTCCTATTCTCGCATAATTTGCACAGTATGATGATATTTGCTAAACTAGCAAACCTGTGTCAGGAGTGGATTAATTGACTGTCACAAGTATTATTGCTGCAAATTTTAACAAGACAATTTAACTACAACATATGTTTTGTTTATGAAAATATATTTCTTAACATACCATATCCTCAGTAGTTCTAGGCTTCCATGTTGAGTATAGGCCCAAAACACTAAAAATGTCAACTAAGTTACCTGTCAACTATGTTACCCAGTAATGGTAACATGGTGGACAGTAGCAAACATAGATGGTATTTTATGAACATATTCATACAGATCACTATTATTTATATAGCACTTTATACAATATAGATTGTTTCAAGGCAGCTATGTAAGGTCATGTTTGGGTTTTTGGGAAACAGGAAAACTTTTTTTCTTCACATTCTAAATGTCAAATTCTAAATGTACTCCTATTTTATAGAATGACCCACACATCTTTCACATTCTGTGACAAAAAAAGAAAAAAAAGGAATTCATGTCAAGAAAACAAAGAGATAGAAGCAGCAGTTGTGCCCCTGCGTTAAATATTTGTAATGCCTTTAAACTGAAAAAATTAATCGATTGCATTAACGCGCTAATTTTGACAGCACTAGTCACAATTGATCATAACTAAAGGGCTGAAATGACCATGTAAATGACCTTGTACTGACCTTCTGGTCAAGACTGATATGGGTTTTAGTGTTATAAATGAAGAACTGATCAGGCACTTTCTACATAAAGAGTAGCCGAAAAATAAATTAATCACATTAGATGGTAGAAAATGCAAAAAGATTGTTACTTGAATTGCATATCTTTTCAACTTCATACTTTGGAATGGTAGTGTGTCCATACAAAAAGCAGAAGGTGATGGTTTGTGATGGTTTTCTTTCAGATTTGAACAATGCTTTGACTGCGCCAGGTTATCACTGACAGGAAGAACTTATTGACTTTAAAGGAATGTCAAGTGGCTATTTTTGAAGTGGCCAGTGATTAAGAAAAAAAAATACCTGTAATGTTTCCTATGTAGCTACATCTAATACTGTCCTGTATTAGTTTCTGTGCTGTACAAGTGGATCAGGAAGTGATAGAGGATCATCTGCAACCTGACAAGATGTACTTACATTTTCCGTTTGGTTGCATAGCAGAAGGTCAAGCATGTATAAAAGTACAGGCTATAAATGTGCCTTCCGATGTAACCAGTGATGCCCTGAACCCACTAGACCTGTTATCCAACAGTCATTTGACGCAAGAAGGAGTATAACAGAAACTTGTGCCGTTGCTCTGCGCTCCACTTTTGCCTCTTAATTCACAAGTCCAATTAATGCCATTTTGCTGCAGTTCTTTGCTGATTTTTTTCCCCACTTGACTCACTACCTAACTGGAAAACTGAACAGAGAGGACTGGAGGATCACATGGGTCGCTGTAATGTACTAAATAGATTTTTAAAAGCGCTGTGAACGTGGTGGTCACTGCTGCGATACCTCTCAAATTTGACCTGTGCTTCTGAAAGAGAGAATAATAGAACTTTCAGCTTACTTCCTCTGTGAACTGGAGTATTCAAGCTAAATTAGAATTTATTTCCTTTATAAAATGTCAAATCCACATTCAAACAAGTTTCAAGAGCTGGTTTTAAAAGAGGCCCCCTGTTAGCACTGCATGTGTTAAGGACTTCTGTATGCTTTATCAATCACAGGGCAACTTGATCATTTTCCTGTCCAACTTTACCTTTTTCATTTAATTCAACATGTTCCACTTTATCGCATTTAATGCCAGCGTTTCAGTTTCCTCTGTTTAAGGTGTTTCAGTCAATGAGAAATGTAGGGGAGACGGAGGGCATTGTGATTTTTCTTTTCTGTTTTTCTATTTAATAGTCTTTCATAACTCATAGAGAGTATATACACAGTAGTATAATTTTGTACTAGGAACGATGTAATGTTCAGTAACATACTCACATTATATGTCATTACTTGCATTACATATTATTGAAGTTTGAATGTGTGTAATCTTGTTTTGTGTTCTCTATGCAGAGGAGAGAAAATCCAATGTCGTTTGGAACGACACGGCAATGATGGTGAGTTTATTTTGTGTGAACTAGCCCTTTAATTATTTGTCTTGCTGTTAGAATATGTGACCCTCAACCACAAAACCACAGGAATATTTGTAGCAATAGCCATACATGTATTTGTACCGAACCGTCACGGTACGGACATCTCGGTTCGGGGGATGAGCAGAAGAACAGTGAATGCTAGGAGTTGCGCACCTAAAAACAAAGCTCACTAAACAGTGACCATGTGCTGATTCTGAATGCGTCTCTCACTGACAAATTAGTATAATGTTACTTTAAAGGCTTGCGCATTCAACTGTTTAACTGGTTGCAAAATGGAGCTCTCTTATTTGGCACAAATCCAAATATTCCTTAATATTTCCATATTTGCGATGTATCTAAATGCTAAACGATTATTTATTATGTAAATTATAGGCTTTGTACTTCAGTCGCGTTCCAAGTACCAGTAAATACCAGTAAAATTAACTTAAAACAGTGTCATTTATTGTCTTATTAATAATGCATCACTGTAAAAGGTCTTTTGTAAAATAAAGAAAACAAATAGGATGTCGCTTTCTCCCATTTGAGTTTCCTTTGTCACAAAAATGAACTGAAACTCAACATATATAGGCTACATTACGTGTCGCACTGTTTTTTCCCCCTTGTTTATCTGTTAACTAAATCAAATATATTTAAAATTTCAAGTATTTATTCCTTGTATGTATATATGTATTGCAGATTATATATATATATATATATATATATAATCTGCAGTACATATACACATACAAGGAATAAATACTTGAAATTTTAAATATATTTGATTATATATATTTTAATTTTAAATATATTTGATAAATATATTTGATTTTATATATATATATATATATATATATATATACATTATAATTTGATATAATATTTAGTATTTTATCTATTTATCTAGGTGGTCCAGTCTGTTCAAAATAAATGAAAAGAAACTTAGCATAGTAAATTAGTTTTTTCCTGTTGTACCAAAATCGTATCGAATCGTGACCCAGGAACCGAGGTACGTACCGAACTGTGACATCTATGTACCGTTACACCCCTACCAACAATACATCGTATGGGTCAAAATGATCGATTTTCCTTTTATGCCAAAAATCATTAGGATATTAAGTAAAGATCATGTTCCACAAAGATATTTGGGAAATTTCCTACCGTAAATATATCAAAACTTAATTTTTGATTAGTAATATGCATTGCTAAGAACTACATTTGGACAACTAAAGTCGATTTTCTAAATATTTTGATTTTTTTTTTTTTTGCGCTAGATTCCAAATTTTCAAATAGTTGTATCTCAGCCAAATACTGTCCTATCCTAACAAGGACAAGCTTATTTATTCAGAGTTCAGATGATGTATAAATCTCAGTTTCAAAAAACTGACCCTTACGACTGGTTTTGTGGTCCAGGGTCATATATATTTGCAAAATGTAAACCGATGCAGTAATTTCAAAAAGTTTGTGGTCAGTACAAGAATAAGTTACATTTTAAAATATACTAAAACAGAAAACAGTTATTTTGATGGAGTTATTTTACAATATTATAGTTTTTACTGTATTTTTGATCAAATAAATGTAGCCTTTGGGAGCATATGAGACTTCTTTCAAAAACAATAAAAACTTACCAAGGAGAAACAAATGGTAACTGTGAATCCTTGGGGAAAACACTTTTCATCTATATTGAACAGTACAGTCTGCTGAAGCTTTTGACACTTTCAACACAGCTCTATACTCCATGTGTAAAATAACAGCATGCTGTGGCTTTTATTTATTTTATGTCAGAATTGATCCTAACTAAGGACTGGAAGGACAGTTTGGTCGATCCTTGTATTGAGCATCTGGTAAAGGTTATTATGGGTTTCAGTGTTACAAATAAAGAATTATGTGATTAGGTTTTTTTTATTTTTATTGACAGAGTAGCCGAGTAAATAAATGAACGGCATTATAGTGTAGACCTGTAGACCAGTGGTGTGAGCAGGGATGGGCAGTATTTTAGATAAATGTATTTAAAATACGTATTTGAAATACAAAATACTATTTTGTATTTTGTATTGTAAAGCCTTTGGGAAAAATCTAGTGTAATTTGTATTTAAATACATTTAAGATGAGTATTTTGTATTTTCAAAATACATAAAATACTTTGTGCCAATCAACCTCTTTATCAGGGTGCTGATTTAGTTCAGACACATCCCTCCCCGAACCTTAACACTCATGCACGTGAGCTGCCTGTAGCAGAGTCAGCATTGGATCAGCAACTTTTCTCAGTTTTCTGCATTAAGGTAAGGGTGTCATCATGATCAATTCCTTGTTGATTAAAGTTAAAATGGTGCATCATTCAGATTTGCCTTCAGTAAACATGAAAGAATAAAAAAGCACCGACACGTGTAGGAGAAAAAGAGCCTTAGCTGCCTGTTAGCCAATCAGTTTTGATAGGTTTTTTTTTAATTACTGCATGTTAGGGCTGGGTGATATGACAGAACTTTATATATCTTAGGCAGCGATGATATAAAGTGTGAATCGATTAAACTTTTCAAAATTGTTTACATAGGCCTAGGTCATTTAGAGCAAATAAATCCTTGCAGTGTTTAGTGGGGCAGCAGGAATTATTGGAACGTTGGGGTGGATGAAGAAGCATGAATGAATGAATGAATAATATAGTGTGATGTTCTTGGTTCAGTTGTACTTTGCTGTTTAAAGCGCGAAATGAGATTCATATTTACACTTGCACGTTTGCCAGGTAAAGTTGTTTTTTTTTTTGTGCGCACACTCCGTGACAGAGTGGAATAACGACAATGTGCCTTGTTATATAATTCTGTAAATCGGAGGGGCAACTCGGTAATTGTTCTCCACACCAAAATAATCAAATAATCCCGTTAAATGCAGTATTTGAATTTGTAACTTGTGATTTTAGAAAAAAAAAAAAAAACATTAATCTGTGTAACACTAAATTGTATTTTTTTTTAATTCATTAAACATTTTCTTTTAATTAACGAATGTATGAAACATGGACCATTACTTTATTCAATATTTCTGCTATGCAGGCTCATTTAGTAAATTTTAGCATTTTACAAACATGGTGCTTAATGAAAATGCCATTTCCATGCCATGTAACATTTCCGAATTGTGATTATGTTCCCCCATCTATGCAAATGATTGATGTAGAGACAAAAGAAGGTTAATCACTGTCTGTCACCATCACTTTAATGTAGTGATTGTGTGCATTTGTTATGACACTGATGCATGATGCACAACTCTTCAGCTTTTAGATTTATTCTTCAAAAAAAAAAATATATATATATATATATATATATATTATAATTTTTTATAAACTTTCTAACTGTATATAGGAGCAAACTTTACATGAAATAAATATAAAAGTTGCTATGCTTAAAAAGTATTGTACAACCTGCAAAAAAAAAAAAAGAAATTCAGTTAGTTTTTGACGTGGTTTTAAAACTTGCTGCGAAGTAAAAATAATATTTTGGTCATATTGCCCATCCCTGCTCTTTGCTCACCACAAGGAATAGCCTGCATTGTAACCTGGTCAGAAGTAAGTATATAAATGGCTGCTATTTTTCACTACATAAGTTTATTTGTGATTAGCAGCAAGGAAGCAAGCACTAAAGAAAGAAAGAAAGAAAGAGAGAGGGAGATTATGGTGACAGAATGACAGAGAGAGCAGAGTTCTTGTTACTGAGTTGAAGTCATGGTGGTGATAAAACGTAATAAAAGATGTTTGGGGAAAAAAAAATTAGTTTTGTTTTTCCTAGGGGAAGGGAAGATCATTTCTAAACAGTAGTACATCTAAATGTTTTTGTTTTGCATTCAGAATATGTCCAGATATATTTCAGCCTAATAGGGATGCCTGCACTTGATGGCCAATTTCACATGTATTTTGTGTATTTTAAAAATACAAAATACTGTATTTGTATTTAAATACATTTTTTTACACAGTATTTTGTATTTGTATTTAAATACATTTTTCCACTCAGTATTTTGTATTTTTATTTTAAATACATTTCTATGTATTTATGCCCATCTCTGGGTGTGAGAGACACAGCCGTGAGCTGAGTATGGCCTTTGATGGACTTTAATTATAGCTTGTACGATCATTAAAGTAAAAATGAAAAAAAAAATGCATGCAAGTCTACAAAATTTAGTAGTTTTAACTAATTTAGTAGTTTAACTAATAACTGATTTTCACTAATCTTGAAAATCAGTGTTCACTTAGTGTGTTTTAAAGGTTTGCAGCTGGTTCAGATTTGTATTCATGAGCTCATTGTGACTTCAAGGCATTTTGTCATGTATCTGATAAAAGGTGAATCTAGCCAAACCTTTGTGGATATTATGCTGAATTGAGCATTAATTCCTCTGAGACACAACCTTGGATTTCCTTGAATGCTCTGAGGCAATGCATCCATTAAAATGTCTGTTTGTTGAGCTCCAGTTACTTACATTTTAAATGCCTGCTTGCCCAGTGATTGTGATACTGTGCTGTGAAGTGCATTTGTGACTGCTATCACCTCAGATCATAATAAACATTCCTGAGTACATAGATATCAACATATCGACAAGTAGAATGTCTTGTTGCTACAGATACAATGTTTCTTTCAAGATTAATATTTATATACCTAAATAAATCATTGTCAGATGTATGTGTTTATTAACTGTGTTTGCTACAGTAATTAATATTGCTCTTACTTTGGATTATGTATTTCCGCAAACCCTAAGTAGGCCTATTTGCTGCAGTGTTTGTGATAATGAATCCTGTGGCTTGTTTATATAGATGTGAGCTATTTTTTTTTTTGTGGCTGGCTATTTAGGAACATTTAACCATCATTAACTTAGTTTTAGTGCCACGAGGAGCCAAAACAACAACAACAACAAAGAAAAGATGATTTGGTTATGTAAGAAAAATTGAGGACAGGCAATTATTAGAAAAATAATGCATACCTCAAGAGGTAAAGCAGCCACAATGCATAATAGATGACCTTTACATCTATTATGTGCATTATTTTTTTAACAATTGAACTGCCCAGACTCAATTACTCTGCTAATACTATGGTTACCTCTGCTCAAGACATTGTTCAGGTAATTTTTCAAATCATTTGTCAGGTTTTTGTCCTTAAAACGCTCTTACATGTAGGAATATTTTCTTACGCATGTGATTTCAACCCTCCGTTGCTAGTCCCACAACCTCATTTTAGTAGTAGTAATGGAGGCTTGAGCCACTGATAATGCAGTTGTTATTTCAGTCTAATACAGTTATTCATTGTAGCTATGTGAAGTGTGTGTGTGTGTGTGTGTGTGTGTGAGTATTACCTGAGTGTGTCTCTAGTGTTCGGCAGCAGAGTGTCTGAAATCTCAAACCTGCTTCAAGAGCAGAGGGAAGAGCTGGAGAGAGCAAGCCTTTCCTTTGATAATAAAATGTTAATAGGATGATAAAACATTATCCTGTTGCTTGTCATATTTATTGGCTTTGTAACATTTTTGCTAAATAACTGAAATGATTTGGCGCAGTGATTTGAAACCGTAATGCCATTAAAAAGGAGAAGTCCACTTCCAGAACAACAATTTCCAAATAATGTACTCACCTCTTGTCATCCAAGATGTTCATGTCTTTCTTTCTTCAGTCATAAATACATGTGTTTTTTGAGGAAAACATTTCAGGAATTTTCTCCATATAATGGACTGGTATGGTGCCCCGTGTTTGAACTTTCAGAATGCAGTTTAAATGCGGCTTCAAACGATCCCAAATGCGGTTGTACGATCCCAGCCGAGGAAGAAGGGTCTTATCTAGCGAAACGATCGGTTATTTTCATTTAAAAAATTTCAATTTAAATACTTTTTAATCTCAAACGCTGGTGTTGTCTTACTCTCCCTGAACTCTGTGTATTCTAGCTCAAGACAATTAGGGAAACGATCTGTCATTTTTTTTTTTTTTTTGAAAAATAAACGTGTATACTTTTAAGCACAAAAGCTCGTGTAGCACAGGCTCTGGATGATCCACAACACTACGAATCACGCCTAAGTTCATCGTCTGTGTACTCCGGCTCAAAAAGGTAGAGTATGGCGAAAAACTCCATCTTATTTTCTCCTACAACTTCAGAATCGTCCAACATCGTTGTACCTTTTTTGTTTGTAAACAGCGTTTGACTTACTTGCACTTCCTTAGTCTTTGCGCGTTTGCTTTGAAAACACTGGGTCTGTAGTTCCGCCTACATTCCACGTGACCTTTCGACGTGATTCAATAGTACATAGCGTCGTGGACGCGCATCCCAGAGCCTGTGCTACATGAGTTTTCCAAAAAAATTCTGAAAAAAAAAATGACAGATCGTTTCGCTAAATAAGACCCTTCTTCCTCGGCTGGGATCGTTTAAAGCCCTTTGAAGCTGCATTTAAACTGCATTTTGGAAGTTCAGAATCGGGGCACAAATGAAGTCCATTATATGGAGAAAAATCTTGAAATGTTTTCCTCAAAAACCATAATTTCTTCACGACTGAAGACAAAGACATGAACATCTTGGATGATAAGGGGGTGAGTAAATTTTTTGTAAATTGTTGTTCTGAAAGTGGAGTTCTCCTTTAAGAGTAGTCACAGTATTAGTATTGAATGCTGGTGATATGCTGGGTACACAGTGTGCCTACTTTAAGTACAGGCAGGTGTACCACGGCTGTCAGTTTCCCCTTTGACACTAGCAATGCTATGGCAACAACCTAGAATACCCTAGTATTAACTCAAGCTAGTGTGTTTTGCATGTGCAAGCAGCATTTACACCACCCCAGAGTAGTATATGTCTGAGCTGTCACAACTATATAAAATCTTGATTGCATGTGCTGTTTATCCAGTCAGTATTCAGATTTCTGCAGCAGGTCTGTTTGGATTACTGTAAGTTTTTGGATATTGTCTGAGTCTACCATTTTTGGACTTTTCTACTTTTACCCCGAATCTGTCTGCCATACTGAATTCATTAGATACTTTTGGATTTGGTTATCTAATGTAAAAGTTTATGAGTTATTTTCCTAAAAAAAACAAACAGACAAAAAACACCACTAGTAAAAAAAGACCACTAGTAAAAATACTTTTGTTTAGCTTTTTTCTAATATACAGTTATTTTTATATTACATTTTTCAAAGCTTTTGTGTCAGTGAAGATATAAATAATGTTACAAAAGAGTTATGTTTCAAATAAATGCTGTTCTTTTAAATTCTTTGTTCAAATGTTTTCAAGATTGACAATAGGAAGAAGTGTTTCTTAACCACCAAATCAGCATATTAGAATGATTTCTAAAGGATGATGTGACACTATGTGCTGAGATTTTGCTGTCACAAGAATAAAATACATTTTAAATGCATTAAAATAGAAAACATTTTAAATTGTAATATTTTTCACAATATTACTGTTTTTTTCCCCACTGTATTTTGTATCAGAAAATGCAACCTTGGATTTCTTTCAAAAAGCATTAAAAATAATAACACTTTATAAAAAGGTTCATTAGTTAACATTAGTTAAGTTAACATGAACTAAGAATGAACAACACTTATATAGCAAATATAAATCATAATGTTATTTTTAACATTTACAAATGTATTAATAAAATCAAAAGTCATGCTTGTTAACATTAATGCACTTTGAAATAACATTAACAAAGATGAATAAATACTGTAATAAATGTATTGCTCATTGTTCATTCATGTTAGTTAATACAATAACTAACATTAACTAATCAAACCCTACTATAAAGTGTTACCAAAAAATCTTTCAAATCCCAAACTTCTGAATAGTAGTTTATGTTTTTCATAACAAATTATATCAATTTAAAGGATTAGTTCACCCAAAAATGAAAATTAGCTCTTTTAATTTCCAGACATCCTAGGTGTATATGACTTCCTTCTTTCAGACAAATCCAATCGGAGTTATATTAAAAATTATCCTTGCTTTTCCAAGCTTTACCATTGGGTGGCTGTTTCTCTTCATCAGTCCAAAAAAAGTCCAATGAAGTGCATCAACTCATAATAAAAAGTGCCTCACAGGGCTCCGGGGAGTGAATAAAGGCCTTCTGTAGTGTATTGATGCATTTTTGTAAGAAAAATATCCATATTTAAAACGTAAGAATCACTTTAATCAAGCTTGCACCGGCTGGTCGTACCCAAAGTAGCTCCGGGCAGATGATGTAGGACGTCAGCGTTTTAAAGCACAATTTAGAAACAATAGGTTTGTCCATGCTGATGAATATCTGTTACAAATTTGCACCAATTATTTCATCACCATGTGTGAGTGACTGACTGTGACAGTCTCAGCGATCATCCTTGCAACCGGAGGCGTTTGTCGTACACTCATCATGTTAATACTCCCTCTCGAGAATAAAGTTGCACAAACCTGTTTTTAGATACTTTCAGTTTATAAAACATTTTTTATGAAGTCAATGACATGCAGTGTCTGGTGTTGGCAAGAGAAGCTCTCTTGTTGATGCCAGGTGTGCAGTTTTTTTTTTTTTTAAGTTTCTGTCTGTCTCTCACACACAGACAGGAGGAAGGACATCTGCGCAAGTCTGGCTGGGGCTGCGATCCTCTGGGAGATTAAAAACAAAGACTCCAGGAGGTAAGGTAGAATAATGACACCTACAGCTGAGGCATAATGAGGGGACACAGGGGAAAACAAGCAAGTTTCTATCCTTTTCAATACGTGGGCAGGAGCCAGTGGAGGTCTGACATATGATGATTATTTCACTGAATACCAGATTGGGACTGAATGCTGAAAAATTGGGGCCTGGAGTGCAGGATTAAGAGAAGCAGCAGCGAAGCAACAAACCCTCTGGTGTGGGATAACTGAATTTAATTGAACCACAGAATTCGAGAAAAAACTCTGAGAATGCAAAATCATTATGTGCACGTGCAAGGCACAGCTCGTGATGAAAACAAAGCTGCGCCTTTGTTTAAATGTTAAGCGGCGTACGAACAGGCCTCTTGCCTAAAGAATAAGCCAATCAGTCATACTGAACATGTCCTCAGTGTTTATTTTAGAGTTTCATTTCCCAGAATGTGCCATAATTTGCATCAGTTGAGGATCTCTTAAATCCTCAGCGGTCCTCCTGCTTTTCCTGAATTAGTTGTCACACAATAAGATGGCAGCTTTTGAAAAGAGGGTCTGCATACTGTTTTGCAGGAGCAGAAATATCCTGGAGTATTTTAGATTTCAGTACAGCCTTGTCACCAAGAGAAAAAAAAAACATCACTTACTGTCACCTAGTCTGCATAGAGCTCACTTAGAGCTGTGAAATACTTGTTTCCTCATTCTTGATGCATGGTTCAAAATGTTAGAATTATGTATTTTTTGTATTTTTTCTTGTTTGCAGGAAAAGTAGAGTGCTTGCTTTTGCAACACTGTCTCAGACGTTTCTTTGGTGTTCTAAGTGTTTACAGAAGAAACTATCTCCAAGTTTCTGTGATGTTCAGAGCTCATGTCTCTCCTTTGATGTAAGTCTACGTTGTAGTTTTTTTACCAGTATAATTGCCTGCCAACTATAAATTCTATATCTGATCGCTTTGAGAAATAGTAGCACACTTTTTCTCGACAAGCTGTGTGATTTGAGGTATCATTCCTCAAAGCTGAATTAAATAAACAACATTTGATCTAGATGAGGAGAAATTTAGCATTACGTCACATGCTCATCAATCCATCATCCACTAACAATATCCACTGATTCAGACAAGATGACTTTTTGACGGACAAAGCAATATTATGAATGGAGAACTTCCTAATGATGGATTTGTTTATTACAAAAAGACAACTTTTTGCTTTACATGCTGTTAATTGATAGTGTCATTACTTGTGATGTTTAATCGGCTGTTTAAACTTACATTCTGATGGCACCCATTCACTGCAGAGGATCCATTTGTGTACATGGAATGATGGAAAGCTCAATTTCTCAGATGGAGAAACAAACTCCTTTTTATCTTGAAATGATGTTTGATAACAAAGATCGGGAGGAGCACAATCAGATAATCAACTAATTCGGCACAGGTGCAACTCATCTAACTAATCATCCGAAACAGGGATGACGTTTTTTATGGGCGGTTCAAGTGGCAGTCTATGGAGCCATGGAATAAAAGAATAAAAAAAGGTAAATTTGATTTTATATTTCAAAATTCTGACTTTATTTTGCAATTCTGAGATTATATCCCACAACTCTAGAGGAAAAACAACTCGTCATTCTCTCTTTTCCCCTCGGCTCAGAGTTTATATCCCACACTACTGCTTTTTCCCTCAGAATGAACAAACTCACTAGTTTTGTTAAATCGAGTTATAACGTCCGAATTAGGAGATATAAACTTGCATTTGTGAGAAACAAAAATCAGAATTGTGAGATAAAATAAAAAAAAAAATGTTATGTTAAAAAGTTAATAGTAATAGGTTTAAATAATATTTCATGCTGTAACTGTAGGGCTAATACAATACATCCCCTATGAACAGCATTATGTAGACCTATTGTTTAAATCAAATTTATGCTTTAAAAGTAGAGTAATCATAGCAGTTTTCATCCATAGTATGTCTGTTTAAACGTCTGCGTTTAGCTTCAAATGGCGTCTTTGACTACAGTATTGTATAAAAATTATTTGCATTCCGATTTTGACATCAAAAGGCACAAAAATATATTTTTTTCTCTTATTCCATGGAGTTTACCTGTTTACCTCCACTTGCTACCAGTGTTTTTCTGCAACCACTATGCGTGCGCAGCTGCAAATGACGTCACTGTGACGTCCACTCGAAATTGGTCTATACTTGGGATGGGGGAGTTCTCTGGGTTCGGGCCATATTTCAGGCTTGGAGCCCTCCCCCAGGACAGCACACCAAAATATGGTTACTGTTTACTCAACCAGATTAGATGTAAAGGTGAATTCGAAGTTTACTTTTTTCAAATAAACTTCAAGTGAAAAACGTTTTTTATTTGCAAATAAACAGAAAAAAAATGTATAATTAGGAAACATAGTTTGTCTTTTCAAAGTTTTGCACTATTGCTAAATAGGCCCATTTGTCTTATTTTGGGTGACAGATAATTTATTAAGTAAGCTAAAGGCACAGGAACAAACATGGAAAAACGTGTGGAAGGACATTTTGTTAGTCTCAGTGCTATCTGCTATTATTTAATGCTGTTATTTTTTTATGTTTATTTTAATGCTGTGCCAATGCATGAGAACACCTTTTGACATTAATTTGCATTTTGTATATTAGCATTCTACAATGATAGCGATAAGTGAAAAGCAAGCATACTTTATTGTAGCTTGAGCATAATTACAGTGAAGATTGGTCAACAGACCTTTTCTCATAATCAGACATCTGGCCAGTGTCATCACCCCTGCAATCTCTTAATTATCCAATGTACTGCATGCTGACTACTCCTGTGTCATCTAACTAATAATTCACATTGCTGGAGGCACTAGGTAAACAAGTCCTTAAGCACCATGTTTGTCCTTATCCCAGTGGGCAATAATCGCATTAAGCCTTCCGTGAGCACCTTGTCTGAAAACAAGATTCCTGGTGTTCTCTTTTAAACAGTTATTTTTGATTTGATGATAAATCTTTAAACATTATTTGGCTTCCAACAGATTGTTGCTTTAACTTATTGCCCACAAGTAATCCACATGACTCAATCAACAATTGTGAAGTGAAAATTTTGTTTGTAATAAACAAATCTATCACCAAGGTGCTGTAACTTAAACCTATAGAGTGTTTTAATGACGCATCATCAGTCGGCCATATTGGTGCCACTGAACCGAATGAAACTTGCATATTTTGCTGATTATTGCTGCTGAAAATTGTCAATTACTGTCATGTTTTGGGCTGTACTAATCGGTCAGACTGGGAAAAACTTTATGAGTAATATAGACTGCCAGAAGTTGTAACAAATCAAGGAGAAGAGTGCATAGAAACTGTCTGAGGAACAAAACGCATTTGTGGTTGGCCAAACTGAACCAGGATTTCCAGGCCAAGAATCTTGACAACATGCTTATCATTCTTGTCATTAATACTGCTCGTATGTGTCTTTACCACCTATTAACTTTAGTTTGTCAAACTATTGTGCCCTTTCCATATACACTGTAAAAAACTATTTGTTGAGTCAACTTAAAATAATTTGTAACCTGGCTGCCTTGAAATTTTAAGTTCAGTCAACTCAAAAACAGTTTATTCAACTTGAAATGTTAAATTATACTAAGTGACAACTTAGATATTTGAGTTGAATCAACTTCAAATTTTAAGGCAGCTGGGTTACTTACCCATCTGTTAAGTTTTACAAACACAAATATCTAAGTTGTTACTTAGTACAACTTAACATTTCAAGTTGACTAAACTTATTTTAGTTGACTGAACTTAAAATTTTAAAGCAGCAGGGTAACAAATTATTTTAAGCTGACTCAACAAATAGTTTTTTATTTTTTACAGTGTAGTCCAGCGGTTCTCAATTCCAATCCTCGCGCCCCACCGTTCTGCATATTTCGTATGTATCTCTTATCACATAGGGGAGAGCGGGGATGAAAGTAACGCAGGACGAAAGTAACAAAGCTATTTTCTCAGAGCCCGGACTGTATTTGCTTTCCAAGCTATGACAGCACATTTAGCACGCAACCCTTGATGGAACTGAGAAATATCACGTGATTTCATCATTGTTTTCTGCGGTTAGGTCCGGAAAGCAGTTTTCGAATACAATAAGTAAATTATGGAAGCTGTAATTTTTTTTCAAATTAGTTGTGTTGTTTCTCGTTTCAGGTGTCACAGTAATGATCAATCTACATGTTATTTAGTGCTGTAACACATCCTGAAATTTGGCTTTTCAGAGTTTTTCAGTATAGAAGTAAATCGGATGTAAATGTCAGAAGTTCCTGTCGGGGCGAAAGTAACACTTGCTACTTTTGTCCCTCAACAGTGACAACAAGTGTTTCTTTTGTCCCGCAGCATGCTGATTTGGTGACTTCCTGTGTCTTGCATCATTTATTAAAACGTTTAGTATAAATGTTTATGTTGTATTATACCAAATGAATATGCCAAGAGTGAGGGTCAAAAAGACAGAGAGAGGTCTGATTCAGCCACATGTTCATGAGAGGGTGTTTCTGGACATAAGCCTACCTGTCAGGAATATCAGTCTCAGGGCTGTTGCTACATCGCATTTACCTTAGTCATATTTAGGTTTTAGCCATACCTTAGCTTTTCCACCTCCACCTATGAATTTGCAGTGTTTCCAAATGTTTTTATGCATATTTTGAATTTATGCATACAATTGGATGGAAACATGAATAGGCCTACTGTTAAATCAAGTTGAGAATTTACATTATGCTAATTTAATTTAATTTTCATATTGTTCATTCAGTTAAAAAAATGTTTTATAAAAATAAGTTGAATAAATTAATAAATAAATAATTTAAACAAATTCAAGTTTGTACACTCAGGTTTTGAAACATTTGATGAAACGTACATTTAAAAGGAAAATATAATAATTTTTTGCAAAGATTAAGGACAAAATATGTTTGCAGTTACATATTAACAAGCTCATAGTCGTGTATATTTAATACAAAAAGAGTAACACAAAATATCTAGCTTGTTGTGTTACTTTTGACCCACCTGTGTGTTACTTTCATCCCAACGAACGGGGTCGAAAGTAACAATATGCAACTTATGTTCAAACTGAAATTATACTGAAGTCTTTCTACATTTTTACAAAATACCACCTGGTATTAATAGACCACACTTCTGAGTTATACGCCACAGCAAAAAATATATCTCTGTCTACAACTTTATCTTTTTAAATTCTGTTTTTCTGAAAAATGGTACTTTCGTCCCCGCTCTCCCCTATGATGTTTGTTCTATTCGAACGTAAGTGCCCTGCGAAGTGGACTTTCCGTCATGATTCCAGTTCGAAGCGAGCGTATATGTTCCAATTAAAGGCCATTAAAGTGTGCGAGACATGAATTTAAATTGTATTTATTTAGAGTTGCATTTATGTCACACTTCACACTTCCCTAGTAAGATTCGTCTGTGTGTGAAGACATTGCAGGCAGCAGCGCAGCGCAAATCCATGAATGAATGTTCTGAAGTGAAGTAAACTTCAACAGATTTCCCCTGCTCAGGGAGTAGGGAACAATGAATACTGTGTAGGGACCATGTCAATCGTGACACAGTTTGTGCACTGAGCTCATTTCTAACGAGCTGGTTATCAGAATCAGGTGCGTTAACTAAGAGAGACAACCAAAATATGCAGAGCGATGGGACGCGAGGACTAAAATTGAGAACCGCTGATATAATCCTTCTCTATGTTATTTAGCAGCTTCCACATGTTTTTTTTTTTTATGGTTTAGACAGCATAAATTAGCAGAAGAACCAGAAGAACCAGCAAACAATGCTGTTGTTTACATCCGAGTATCTCCAATATGACTGCACATCTGGGTAACTGACCAAATTGTGACGTAAGTGCAAACCCTCTGTAATAATGCTTTGTCAAGTGCTGTCAACTGTTTTAAACAGTTTTTGCTTGTAAACTATGCTTGATCTGTGCATATTTCTCTCCTGATTCCCATAAGACAACCTTTTCACTGGTACAAGAATATGGACTCTTAGTTTAGCTAGAAATGAAAAGTGTCATTTCACAAGATGTTAATTGATGGACTGGAGCCATGTGCATTACTTGTGGGTCACTGTGATGTTTTTATTAGCTGTCGAGTGAGGATTCTCATTCTGACTGCACCCATTCAGAGGATCCATTGGTGAGTGAGTGACGCAATGCTAAACTACTCCAAATCTGTTATGATGCAAAAAACAAACAGCTCAACCACTTTTTGGATGGCCTGAGGGTGAGTACATTTCAGCCATTTTAATTTCCTTTAATTAACTGCCTTGCAACCATTTAAGGCATTTTAGAAATGCATACCAATTCCCTAGCAACCCCTCTACAGCTGGTTAATTTTTTAGAGTAGGCCTGTGCATTTAACACTTCCCTAGCAATTCCCTAGCAACACCACAGCAGCCACTCAGAACATGATATCAGCTGCGTAGCAACAGGCAAGGCGAGGCAAGGCAAGTTTATTTATATACCACATTTCATACACAATAGCAATTCAAAGTGCTTTACATAAAAGGAAGTAAAATAATCATAAATATAATAATCACAACAATAAAACAAGGAATTTAACCCTCTATGGTACCGTGTTGCCTCCAGGCAACACAGCCTATTTTTGGTTTTTTAAATAAAATGAGCCACCCATTTAATGAATCAATGCTGTCTTAGTAAAGAAGAAGTCAAATACTAACAAATGAAATTACAAAAAAAGTGGTCACATGACCCATAGGGGTCTATTTAGCTTCCTCTTTCAGGACATGTGCACATGTCACATGACTCCATATTTTGTCCAGAGAAAGGTGCAGTTTTCATCAATTTTCATTCATATAATTGCCAACAAAAAATCTGAATCACCTTTACTGATTAGTAAAGAAGTATTTTCAAAAACTTTTCATAATATATCATCAAATATATCATAGGAAAGTACAAAAAACTGCATGTTGCCTCAAGGCAACACTGTACCGTAATGGAATCACATATGGCCATACCAGGCATATAGCACAGCATACATGCATATGATATTTGTAAGAAAAAAGTTAGAATTATCTAAATGTATTTGCATTTTTGCATGATATTGTAATGCATTTATAAGAATTGTAATTCATATACAATATCTAAACATATTCTGTTGAGAGGAAGTGCTTCCTCAGCTTTCACAAGCAGTGAGGAGTCATTAGTGAGGAAGGAGATTTTACATGCATGTGCTTGTGTGTGTGTATGTGCATGCTTGTAAGGAAAAGTTATATATTAGCATAAGGTTATGATAATTTTTTACTTTGAAACAACACAAATTATGATGTTTTGGTATGATAACAGATATGATAGTTTGGTTATACTTGTGATCCACGATGGTACAGTGTTGCCTGGAAGCAACATGTGGGTATGAAATCTTACTTTTTGTTAAATATGAGATGTGCAAAACATCAAAAGTGTGATAAATCTATTTGTTCAAATGTTTGAAAAGTGATTTATAAACGAGTAAAAGCACTTTAAAATCAATTCTAAATATAACTGGAAGAGAGTGTAAAGATCTGAGGACTGGTGTGACATGCTCAGATTTTCTGCATGGTTCTATGTAGAATCCTGGCAGCAGCGTTCGTTCAATACGCTAGCAACTATTCAGAACACACTGTTTTGTGAAGAAAATTAAACTAATTTAGTTGGACTACACAATAAATGTAAGTTATCCTTCGTTTTAATGTGTAACATTATCTGATCGACGCGATCGTCAGTACTGCCACTGCTGGCCACCCGTCATTAGATTAATGAACAGCAGCACACTGCTCAAATTACTCCCAGAAGAATAATCGAAGTGATTCACATATTTATAATATTATTTATTCTTGCAGTATATTTATTATGAGTAGTCTCCCATTTTTGTATAAAGTATAATGCTATTCAATAAACGCACTCAATCACAGAGGATATGACTCATTTAACTCGTTGTTTGGAATAATCATCTATGGGCTGGAAATATTTGTTTATTTGAACAACTTTAATTTGATGTAATTATTGAGGATTGCTCTTTTTTTGGGGGGTCGACAGTTTAGAAAAACGTAGTTCTAGGTTTTTTTTTAGCTTGTTTAGTGTACATATTGTCACATAGCAGCTTTTAGACATTGTTCTGTTTTTTGTTATAAGTCAGAAATGACAAGGAGGCAGCTTCCCGCAATACAAAGTCAGTGGAGAGCATTGGATTGTTTCCCCACCGGTGTGGGCGTGGCCTAAATGCGCTCAGTCTCTATGCAATACATTTCCCACCAAACCTTTGATTTAATCATCCAAAACAGTCTTTATTCGTAATTAATATTTTAAGCTTTGGCTAATTTAAATGCTCCTTAATGTGATATGCTGTTTGTATTGTTTTCTTGCAGTTTTGTAATAAAGTAAGGTGGTCAGATTCTGAAGTATTGCGCATACACATACAGTACATACAGGCTTGCACGGTCCCCTGTAAGTCATGAAATGTACATTGTGAGATCATAAAACCATCTTCCTTGGTTTCACAACAGTCAATTAATGATTGTAAACTGAGTTTGGTGTTGTTAGAAGATGTATCTGTGCTGAATTTTACATAAATAAATCACAACTATCTTGTGCTATGGGCACAGCCATTAAAGGAGAAGTCCACTTCCAGAACAACAGTTCACAAATAATTTACTCACCCCCTTGTCATCCAAGATGTTCATGTCTTTCTGTCTTCAGTCGTAAAGAAATTATGGTTTTTGAGGAAAGCATTTCAGGATTTTTCTTCATATAATGGACTTGATTGGTGCCCCGATTTTGAACTTCCAAAATGTAGTTTAAATGCAGCTTCAAAGGGCTCTAAACGATCCCAGCCGAGGAAGAAGGGTCTTATCTAGCAAAACGATCTGTAGTTTTTTTCAGAAAATAAAAATTTGTATACTTTTTGAGCACAAAAGCTTGTGTAGCACAGGCTCTGGGATGCGCGTTCATGACGCTACGTACTATTGAATCAGGTTGAAAGGTCAAACTGCAGATTCAGTGTTTACAGAGCGAACATGCAAAGACTAAGAAAGTGCAAGTAAGTCAAACGCTTTACAAACAAAAAGGTACAACGATGTCGGATGATTCTAAAGTTGTAGAAGAGTTTTTCGCCATTCTCTACCGTTTTTTTTAGCCGGAGTACACAGACAATGAACTTACACGTGATTCGCAGTAGTGATGGGAAGTTCGGATCATTTCACCGACTCTGACCTTTGAGTCTCGTTCAGCAAAATGAACGAATATTTTTTTGAGTCATTTCGTTCATTTTAGCAAAATATAATTAAAATGTTACGAGTTACTTCCCTAACACATCTACTGATTAGCTCTATGATTAGCTCACCTCACCACTTATCTGACAAGTTTTCGGGCTTGAGTCGTTCGTTCATCACGTGACAGCCCCATAAGATGAACGAACGACTCGAAAACCCCGAAGACTCGAAACAGTTTAAACTAATTCCAGTACAGAACCTAATAGGATGTTGCACATGCGCAACTGAATGAATCCCTCCTCGAGATGACTCGTTCTTCCCGAGTCACATTAAAGATTTGTTCAAAATGAATGAATCGTTCAAGAACGACCCGTCACTAATTCGTAGCATCGTGAATGCGCATCCCAGAGCCTGTGTTACATGAGTCTTTGTGCTTAAAAAGTATACAATTTTTTATTTTTCAAAAAAAATGACTGATCGTTTCGCTAGATAAGACCCTTCTTCCTCGGCTGGGATTATTTAGAGCCCTTTGAAGCTGCATTTAAAATACATTTTGGAAGTTCAAAATCGGGGCACCAATCAAGTCCATTATATGAAGAAAAATCCTGAAATGTTTTCCTCAAAAACCATAATTTCTTTACGACTGAAGACAGAAAGACATGAACATCTTGGATGATAAGGGGGTGAGTAAATTATTTGTAAATTGTTGTTTTGGAAGTGGACTTCTTCTTTAATAAAGGCTGCAGCGGAAGTTTTTTTACGCTACTATTTGAAACTTCCGTTTGCGAACGCAGAAGTGTGATGAAGGCCTATTCGTAGAAACGCTGCTGCCGAACACTGTTGAGAGATGCACAGACTCAAAGAGGTAATTCACACACACCTAATATTTCTCTCACACTCTCCTCTCTGTCTGCCTGTCTGTCTGTCTGTCTACTAACTTCATTATTAATTGCATTAGTCTGCTATTAATGGCTCAGGCCTCCATTGCTAGTTCTAAAATGACGTTGGATGAGATGTGAGAAATTATGCCTAATCACAAGAGCGTTTTAAGGACAAAAACCTGATGAATGTCTTTAAATACAACATCTGAACACTATTTAAGGTGTGGTAACTGTCGTATAAGCAAAGTAATTGACTCCAGTTCAGTTGAATTACCTCGGCGTGCATTATTTTCTAATAATTCAACAGCCCATCATCAGTTATTGCTTACATAACATTTAAATGCAAAGGGTTTTAAAACTCTCAGCCAAGGCATTGCCAATCCAATATACAGAGTTTGTCCTGACAAAGATGACTTTTTCTAGTTTTAAAAATGTAAACATAATATGTTCTCTAGGGTATATCAATGTGTCAGAGCAGAGAACACAAATGCTTTTTTTCTGTTTGTTATGGAGGTTTACAATATCTCCGTTTCATTGGACAATAGCGTCATTAAATCTTATTTGAGCTGACATAAATTGCTATATGAGAGATTTTGTACCTCTTTCAAGGCTGATAAGAGATTACGTTATGCCTGCTGTGAAGCTTATTTTATTGCCATTGTGAGCTTATTTTATCACAAAACCCAGGAGACCGGTGATTTATGCTCTCATTTATATTCTTTGTCTGTAGAAGATGTGAGAAATTGCAGTGGAGCTTCAAACATCACACTGGAGAATAAATTTGAGAACACACCTTTTTAACTCTCCAAAAATATGCTAACCAGCCACATTGTGAGTGATTACATATCCGTTTGCTTCATTTTTTTCAGCAACTCTGACAATGTGAAATCACACTTTTCGAGCCCAGAATTGCTTCTCCGCCTTCAGGTTCAAACACCTTTTCACATAGCTCTGTACAAGACCTGCAAGTGCATATGCCAGAAGAACCGTGACCTCCTGTGACTCACAGTGTTTTCTGTTCAGTGTGATGCTTCTGTTTCAGAAGACCAGTGAACAACTCAAAGGTCCTCAGCCACACCAAATGCATCCGTCTCCTACCAGTACTCCTCCAGTCTCGGTCTGTGGCCAGGACAGAAATTTCTAGGAAAGGTAAATATTGTGCACAAAGCTTCTTTCATCTCTGCAATCCAAGGCTGGGTCAGGGAGAAGATATTTCATTAAGTGAACCAGCACACTGCCTCTTGTGAATCTCCAAAACAGTGAATGAAGGCCAGCTGGGTTTGAGTTCATAGGAACATATATTGGTAAACAATTTCTGGGAGAAGAGAAAGTCCTTATAATATATAGGTGCTTTTATTGGTATAAATACGCATAAATACAAGTTTAATAGTTGAAAAGTTTAGGATCAGTATGTTTTTTAAAGATGTCTCTTATGCACAACAAGCTGCCTTTATTTGGATAAAAATACAGTAAAAGCAGTAATACTGTGAGATATTATTACAGTTTAATAATCATAAAAGTACAGAAAAAAGTATTTATTCCTTTCAGAAACACTGAAAATACCGATCTCAAACTTTTAAAGGTTGTATAAGTACAGTACATCCCCTTAAATCACCTTGCGGACAGAGATGGTTAAAATTGCAAAAAAAAAAAAGCTCAAACGTTAGTGTTAAAAACAGCTTAATTTGCAGAGGATATACTATTAGTTATCTTTGTTACTAGATGATATGCTATTTGTTGCTGTTTGTTATTTTACTATCTTTCTAAATTTTGGAGCCACTGTAGATCAGAACATGAAAAGACTGAAAAGAGGCTAATTATTTAACAATCCCCACAATGCTTCTTTTCAACCTGATGTATTTTTTATTAGAGCAGTATTAGGAGTGTGTACATTCACTATATAAAGTGCGGAGGGCTGGAAGACAATTGCTAGTAAGAATAAATATTCAAAGCTGACAATGTAGTTCCTTCCAGTAAGTTTAAAGGTATATTTCACCCAAAAAAATTAAAATTCTCTCATTACTTACTCATCCACATGTCATTCCAAAGCTGTTTGACTTTCTTTCTGTGGAACACATATTGTGGAAAAAAGGCAAAAAACCTGTCACTGGAGTGGTAACTTTTCAAGAGGTACACTGTGGGCAATATGGCAAAAATATTATATCACAATTTTTTTCAGAAATATCACGATTTATCACGATTCTTTGTCAGGTTGGTTTTACTATTTTGCAAGTTGTCTGAGCAGTACAGCCAAACTAATTTCCCTTTTTTTAAAAACAAAGCCTTTCATGGTAACAAAGTATAAAATAAAAAAGAATGATAGATATTTAGGCCAAAGTGAGTGTCATTATTTTATCTTTGTTATTAAAAAAATAAAAACAAAGCTAAACATAATACAAATAAAACAAGCTGTGCTTTATTTTTCAGGTACAGTAGGCGTATTTAGCAGCAGCATTCAAGAAATTGAATTAACAAATATAAAAAGTGAAACACTATATACATCAATTATAGTCTTGTCTTACTTTGCTTGGACTGTTTTTGTTCCGGGTCATGACAGTTAGGGTATGTCGAAAAACTCCCATCTCATGTTCTCCCTCGAATTCGAAATCGTCCTATATCGCTGTTTTACCCATTTTGTTAAGACTGGGTGGAACTTCTGCAGCGACGTAGGATGATTTTGAAATGATTTTGATTTTGAAATGAGGGAGAAAATACGATTGGAGTTTTTCGACATACCCTAACTGTCTTGAGTCAGAATACTCAGAGTTCATTGAGAGAAAGATGAGCGTTTGAGATTAAAAAGTATTTAAATTGTATTTTTTTAATGACAATAACCGATCGTTTCGCTAGATAAGACCCTTCTTCCTCGGCTGGGATCGTTTACAACCACATTTGGGATCGTTTGAAGCCGCATTTAAACTGCCTTTTGGAAGTTCAAAATCGGGGCACCATACCAGTCCATTATATGGAGAAAAATGCAGAAATGTTTTCCTCAAAAAACATTTCTTTACGACTGAAGAAAGAAAGACATGAACATCTTGGATGACAAGGGGGTGAGTACATTTTATGTGAATCTTTGTTTTGGAAGTGGACTTTTCCTTTAATGACAAGTAGGAGCATGTGTAGTACTGTCCCTTTAAGAGCTGCATGGATCTAATATACAGGCACCTGTTTTTCTCTGAATTGTTCTCTCAACTTTCACTTTAGACATAGGCAGTTGTGTTTATATATAAACCTTGGGTGCTTTGACAATATTAGCGCGATACATAGGCACTATTTGACAGGATTTTAGTGTGTGCACGTTTCAGGGGTACATGCACTGGAAAAGGACATGTCAGAACAGCACGGATATGAAATATTTAACCGGCAAGACTGTAAAGCAAATAATGTATTTTTGTGATTGTGAATACAGTAAGTGCAGATTCCCGTGAGTGTAACTCTACCGCTGAGTTAACACTGATGATGTGAATGTATGCGGCGTTGTACAGTATATTGAGATGAAGGCACCAGAACTGCAGATGATAGAATAGCACGATACTACGATATTTCTCCAAAAGCAGCTCGTGGAGACCTTTTTATCGTCCTTGATGAAAAATCGTCATATTGCACACCCCTAGGTGCATTGTTGGACCTTATTTACCCCAAAGTACAGTACATATTAGTACAGTAAAATACATATTAGTACCTAAAGTGTACATATTAGGCACCCGGATATCCATATCCAGATCAGATGGTCACTGTAGTCATCCTGATCCGGTCTGTATCCAGACCTGATGATGGATCAGCACCTGACCACAAGAGCTCTGAATGTTAGCTGAGACCATGACAACTAGATGAGCCCTAGAGACAGTTCCCCTACAAAGACCTCTTGAACCACACGGTCAATGCCTTCGGCACAAATCCAGCTTTGACTCCTTTACCATTAGATGCATTCAGTCTTCAAGTGGAAGGAACAGGATCGATGTTCTAAGTGATGCCAGTCCACAATCTGAGAACTGAGCCTAGTTTCTCCCAAGGTGTTTTTTGTCCATTTCTGTCACTGATGGAGTTTGGGTTCCTTGCCACTGTTGCCTTTGGCTTGCTAAGATATGGACACTTCATTTTTGGCAGTATTGTCGACATGATTGCACAGAAGCTATTGAGAGCTAAACTGAATCACTGGGGACAGCAACACAACTATAATGTTCAAGGCCCAGAAAGTTATACCTTTAGTATAGTAAAGACATTGTTAAAAAAAAAAAGTGTGACATCAGTGGTTCAACCATAATTTTATGAAGCTATGAGAATACTTTTTGTGCGCAAAGAAAACATAAATATTATTTATTTACGACGTTGTGTTCCGAAGATGAACGAATGTCTTACAGATTTGGAACAACATGAGGGTGAGTAACTAATGACAGAATTTAAATTTCTGGGTGAACTAACGCTATAAGTCAGTCGTGTACATGGTTTACTTAAAACGAGCGAACAAATTATTTTTTTGTGTGCACGATTTACATAAACGAGGGAGCAATTTATTATTTCTTGTGCACGATTTACTTAACACAAGGGAATGAATTAGTAAATTGTGTGCATGATTTAGTGAACAGGGAAGGAAATAGTAAATTGTGCACAAAAATTTTAAAGGGGTCATCGGATGCCACAAGTTGATATGATTCTTTAGGGTCTTAATGAAAAGTCTCTAATATACTTTGATTAAAAATTCTCAATGGTTTTGAAAAACAACACCCTTTTTACCTTGCCAAAATCAGCTCTGCAAAAATCATCTCATTCTAAGGGGTTGTTCCTTTAAATGCAAATGAGCTCTGCTCACCCCGCCCCTCTCTTCTCTCTGTGGAAAGACGATCTTGTTTACTTTAGCCGCATTTAGCCGCGTTTAGCCGCTAAACTTCCTAACTACCACATTATAAGGAAAGGCGATCGCAAAGATTCATAAAACGCTTATACACACTTCTGCTGTAAGTGAAGCTGGATCATGAATGATTCGCTCGAACATAGATGGATATATCTAACTTGGATATGTCTAACTTACATCCCTGTTCTGGCATCAAAATAAGGAAAGTTACTGGACTGTGACAGCTGGTCTAAGGTAAGAGCTCATGTCAATCAACTATCGTGGGAGCGGCCTCTGTCGTTGTGACACCACACCGACAGGCATCTGAGAACGGCTCGATTTGAAAAAGGGAATATTATTTTTACAGATTAATTAAAAACCACTGCATGGATTTTTATCATTATAGGGTAGATTTGTACATACACTGCCAACACACATTAATGTTCAAACAACATGATTTTTTTGCATTATTTATTTTCCTGTTTAACACTGTAAAGCTTCTTTGACACAACTTTTAAGGGTACTGCCCCAATGGCAGATTTTAAACACTTTTTTTTTTTTTTTCTCCCCAGAAAGTGTACATTGGTTAATGGTCACCAAAACTGTTTGGTTACCAGCATTTTTAAAAATATCTTCTTTTGTGTTTAACATTAAGGAAATAAAGTAAAAAAAAAAAAGGCTTACAATGACTTGAAAGTGAGTAAATGCTGACAAATTGATGACAGTTATTTTTGGGTGAACTGTCTCTTTAAGACATAGGTTAATGAAATGTTGTTTGGTACACGTGTGTTTACATGCATCAATATGCGACTGCAGTGGCAAAGCCGCTTACCTGACTTTGGATCTATACAGGAAATGTTTGTAATTCAAAACGCATGCTTTCTGATGCCCTGATGTGAAAAGAAATCTTGAAATCAATAAATTTGTCAGATGTCAGTCAGGTCACCGAAAGACGTCAGCATGATCGGTCGATATTTCTCTCCCTTAGTGTAGCTGATCTGTGGGCTCTATATGCTTGATGATACATTATTGTTCACAATGTGATTTTGTTAAGCGCAACAGGTTGTCATGAGCAGACATTAATTAATGTATACCTGCTGACACAATCTGTTAAAGTGCAAGTGAGAGGTTCATTCTTCCTTCTTCGTCAGCTGACTGAGCCATCTCCAGGAGTGAGAAATGCAGCCATGTAGATTAATCATTAGGAGAGGTTAATGACTAGGAAAGATGTGCTTTGGTAACCTTCTATTTCAACATTACTGGGTTTGGTATGTAGACAATCTTAGCTCTCTTTTCGCTTACTGTTAGTTGTCCTCTTGATAATTACTTGCTCGCTCTCTGCAATGTGCTTATTAACATTTTCTGATGAATGCCTTTCTGAACGAGATGAAAGCTCACCTGTTTGTGCAATCAGAGGAATGTGTAAGAACACTGTGTCTTGGTGTGACTTGCACATCACTGTCTTTTGTTAACAGAGGTGCAAGGTCCCTTAGTGTACACTGTTCATGTAAAAGTGGAGGTTATATGAAAATAAAGCTATTGTATAATGGACAATTCCCTTTTTGCACTGTATGCTGTGGGGAATGAAACTTCCCAGCTATGTGGATTGACTATATGAAAGTGTAAAAACACTTTTTTCATTGAGTTTCATGGAGTTTTTCATTGACACCGTCACCTTTGGCTTTCTCACTGGGAGTACAATACCCTAAGCAGTAAAAATATTTCATTAGGTAAGCTAAAAAAACATGCTTCATGTGGTAACATCTAAATTAGAAGTTTGAGTTCAAATTAAAAAGATTAATTAATGCAACTTACAAAATAAGACCTTGAAGTATTCTTTTTAAAACACTAATTGAGAGGAGGTTAACCTTCAGAAAAGATTAATCGGCAACCTCACAAGATCAGACTGTTTTTTCGTTGTTTTATTTTCTATTCATTTTCTCTTTTCACTAAGAGTAAACTGTTTTAGTAAATTTAGCCTTAATTAAGCAAATTTATGAAAAATAAATTAAATAATCAGAATGGTTTGTATTTTACATGTACATTTCTGATAGTAATGAAAATAAATGTACATGTACAGTATGTACATTTGTTTGATCACTTTGCTAACAGTGTTGAATGTTTGAGCTTTGTATGCAATATGCATAAACAACTGAAAATGGAATGTGATTATTTACAGTGCCTTGCGAATGTATTCATACCCCTTCATTTTTTTTTTTCACATTTTGTTAGGTTGCTGCCGTATGTTGAACTTTTTTAAATTACTTTTTGTCACAACATCATAATTTATTAAAAATGTAAAAAAAAATTAAGTACATTGCATAAGTATTCAGTACTGAGCTGAAGCACCTTTACAGCCTCAAGTCTTTTTGGGAATGATGCAACAAGATTTGCACATCAACATTTGGCAGTTTTCTGACATTCTTCACCGCACCTCTTCTCCTCTCAAGCTCTGTCAACTTGGATGGGGTCTGGCAGTCATTTTCAGGTTTCTCCAGAAATGTTTGATTGGATTCAAGCCCAGGCTGTGGCTGGGCCACTCAAGGACATTCACAGAGTTGTCTATAAGCTACTCTTGCTGTGTGCTTAAGGACATTACCCTGTTGGAAGGTGAACCTTCTGCCCAGTCTGAGTTCCTGAATGCTCTGGACTGGGTTTTCATCAAGGCTATTTTAATATTTTGATGCATTGAGTTTTTCTTTTACTCTGACGAGCCCCTCAGTCGCTGCCACTGAAAAACATCCCCACAGCATGAGGCTGCTACCAGCACACTTTGCTATTGGGATGGTACTCTGGTATTCTACAGGTGATGAGCAGTGCCTAGTTTCCTTCAAACATGATGCTTGGAATTGAGGTTTATCAGACCACAGAATCTTGTTTTTTACAGTCTGAGGGTCCTTTAGGTGCTAAGTTTTTTTTGTCACGTGTCTTCACTGAGGAGAGGATTAAAGGCCAGATTGGTGGAGTGTTGCAGTGATGTTTGTCCTTCTGTAAGTTTTTCCCATTTGCATATATGTCACCCTGGACCACAAAACCAGCATTATGTTGCGCGGGTATATTTGTAGCAATAGCCAAAAATACATCGGATGGGTCAAATTATAGATTTTTCTTTTATGTCAAAAATCATTAGGATATTGAGGACTTCCGGTTGACGTGTGAGGAGTAGCTGCGTTTCGCCCGCGCTCCCACAGTTTTCTTTATAAAGATTCTTTTTTTGACCCATCAGCTATTTACTAAACCAATATATTAGTCGGTCTACTACTGTGAAACGTCTTGGATGATAATGGCTTCTAAATCTAAATACAACACTCGGAAAGACGAAGTTAAAAAAGACGAAGCACAGGCTAGCGGGAGCTTAGCCGACATTACTGCTTTGACGATGCTTCTGGAAGAACACAGAGCGGCACTGTCTTCCGAATTTAAATCGGCGTTTTCCACCTTGGAAGCGAAGCTGGACACACTACACACAACTGTGAACGACCACGAACAGCGACTTCTCTCACTTGAAGCAAATGCAGACGCCAGCAGCGTGAGTGTCGTAACTCTGGAGTCGAAGTACACAACTTTAGCTGACCAGCACGCTAAACTCAAAGCCAAAGTTTTGGATCTAGAAGGGAGGAGCCGGAGAAACAATATACGAATCTTCGGCCTGCCTGAGATGATCGAAGGCCCTCAACCATCCACGTTCTTTGCAGAGTTCTTAGTGGAAGTTTTCGGCGCGAGCCTCTTTGCCTCTCCTCCCGAGTTGGATCGTGCTCATCGCGCACTTACAGCGAAGCCAAAGCCGGGGGAGAGACCTAGATCTGTGATTATTCGCTTTCACAAATTCCAGACTAAAGATCTGGTTATTCGCGAGGCCCGCAAGCAAAGAGGAAAGCTTCAATATCGTGGCACTCAGATATTCATCAATGAGGACTATAGTCCCGAAGTTCTGGAAATGCGCGCCGAATACCGAGTTGTGATGAAGGAACTATACACGTTGGGTATGAGACCATCTCTTCACTACCCATCTAAGCTTTTCATCACTACATCGGACGGTAAGAAGAAGCAGTTGCCGTCAGTACAGGAGGCCAGGGAGTTTCTTAAAGCTCATCGGCGTGAAACGATGGAAGCTACGTGAGCAGTACTTATTCTTACTTCTCGAGAACACTAACCCGATGCTGTGCTTTGGATCTGACGTATTAATCTGACATACAGTAATCTGGACACTTCAGTTAATAGCCAATAATGCTATATGAGGTTGGTGAACTATTATCGTTTAATCTATACAACGTTTCAGGGCGTTTATTTCTGTTCATATGCCTCGTTTGATTGTTCCTGTACTTCTGTAAGCTAAAGGATGTTCATGAAACGTTTTATGAATACAGGGACTCACTAAATCTCACTTGGAACTGACCATCTTATCTCTGGGTGATCTTGAGACTGACAAGACTGTAACTTCATATACCTACCACTGCCTAGAAGAGGTGTTATGTAGACCGGTAACTTTCATATGTGATTATGCTTTTGTTACTGATCGTTTGTTCTTGATCGGTTGTTGCTTTTCATTTATGGGTTAAACTGCATAGTTTTGTGGAGCTGGAATCCTTATGCAATCTCATTAAGAGGTTGATGTGTAGCAGGTTCTCTGCTTGGTTTTGCAATGATAAATTAGGAATGGGATTTAGGATTTGGAATTGGGCTTTTGTTATTTTTTCTTTGTTTATGTTTTTTTCCAACCTTGTCTTTTTGTGTTTTATCTTATTCTTTCTGAAGTACTTCTTTTTTCTTTTATCTTTTTGTACTTTGCTCAGAGATAAAACTGTCTTATGGCAGATTGACAATGGCTAAGACTAAAGAGAGTTCCAGCACTCGTTTCATATCATGGAACGTTAAAGGGGCGAACAATAATGTTAAAATGAGCCGCGTTCTGTCTCATCTTCAACACCTTAAGGGTGATTTTTTTTTTCTCCAAGAGACCCATCTTAAGATAAGTGATATCCAACGGCTTAAAAGAGCATGGGTGGGCCATCTGTATCACTCAAAGTTTAGTGCACGAGCAAGGGGTGCCGCTATTCTTATTCACAGAAATGTTCCTTTTGAGTTGGCAGATGTTTTATCCGATCCCAATGGGCGCTATGTCATAATTACCGGCAAACTTCGAGATGTGTCTGTCATTATGGCAAGTATTTATGCTCCTAATTGGGATGATGATAAGTTTATATAAAATTTTTTTTTCATCTATTCCGGATATTGAGAATAGACATATTATTTTAGGGGGTGACTTTAACTTTGTTCAGGACACTGTTTTAGATAGATCCTCAAACAAACCATGTTCATTAACCAATTCAGCCAAAACCTTAAACACATTTGCCCAACGATTGGGGCTATCTGATCCTTGGAGATCAAAATTTACCACTAATAAGGCCTATTCATTTTTCTCCAATGTTCATCATTCATATTCGCGAATAGATTTTTTCTTAGTAGACAATAGACTTCTCTCAAACCTATCGAGCTGTGATTATCACAGCATCGTTATTTCGGATCACGCTCCCACTTCCATTGATATAAATTTTTCTCAGTTTGCATCTTTTCTTAAACAGTGGCGCTTTCCCTCTCTGTTTTTGGCTAGAGAGGAATTTAAACAATTTTTGATGGAACAAATTGCCCTGTTTTTTGAAGTTAATGATATGCCAGGTATTAGCAGAGGGACTCTTTGGGAAACATTCAAGGCATACTTAAGAGGAATGATAATTTCTCACATTTCTGGTACGAATAAAGCCAATAAGCTGAAATCAGATGCAATTTTGAAGGATTTACAATACTTAGACCACCAGTATGCTGCTGATTCAAATAAAGATCTGTATAAAGAGCGTCTTCGTCTACAAACGGAATTTGACCTTTTGACCACGAATAATGCAGAAGCGCAGTTGCTTAAATCTAAGCAACGATTTTTTGAAATGGGTGATAAGGCAGGTAAATTATTAGCACATCAAGCTAGAGCATCAGCAGCATCAAGGCTGATTACAGGAATAAGGTCACCACAAGGAGATATTTTCTATGATACAAATAAGATTAATAGCATTTTCTCAGAGTTTTATTTAGATCTTTACACTTCTGAGCTTCCTCCAGATATTAATTGTGGGGAGTGGCCCTTGGATAAGATCACATTCCCCAAGATTGACAGTACTATAGCCAGGACCCTTGGTGGTCCAATATCAATCTCTGAGGTGGTGGAAGCGATCAAACTTATACATAGTGGCAAGTCACCAGGCCCTGACGGGTTCACCATTGAGTTTTACAAGGCGTTCTCTACATCAGTAGCACCTGCACTACAGAACATGTTCAATGAGGCTTTTTCCAAGGGCTACTTACCTCCCACCTTATCATTAGCATCAATTACTTTGATTGCCAAGAAAGACAAAGATCCCCTTTTGTGTAACAGTTACAGACCCATTTCGCTATTGAACGTGGATTACAAAATTTTAACTAAGATTTTGTCTTTGCGGCTACAACAAGTGTTACCCCAAATAATTTTGGATGACCAGACAGGTTTTATGAGTGGAAGACATTCTTTCTTTAATACAAGGAAACTTATCAATATTCTCAATATGCCCGATTCAGATGTACCAGAGGTGGTTTTGGCGCTAGATGCGGAGAAGGCATTTGATAGAGTGGAATGGGGATATTTATTTCGTGTAATGGAAAGTTTCGGTTTTGATGATGGGTTCATTTCCTGGGTCAAATTATTGTACGTCTCTCCGCAGGCATCTGTGTTAACTAATGGTGTGCTTTCAACTCCTTTTTTGCTTCAGAGAGGCACTAGACAGGGCTGCCCTTTGTTGCCTTTACTTTTTGCCATTGCCATTGAGCCCTTAGCTATCTGGCTTCGTGAGGATGTAAATTTTAAAGGTATCAAACGGCTAGATAGAGAGTATAAATTATCCTTATATGCTGATGATCTTTTACTTTTTATTTCTGACCCAGTGGTTGCTGTCCCTATTATTTTAAACATTCTAAATCAGTTCGGTAAAATTTCAGGTTATAAAATTAACGTTCATAAGAGTGAGTTATTCCCTGTAAATTCGTCGGCAAGTAACCTTACACATTCACTTTTTCCCTTTAGATGGGCAGCTGATGGGTTTAAGTATTTGGGTATTTTTGTGACCAAATCTTTAACGGGAATGTATGTCTCTAATTTTGTCCCTTTACTTAAAAAATGTGAATCCGATATGGAACGCTGGGCTAAACTTCCCTTTTCTCTTGCTGGGCGTATAAGCCTAATCAAGATGACTGTTCTTCCCAAGTTTTTGTACTTATTTCAACATATTCCAATTTATCTTAAGAAAAAGTTTTTTATGGATTTGGACAAACGTATCATTTCTTTTTTTATGGGGAAATAAACCAGCTTGAATTAAGAAAACTATTTTGCAGCTCCCTAAAAATAGAGGGGGTCTCGCACTCCCAAATTTTTTACACTATTATTGGGCTTGCAATGTCCAAAAGATTTTATATTGGAAGAACAATATAAATTCTGAACTCCCTTGTTGGGCTTATCTAGAACAGTCCTCAGCTCGCCTCTCCCTGAGCTCTGTTATATCCGCTCAATTACCTGTACCTGCAAAGGTCAGTTTAAATTTAGTAGTATCCCAATCAATTAAGATATGGACTCAATTTAGAAAGCACACTGGTTTGCATAGCTCCTCTATTCTCTCTCCGATATTTAGAAACCACTGTTTTGCACCATCCAATATGGATGTGGCATACCGAATATGGTTCAATAAGGGCATAAAAACCATTGATGACCTCTACGAGGATGGTATTTTCTCATCCTTTAATAACCTTTCTAAGAGATTTAATCTACCTAATTCCCACTTATTTCGTTTCTTTCAAGTCAGACACTTTGTGCAAAAACTATTCCCTCATTTTCCAAATCGTCCCCCTGAATTTCCACTGGATGATTTCTTAAAGCTTGAACCACACTCAAAACATTGTATTTCTGTCATTTATAATCTGATTCACAATATTAATCCAGGCTCTGCAAATCAAGCCAGAGGTGCATGGGAAGAGAACTTAGGTTTTGAGTTATCTGATGAACACTGGGAGCGAATTCTTGAGCTTACGCACACCTCATCCATATGCGCAAGACATGGGCTTATACAATGTAAGATTTTACATAGGGTTTACTATACTAATGCTAGACTTGCTAAAATATACCCCTCTGTCAGCGATGCGTGTAATAGGTGTAAACAATCACCAGCGGATCTCATCCACATGTTGTGGGAATGCCCTAAATTATTTGATTATTGGACTAAAATTTTTAAAACTTTGAAAGATGCCTTCAACATAGATCTTGATACAAATCCACTTCTGGCCATTTTTGGGTTGGCAGTAGATGTTAACCTTTCAGTAGTGGTCCAAAAGGCTTTAGCTTTTATTACTTTACTAGCAAGACGTCTCATCCTTTTAAAGTGGAAACACGTCTCTCCACCCTCTTTTGATACATGGCTAAAAGAAGTGTTTACTTGCATTAAATTGGAAAAAATTAGACTCTCACTTACTGGTTCTTTGAAGACCTTTGACAAGGTGTGGCGCCCCTTTTTAGATTATCTGATGGCTAACTCTCTTGATACTTAAACTGAGCAGTAATATATCAATACATATTTTTATTCTTGTTTTTTCTCCTTTTTTTTTCTTTTTTTTTTTTCTTCTTTTCTTTGCTTGTTTTAATTATTTATTAATTATGTTTATTTAATTACCTTTCCAATGGGAAGTTATAGACTGTTGAGGGAGGGAAGTGTTTGTTTGGGGTAGTATTAGTTAAACATGGAAGGATAATTATAAAACTAATGTTGTAATTTGGTGAGTTGATATTCCATGTAGAAACTAATAAAAAAAAATAAAAATAAAAATCATTAGGATATTAAGTAAAGATCATGACATATTTTGTACCGTAAATATATCAAAACGTAATTTTTGATTAGTAATATGCATTGCTATGAACTTCATTTCGACATCTTTAAAGGCGATTTTCTTAAAATGTAGATTTTTTTTTGGCACCATCAGATTCCAGATTTTCAAATAGATGTATCTCGGCCAAATATTGCCCTTTTCTTACAAACCGTACATCAATGGAAAACTTATTTATTCAGCTTTCAGATTATCTATATATCTCAATTTTAAGAAATTTACACTTATAACTGGTTTTGTGGTCCAGGGAACATGATCATGGAGCTCAACTAGAGTGACCATAAGGTTCTTGGTTATCACTCTAGCCAAGGTCCTTCGCCCATCAATTGCTCAGTTTTGCCAGGAGGCCAGCTCTAGGAAGAGTTGTGGTTGTTTCAAACTTCTTCCATTAAGGATAATGGAGAACCTACTTCTGTGAACCTTCAATGCAGCAGAATTCCCCAGATGTGTGGTTTGATGATGCAATCCTGTCTCTGAGCTCTACAGGCAGTTTTTTTGCTTGGTTTTGCTGCCATCTTGGCAGCGTGTCACTCCCGGATAATCAAAAATGGGCAAATGGGTGGGACGTGGGTGAAGCTGAGGTTCCTGGTTGCTAAAACCACGCCCGCCTAACTCGACAGTAGTGACAGTAGTGCTGCTGTGAGAAAAGCCAAGGAGAAACCAAGGCAGAACACAGTATAACATCAGTTACCACTCTTTGTTTTGGAACGCTCAAATTGAGTTACGGTGCTCTGCATTTGTTTAGCCGTTCATCAATATTACTGTGCCGCCCTGGGGTTATACGATATTCTGCCTTTGCTTTACTGTCCATTAAAGTCTGCCGTGTTTAAATGTCAGTGTAGCCTAACTTGTGTTCTTTTATACATCTGTCTGCACTTCCTTAGACAAAAAAAATCAGATAGATCGCGATCTAACAAACTGCTCCATATAACAAAGCACTGTAAGCAAGCAACGACTAGACTTGGCAACAATAATTAATCGTAAATCATCTTTCAGGTTTTTTTTTTTTCCTTTTTATACTGTAGATTATTCACTCTGTGCCAGCTGTCAATCTGGGGCTGCCCACTTCTGCACGTGTGAGGACTCAAATGCCGTGTCAGTGTAGCATGTATTACACATAAAATCAGAAAGAGTTAGCAATTACATCCCTTTCCTACCTTTTCTTGTAACTCGATAAAATCCATGGCAATGAACATCATCGGAGGTGTTTAATTCACAATCATTCTGAGCATTATTCCTACTTGTTGGCGTTCACATCAATCCACAAGTCGTTCTTATAGGTTAGGCTATTTTCATTCACTTCGATGTAAAACATGTCTTGCATCCCTTAATGTTAGCGAACATTGCAACTAAATTGGCTGCAAGAGTCAAGTCAAGTCAAGTCGAGCTTTATTGTCATTCCGCTACATGTGTGGACATACAATGGAACGAAATGTCGTGTCTCACAGGACCATGGTGCTACATAAATAAACATAAATATGAACATACATACATGTAGAAACAATTTTTTAAACCTATACATGTAACTATACATATACCATAAATAACTGACTATACATACACATAACCTAAGACAGACTATACAAGTACTTTACATAATAACTGTGCATGATAATGTGCAGAAGAGGTACTTAAAGGTTAAGAAGCAAATAGTGCAATATGATTTGTGGTGCATTGACAAGTAAACATTCTTAAGTACTTATTAGGTTCTTGTAACATAGGTTGTTAATAAGAAAGTGTCTGGTGCATATAGAGAGAAAAGAGTGTGTTTCTACAGGTGGTTTGTCTAGCCCACTCACCTGTGTGTAGCACACTCAGAATTGCACCATGTTTTGAGTTTTTCAACAGTTTACATTGTGGATAAGGTTTCAGCGGGGGGTGAGGTGGTTGGAATTGAGGGCTCTCACAGCCTGGGGGAAAAAGCTGTTGAGCAGTCTTGCAGAGCAGGCTCTGATGCTCCTGTAGCGTCTTCCTGATGGCAGGATCTGGAAGAGATGATGGGAGGGATGGGTGGGGTCCTTCACGATACTGGTGGCTTTACCGGAGCATTGTGCAAGGAAAAAGGCCAGAAGGGAGGGGAGAGGGATCCCGGCGATCTTTGCGGCTGTGTTCACTGTCTGTTGTAGGGTCTTGCGGTCAGCAGCACTGCAGTTCCCGTACCAGACAGTGATGCAGCTGGTCAGCACACTCTCAATGGTTCCCCTGTAGAATGTGGTGAGGATGGGTAGAGGGAGACTTGCCCTTTTCAGCCGGCAGAGAAAGTGTAGGCGCTGTTGCGCCTTCTTGGAGAGTGACATGGTGTTGGTGTGGTCTAGGTTAAACTCACGTGTAACTTTTTTGTCTGGTTGTTACGATCAGAAAAAAAATCGAATCACATTATAGCCTATAAGGTAACCAGTGATCAATAGATTTTATACAGATGTTACTATAATAATTCTGTAAATGGTGATCAGCACCCAAATATTGTATATAATGTGGTAGTTACTGCCTTTTGCCTTGGTGTGACATTTCACTTTTTGCAAACAATGCAGAGAACAATAACATCAAAATAGCAGTAAAAATCAAGTTTGAGATCCTACCTATAATACATTTTTCTGGAAAAATAAAAATCTTTAAAGCCATTTTTCTCAGTTTCACACTCCAGTGAGTTAAGGTCTTTTGCCTTGTAGGGCATAGCAGTAATCCACCTGTCACTCAAGTGGCCTCGCCCTTAATTATGCAGAACTTTAAGGCTTAATATAATTTAAAAGGATGAGTTTATGAAAAAATTCACCCCCCTCACAGTTGTCATGATAGGCAAAATGACATATATAGACCAAAACCATTTTTGTATCAGGCTGTAAACATATTTTTTTCTGCTGTAAAGTTGGGCATTTTAACAAGGGAGGTCTATGGGAATGACTCTCTTTTGGAGCCAGTCGATGAATTACAGTTTTAGTTACTTCCGTTTTGGCTTCAATAGAGAGACCGGGGGTTTGCCACTTGGTAGGGCCCCAGAAACACCAGGGGGCCCCCTTGCTCTCAAAGATGATTTATTTTTTGTTTTTAAAGTGGGCCAGCTGTTATCAAAACATAAATGTCAATTTCTTTTAATGCGGTGTACTGTCACCCCTTCTACGTAAAAATCAGTCAAATCATGAAACATGAATGTCATACAGTCTCTTGCTCGAGACTAAAAAAAAACGAGTTGAAAGCGTACTGAGCCGTGGAAGAGACAGCTGTTTCTCAAGCGCTTTCCGTGAGCGCGATTTGAGACTGAGTGAACCACGGATAAATGCATTTTATTAATTCATTAATACCAGAGTCGTATAGTCTCTTGCTCGAAAGTAAAAAAAAACGAGTTGAAAGCGTACCGAGCCAGGGAAGAAACAGCTTTTTCTCAAGCAATATCTGTGAGCGCGGTTCGACATGACTGAACCACGGAATTGTATTTTTATCTCACATTTCAGACTTTAAATAAAGAAAAGGGTTAGGTAAAAAAAAAAATAATTATAATTATATGTATTTTATGTGCTCCATAAATAATTCTGGATGCTATTTCAGAATTGTTTAAATGTGTAGAATCCACATAAGCTTGTTTTTCCATCAACCGGTCACAATTTACAGCAGGCCATGCAAATTCGGTCCGTTTTAGCCAGACAGAAACTGCACACAGGCTGAATGTAAATATAAGTATCTGTAAATCCACTCTCTGACACTAGGTGTCGTTTATGGAACAGCAAAGTTACAGCTGTTTCCCGTAACCTCCGTGGACAAAGTAGCATTGCGATTAAGAACACTTTATTAGGTATGACATAGAGCGAACATGGAAACAAAATGCCATCGAATCTTATCTGAAGACAGTCAGAACCTTCAGAGGTACATTCATTTATTTAGTTCATTCCTTTGCATAATTCCCTTAGCACCCCTTTAAAACCTCCCAGCTTTCCGCCATGTTTTCACACAAAACGAAACTACTCTACATGCTGAGTGCACGTGAGGCTGTTATTTAAACTTTGCTTTATGCTAAACACTATTTGTTTATTGTGAGTTGTTCACATCTCGGTAATCAAATACGGTTTTAATGATAATTAAAATATGAAACGGTAATACTAACCGTGGGGAATTTTATCTTGATTTATCATCAAACCGGTTATCGTTCCATCTCTAATATTGATGTGGAAAAAAAGTAAAGTTTAAAGCAGTTTAACATTAAGGCAGCAGCATAACAAAATGTGAAAAAAAAGAAGGGGTATGAATACATTCGCAAGGCACTGTAAATAATCACATTCCATTTTCAGTCTACTGTATTTGTCCAATGTTAAATCGTGGGTTTAAAACCTTATATTAACTGGTATGATAACAGAAAACACAAGATAAACATCCTATAACAGTCGGATACATGAGGGTTGGCGTACAGCACATTCAGAGTTCAATTTTTCATAACTCACCCTGGTGGAAAAAAACAGCATATACTGGTAGGTATGTTTTGATGCTGAGGTGCTGGTTAGGTAGGTTTTGATGCTGGTTTAAGCTGGTCCTTAGCTGGTTTATGCTGGTATACCAGCATCAAAACCTACCTAACCAGCATCCCAGCATAAAAACATACCTACCAGCATATGCTGTTTTTTTTTAACAGGGGATCAAGGGCAGTATGATACCTCAGTGAAGTTGGCACCCCATAAAAAGAAATAATCACCAAAACTACGCCATTCGTTTGTGCTACGTTTGTGCTGATTTGTGCCGCAGAAATGAACGTTTGTGCTGGTTTGGTGTTTGAGATATTAAAAATTATTTTTTCGACCGTGTAATGTCACTTTCCACCCCATGTTGCCACCTCCATATCTCGGAACTGAGAGCAGAGTGAGATCTAAACATCAATGATGCACTTGTCCATTTCTTAAATTTCTGTATTCATTATGATTCATGAGGCTCAAAATCAGAGTCACTTGCCTCCATAATATGAGAAACACTTGATAATTTTTCATCATGGGCACTTATCGAAATCTCTATCAACGATGGTGCTGGGACTTCAGGGCTTTGTGTGTTTGTTTTAACAAGAGTAGCATTTCCTTCCCCGAGAAAAGAATAGCAGAAAAAGTAGGTAAAATGGGCTGGAAAGTTGCTGATTTGATCCCGGGAAAGGCAAAAGCCTTGAACTATTCACCACTGTGCACTTGATGAAAGCACTTACAGTAACACCAGGTTGCTTCAGGAAATTTTTCAGAAAAAAAGAAAAAGCAAAACTATTATTTCTGTAGTTTATTTTAGAAACCCTAATGTAACATGGAGGTCACATAAAATGGTATTGGAAAGTTCTACTATTCTTTCATTTACTACTTTTCAAATGCATTTTATGCATATGTATTTTATGATTTTACCTTTATCTCAAACATAGACTTTCAATCTTAACATGTGCAAATCCTTTCTAAATTTTTTTTTTGCGTTTACATTTGGCAGATTCAGTTAATGCATTCCCTGAGAATTGAACCCAAGATCTTGGTGTTGCTAGCTCCAGGCTGAATTTTTCCATTTTGCCTCTAATAAAGTTTTTTAGGATATATAAAATGCTATGGAAAAATGCTCAAATTGGCCAAAAATACAGAATTATTTTATGTATATCTACTGGACATTGTTAGTAAGCAGGTAAACTAGTGAAAACTGACAACCGTGTACGTGCGTTCATACAACAATATTATTATTGCTCACTGCAACAGACAGCTGAAGGACAAGATGTGTCAAGGTCTTTAGTTGATCTCTTTAAGATGAGAGCTATTCAGACCTGGCTGGTCAGTTGATTATCTGCCACTTCAAAGCGACTGTACTGAAAGCTGACTTTTTTTGTCTGTATTTTATGGAAGGGTGTCAGATATAAACAGCACGCTCTGTATCCGTGATTACCAATTTAAGAAAGCTACACATTGATCATTTGGTTTAACCTGACTGTAGTGTGCCAATCCCTTCATTTCCAACATGTGTTCTGAAGCATGCGTGCCTTTGTCTGATAATTCTTGTGGACGCCAGGGGATTTTGTGTGATGAGAATTTAAAAGGGTGTCATTGATCTTTCCGCTATCATAAAGCATGAATTCCTCCTTGTGATTCATATCTTATCCATTAAAAATCCTAATATTGTCCTTTCTGTAGGATCTCAAAGCACTGTAATTAAATTAAAAGTTTCAGCTTTGTTAATTCGGTTAGATAATAGTCATACAACAAACTACTTAAAACCAATTCCTGTGATGATTGTGGATCAGTTGGTTACACTCTCATGTGAAGGTGAAATCCAACAGTGTGATAACTATTAGATTGTGTATCTGTGAGCATTTAGATGTGAAAATATTTAGAGATTTAGACAGTCTATTAGATGCAATACACATGAAAACACTATTTGCATGTGAAACAACACATCTGTTGTTTTACCTGAAGCATAAAATGCTGATGATTGACATTTTGATACATTTTCTCTTTGGAGTCTTATTCTAAAAACTAATATTCATTGTTTATCTTGCCCTGAGGCCACAACCAAGTGCATCACTTTGAGACATTCCACATTAATAATAATAACAGCATTCTGTTCCAATTGATGTAGGCATTATGTGTATACATTTTTTTTTTGTGAGAGTATACCAAATTGGCAGTTCCACAACAAATAACAGCTTTCAAAAGCTGTTAAAAAGTCTTTATGACATTTTCATTCCTGTCACATGAAGCACAAACTAAACTAATGCACATTTGTAATGCCTTCGTGTGTGATATAGGTTACCTGTTCACTTTCCAGTCACCAGATCAGGACATTTAAAAAGAGACATCTTGAGAAATATTTTTTGCAGTAGTGTGGAATGAGAAACTGATAAAACCGCAAAACCAAGAGGTGAAAATTAGAAAGAAGATAGATGGAGAAACACAGATAGAGACAGAAGCTGGGGGATTTGATGTGAAAATGTGAAGATGGGTAGAAACAGAAGTACAGAAGAGGTGAGAGAGCTCACTAATTGCCTGAGACAGACTTTAATTGATTCTTTAATGGGGATTGTGTGTGTTGCATGTGAAGAAAGCAAGCATGGACAGGATGGAGATCGGGTTGTAAATAAAGACACTCATGACTCTATCCTCACTCAATATATCCTCCGTCAATATCCTCTGTGAACAAAGCCAGTCATTTCAAAGTGTATTACTTTCTTTCTTCTGTCCACAAAATAATTTCTGAAGACTTCTGTTTTTGTCCATACTATATAGTCAATGCCAAAAAACAACATTGAGCTTCATTGACTTTCATTGTATTGCTTAAATATATTCTTTTATTTTCATTGAAGAAAGAAGGTCATACATGCATGGAATGACACAACGTTGAGTAAATGATGACAGCATTTTCTTTTTTGGGTGAACAGTCCCTTTTATTATCCAAATCCGCTTATGCTACAAATATTGGTGATGCCTCAGTCTTCAGTCAATTGTTTTTTTGAGAAAATATGTGCTGTTGCATTTCTTATCTAGTTTAACTTGTACTGCTGTACTGGAGAAGCGACGGGAAGGTGAAAGAGGAGGCAATGATATAAGGACATGCTGTACCAAAACATTCGTTTATGTGAGCTCTTGTATCTCAAGTACATGCACTACCCATCAGGCAACATCTGAGCGCTCTCATAAACATGCTTTACATGATCATTTTGAACATATACATGAATATGTATATAATGTGGAACATGCTGTTCATAATGTTCATTATGAATAAGAGTTTTTTATCCATTTCATTATGAAGCAATTTTACATGTAGCATCCAGCTGTGTGTAATTTTATGCAGTGTTGCAGTTAGCACTTTTGTTGTTGTTTTTTGCTACTGTATACTGAGAATAGATTTTTTTGTCAGCATTCGCTCACCCCGTCATTGAACCTCTCTTCTTCTATTACATACAAAGATTTTAGGCAAAATGAGCTTCTGTTTTCCATTTACATAGAAAACTGATGGTGATTTATACTCTTTATACAAAAAAAGCACTGACTTGTGTGCTTAAGGCTATTTCAAGTCTTCTGCAGTCATACAACATATCATAAATTTGTGTTCAGGAGCAGCCGTAATTTGAGACATTTTTTGAAATATAATGTTCTCCATATTTTCTACTATCTTTCTACTGCCATTGATGTCTGACATCTTGCACATCAAACCTGAATGATGTGCGAGATTTATGGACTACTTTTTTGAGGCTTTTATAAAGCATGGATAAAAATCCATGCAGTGGTTTTTAATTAATCTGTAAAAATAATATCCCCTTTTTCAAATCGAGCCATTCTCAGATACCTGTCGTTGTTGTAGAGGCCACTACCATGATAGTTGATTGACATTAGTGTCTGATCAGTTGTAACAGTCCAGCCTCCATATTTTGATGCTGGAGCAGGGATGTAAGTTAGACAAGAATTGAGCGATTGAAGTGTTGTGTTGCTGGATGTAATAATGAACATAGTGGTCTCATTTACTCCTGACATCTGAGCCGCTGAAGATGCAGTGGATTACGTTTGTTTGTGAAGGGAATGCACTTCCCGATCTACATATATCCATCTATGTTCACGCGAATCATTCGTGATCCAGCTTCACCTACAGCAGAAGTGAGTATAAGGGTTTTTTTTATGAATCTTTGCGATCGCCTTTCCTAATAATGTGCTAGTTAGCAAGTTTAGCGGCTAAACGTAGCTAAAGTAAACAGGCTCGTCAATCCACAGAGAGAAGAGAGGGGCGGGGCGAGCAGAGCTCATTTGCATTTAAAGCAGCCTCGACCAGAATGGGATGATTTTTTGCAGAGCTGATTTTGGCAAGGTAAATGGGTGTTGTTTTACACAACCATTGAGAATTTTTAACCAAAGTATATTTACAGACCCTAAAAAATCATATCAACTTGTGGAAAATGGCCATCCGATGACCCCTTTAACATTCCGAGTTGAATAAACTTACTTGAGTTGACTGAACTTAAAATTTTAAGGCAGCATGTTAACAAATTATTTTAAGTTGACTCAACAAATTGTGTGTGTTTGTGTTTTTTTGTTTTTTTTTTAAACAGTGTTCCTTTCTGGGCCTTGAACGTGTCAGTTGCATTGCTGTTGATGCTTAATTTGTGTTCTGACGATGAACAAAAGTCTTACAGGTTTGGAACAACCTGAGGGTGAGTAATTAATGACAGAATTTTCATTTTTGGGTGAACTATCTCCAAATAGTATTTTCTGTAAAACACACTCCAGTGATCTCTTGTTTTATTTACAACTTCCAAAAATATTTTTTACAGTGTCCTTTTGCTATATGGAAAAGAGCAGCTTGGCTATTCTGCCTAACTCATTTAGTGTTTAACAGAAAATACTGTAAATACAGTTTTGGAACAATATGAGGGTGATTAAATGATGACAGATTTCTCATTTTTGTGTGAAGGATTTGGATTTCTTCCTTTCGCAGCTTTTCGAAGCGATCTGCTAGAACATAATAAATGTCAGACTAACTGCTGCTATATTTTCGCTTTAACCAAAATGTCACGCAAGAAGCAAAATATTCAATGACAGAGGGCTGCAGTAGAAGACAAACAACCTTAGACTAATCACAAATAACTCGAGAGGCTTTCTGAGTATATGATTCAATGCTAGAGCATCCTTTCGTCATTAGCCAATCAGTCTGTGTTTGATTTGAGCAATCATCTTAATGGGCATATTTGTGTTGTTTCTGTAGAAGACTCTTTTGCTATCAAGTCCATTGTGATTGAGGCTGCTGTACTCTATAATCTAGAGGTGTCAGGGTGCCGTACAGGTACAACAAAGGTGATGAGGTGAGGGTCTAACAGATGAATCACTGCCAGGAGTGAGTGTCATGGCTATTGTCCTGGGGCATACATGTGTTCACTTCTGTCCTTTCACTTATCCTTTTCCTTAACCTTGTAGCTCACTCATTTGTCCCTCTCACTTTCTCTCTCTCTGCCTCTTCCCCTCAGTCTGTTTCTTGCATTGATTTTCAACATTCTGCTTTTATATTTTAGGTGTTATTGCACTATTGCCAATATATGACATATTGGATATATGACCTTTGCAATATGTTAATTATTTTGCTTATTAGAATTACATTAGGTTCCAAACTTCTGAGACAACAATTTTTTTTGTTGTTGTTTCTTTTTTTTTAAATCCTAAATGTTTATTTCCAATGTTTATTAAATCCTATATTTTAAGTCTCAAACTTTTGAACTTGCTTTTATTGTAAATTGCATATGCATGGAATGAATGTCAATGTATTGATTTCTGCGTAAATTGAATTTATTGATTTCTTTTGGTTGCTAAGAGAAATGAATTCTTTTGTTGATGGATGACCCTCCTCCACTGGGATTGGTAGGCTATTGCATTGCATGACCTTTAGAAGATTCACAATCGCATTAAATCTTAAATAGCTAGCTCTGAAACAAACTCGGCTGACTCACATTTACTCTTAAAAATAAAGGTGCTTCACTGGCTTAAATCCATGAAGAACCTTTAACATCTTTGGAATTTTTTCATTGGACAAAAAGTTATTTATAGTGAAAAAAAAAGGGTTATTTAGACTGTATTTATTTAGAGTTTTCTTTAAACTAAGATAAAATGGTTCTTTTAAGAACTGTTCACTGAAAGGTTATTTGAGGAACCCAAAATAGATCTTCTATGCACTCTTAAACATAAAGGTTCCAAAAGGGTGTTTTTGCAGTTCCCCAAACAACCTTTCAGTCGACAGTTCCTAAAAGAACCATTTTGAAGAACATTTTAAAAACCTGAAGAACCTTTTTTGATAATAAAGAACCTTTTCTGCATTTGGATGGGTGTTTAGGGTTCTTATTAGAACCATTGATGCCAGTAAAGAACCTTTATTTATTAAGAATGTGGCATCACTGCGAAAACCAATTTTTTGGAACCTTTATTTTTAAAAGGAACCTCGAATATAAAGACTTCTATTGTTTAATATAAATAATATTTCTTACTGAATTATGTAGTAGAAAACCCATGAAAGATTTACATTATTTAATAAAATCCACATTGTTTTATACATATTTTGGTCTGTGGGGGCGCCATTATTTCATTGACATGAATGGTTGCACTCGGTGAGTTACTGACGCTACCTGTTGTTATTTTTACCTCGTAATACACAACTCCGAAAATAAAATACTGATACAATGACAGCTACTGAAAGAGCTTACAGGTGGCAATGGATGTAACCATAGCCTTAAATCAAATGGCGTACCATCGATTTTTTTTTTTCCCCCAACAATTAATCTAAACACCCCCAAATATCAAGTGAAATCCACGCTGAGAAACTCCTTCAGTGGCTGTGTGGCATGACGAGCGTCTGCATGTTTACATCCTGCCAGGATGGCATCTAGCATTTCTTGTCTCTGTCATTTGTAAGTTCTTTCAGTAGCTGTGGTCTACTAAATAGCCTTAAAGGCATCAGGGTTAAAGTGGAGAGAACAAAGACACTGGTCTTTAGGAAGTTTTATTCATCCACAGGCATTTTCTCCTCTTCTTATCACTAGGAAAGCAGTGAAGACTTACATCGCTTCTCTTGTTGCCCTTCGACTGAAAATTACAACCAAAAGCTACACAATATGGCATTGTATCAGTATTTTATTTTCTGAGTTGTATTGCGGTAAAAATAGCAACAGATAGTGCCAGTAGCTCACCAAGTGCAACCATTTCACACCATTGAAATAATGGCAACCCCCACCATTTAAAATATGTATAAAATGATGTTTGTTTATTTGTTTTTTTTAAATAATGGGGTTTCTACTACATATTTCAGTTGCCTTATATAAGTTATCGTCTTAGTCTTAATTCCTGGGGTTTTCCCTTTAGGAGTGTTTCATATTTTTCTCACATGCACTTAATAATATGTTATGAAAAGTTTGTGGGTTAAGAAATGCCTGGCTTGGAGCTCTTGGGTTAGCCTAGGATGGAAGTTTTTGGTTGCCTTGTTACACCACTGTCACTGCACACTACTGGCTACTGTCACTGTTCCTGCTGTTCTCCAGGGAGAAAAAGCAAAAGGAGGTGCTATTTCTAAAGTAAGGCTTCTAGACTGTTTTTCTGTACTAAGTAAGTCATTGTAGAAGAGCATCTGGCAAGGTTGCTGAGGACCATCCAGATGCCTTGAAGCCAGTTTGTTTGTTACCCATGAGGCAGATGGGGTCTGCAAGATAATGTGGACTCTCAAACTTTAAATTAAGTTTTGAGCATATTTTTCGTTGTTGTCCTCTTTATCCCTGTCATTTGATGGAAGGTTCCTTTTCACCATTCCGTTCTGGCTTGCTTAGTTGGGGTCTGAAATACACTTAAAGGGATAGCTCACACAAAAATGAAAATTCTGTCATTAATTACTCACCCCTGTGCCGTTCCAAACCTGTAAGACCTTCGTTCGTTGTTGGAAACACAAATTAAGATATTTTTGATGAAATCCGAGAGCTTTCTGACCCTGCATAGACAGTAACGCAGCCGACACGTTCAAGGCATAGAAAGGGAGTAAGGACATTGTTAAAATAGTTCATGCACTGTAAAAAACTGCCTTCAAATTTTCAAGTTCAGTCAGCTCAAATAAGTTTAGTCAACTTGAAATGTTAAGTTGATAACTTAGATATTTTAGTTGACTTTTGGTTTGTTTGCCTTAAAATTTTAACTTAGTACAACTTAACATTTCAAGTTGACTAGACTTTTTTGGGTTGACTGAACTTAAAATTTTAAGGCAGCCAGATGACAAATTATTTTAAGTTGTTATTATTTTAGTTTACAGTGTGTGACATCAGTGGTTCAAACTTAATTTTAAAGACAACAGGGAAGAACTATGTGCAAAATAATGTGTAAATAAACAAAAAGTGATGCATTGTCAAGATAAGCATATAAATGTACATATCAACTATTAAAAATGAGAATCTATTTTATTTACTTTTACTTTACATCTCTATTTATTGGTGTCGAAGACTATGCATCCAGTCAAACTATACATTTTTGTAGTGGAAATTCTTAATCACTTTGTAAAAACTAACCAATTTAGTGGACGGTTTCTGTAAAATCTTCTCAGGCTTATCCTGGGAATTCAAAAAGTTTTAGAAAAGATAAGATTGGTTAATTAAGAACCTGGGGCCGTATGAAAGAAATTTCTTATCTTATGTCCTAGGTTAAGATTTGCCAAGTTAAAGAACATTTAAAGATTCTAACTAAAATTGCCATGGTGACTAACAGATAAGATGTGCCTGTAATTCTGTAATACGTCTTCAGGTTATTTTCTGAGAGAGAGATTAGATTAGAGCAGTGGTGGGCAACCTTTTCCTGCAGAGCCCCTGATATAAAAATGCTGGATTTTCACAACAATGCATAATAGCTGTCATTAATTTTAAATTTCAAAAAATACATTTCTTTATACATGTCCGTCCATATACTAATTTCAGTACCTTCATGGCCCCTCAGGACCACCTATGGACTCTGGTTGAAAGCCCTGCCATCAGATGTTTAAGAGTGGAAAAAAGCTTTGTTGCATTTAACTACATAGTAATTGTAAAAAAGGGAAGATGGCGCTGATTTGAAGACTGCGAAAGTCTAGTCTTTGAATGCACTGAGAATTGCATAAATACCCAGTGGACACTCCTCTGAGACAAATGCTAAGTAATATGCAGTATACTGAATTATAGTATTTTAGAAACTATTTAATTTGCATGCGATTATGAATCAAGGAAGCAAAATTTCAGAGAAAACCCATGATTTTCAATGGCCCTGGGAAAGAGCAAAAATTTCCATTGATCTGTTGAACGTCCTTCCTTTTAAACTATCATTACATGTGATGGACTAACACTTTGAAGAGACTCCCATTATTTTAATATTTTGCTGCTTTGAAGCAAAGAAGCCGTATTTTACCTTACGAGCACTCAAGTTTTGTTTGTTTGGTGGTTTATTTGTGCATTTTACTGCTGGTGTAGATGTTTATGTATTGATCTCCTGACTTTGAAACATTTTAAACATGCCTTTTAAAGATACAATTGGGGTAACGGGGTATTATATAAAATACATTGTCAGATTTTAATTGAAAGGATTATTGCCGCTTTCCTTACACAGTGCTTTAACAAACTCACAAACATCAGTGTGTATTTAACAAATGTATTTTTTGGTTAGTAATTAATTTAAATGTCCGAAATTTTTTTTTAATTATTTTATGTGGCTGAAAACAATGAATCGTTGTGATATAGGCTAAAAGCACCGAGCGCGTCTGTTTGGCTCAGCGCCAGACGAGGCGCAAAAGCACGTTGGAATTTAGCAGTTAAAGTGATTCTCCGCATCGAAAGGTTAAAATCAACAAGTTTTGGGGGGCTGGAGTGGGTCAAATAGAATCTGAGGTGGTACAAATCAAATCGGAGAGGTACCCCTCGGTTGAAGTCGCATTCAATTTAGCTTTTCGCATTTAAAATCGTATTCCAGAGGTGATGGGGTTGGTCCTTCAGATCATTGCAGGGGGGGGGGCTTGACGCCAGGCCTGGATGAAGTAAAACCGTTAAATGCACAGGTAGTTCCAATTCTCGTTTTATATTAATGCGCTGAATTAACTGATGCACACAAACATACTCTCTCTCTACTTCTCTCTCTCTAGATCGATCGTTTGATAATTTATTGAAATAAATGCTATAATTCATTCAAATAACCACACTATTTCATCTCTGTGTCTGATTAGAAGCGGGCAGAATGGTAGAGCAAACATGCCATAACTGACGAAAATAACTGTCGTTTTTACTAGGGGTGGGAGAAAAAAATCGATTCTCCAATGCATCGCGAATTTCACAATAGATTCTGAGCTTGTTTTTCCCCTGCATATGGCATGTGGTGGGCCTCATATAAAATTTATATGAAAATGTAGCCATGTGCAGTAATATTGAAAACCGAGAATGTGAGGCATTGTGATATTGAGTTGATAATGAAAATCGTAATTGAATTGAATCGTGAAACCAGTGAAGATTCGCACTCCTACTTTTAAGATGGCAGTACTGACATACAGAGATTCCAACTATAAACAAAAAGCATAGCATTGGTTAAAATGTATCGTTGTAAAGACGTATTTGCACAGCAGAAGAATTAATTGGGGAAAAATGTAGATCAAGAATCGTTTTGGAATTGGATCGTGACTCCCGGAATCGGAATCGGATCGTGAAGTGCCTGAAGATCCCCACCCCTAATTTGTACCTATTTTTACCCATGGCAAATGACCATGGAATAAGTGGGATAATCAACGGCTTGCCGTGCATTAAAGGATTTTAAGTGTACTTCGCGGAGGCAACCACCCTCCACATCGTGCATTTAAAATCCTTTAATGCATGGCAAACCGTTGATTATCCCTTACTTAAAAAACGACACACTAACTGAAATTTGGGTAATTTGAATGCTCTGGTAGTTTAAATTCATGATGAAACAGAAAAATACATTTAGAAAATTGATGGAGTGATGTTGAAATGAAATGAAAATGTTGTCGTCATACTGTGAAAGTCAATGGCAACTGATTACCAAAATTCTACAAAATATATTGTTTTGTGTTTAGCAGAAGAAAGAAACTCAAGGGTGAGTATAGGCTAAATGATGACAGAATTTTCATTTTTGGGTGAACTATCCCTTTAACCATGCTGCACTTTATGATTTAATTATTTTTTCCTCTGTTCTTTACAAATGTATCTTGTCTTGTCAGATTGTACGTTGTGGAACCAGTAAGATATTGGACTGTGTGACATTTCAAAGGCATTAATTGGCTGTTAGTGAACATGTAAAAAAAAAAATTCATTCCTTAGTTCGAAAAGCACAATTTATTCAAACCAAGCTGCTCACAAAATGTAATTTTGTAACAGATGACAATAACATGTGACCACTTACCTATATATCTTCACACAGTATTCAGAAGATTGGCCCACTTAATCACAGTGAAGTAACAGGAAAGAAGCAGGCTGGATTTTATACATCAAAAGTTGAAAAATATTGATTTGTCTGGTAGTGCAAAATGTTTTTGTACAAACATTTTGACACCTTCAACCAGAACCGCTTAAACTAATTCTGTGAATCTTTCTTAAAAAGCTTCCTATGTTGTCATCTCTGCTCTAATTTCAACTTCTGGACTTTGGATAAAAGCTTTTGGTAAATGTTGATGTTCTATGAACCTCTCCCAATGTAATACTGTCTTTGAAAAGCCTGTTATTGAAGATGGGGCAGCAGCAACAGCATCGGACCAGCCGGCAAACCCCACAGCAACTAAATGTCAATTAACTCTTATTAATTTGCAACTACATGTCAGCTAACTCATTAGAGTATTAGTAGACTGTTACTGTAGGTTAGGGTTAGAATAAGTTGACATGTACTTGCAAGGCTACTTCTAGTCAGTAGAATGTGCGTTGGGGACCATCAAAAGAAAGTGTTTGCAGATATTAAGCAGAGAGTCTACTAATACTCTAACGACTGCTAATTGACATGTAGATGCAAAGTTACTCTAATAAATGGTGGGTTATTTTTAACCCAAATGCTGGATTCAACTTGTTGGGTCATTTTATCGGTTTAATTTTTACCCAGGTGCTGGGTAGTTTTTGCAGCTGCTGGGTCATTTTTACTGTCAATACAAATGATAAATCCCCTCACACACCTACCCAGTGCTGGGTCAGTGTAATGTCGGTTAGTCTGTGCCAAACTGGTTAAAACTGGATACATTTGTCAGCTGTCATTTTGTATTCTGTCCTAAGCGAAAACTGACTGACTGATGGGAAACTTTCTGAATGAACTTAAGGTTTGTATTACATTGATTCCTTTCAAATTATCAGAAAACCATCTGTAGTCTCAATAGGTTAACTGATCCAGCACTATGGGTTGTTGTAATGGGTTGTCAAAACAACCCAACATGTGTTCTGTCCAATATTTACCCAGGAATGGTTGTTTTAACCCAGCATTTTTTAGAATGTAGTTAGTGGAAAGTGTAACGAAAGAGCATTATTACCCAAATATGTTCTAAGAACATATAATGTTATGAAGATGTTACACTCTAAGAAAAGCTGGGTTATTTTTTTTTAAATCAAATGCTGGGTTCAACTTGTTGGGTCATTTTATTTGGTTATTTTTATTATTTTTTACTCAGATGGTGGGTTTTTCTGTAACTCAGCTGCTGGGTTATTTTTTTTCTACCCAACCGCTGGGTTGAGCCAGTCTTTAACTAAACAACGCAGCTGCTAAGTTACAGTCAGAGCGCAGGCTTTTTGAATCCTCTACAGGAAACACAGGTTCGTAAGCGAAATAAAGGTTTGTGTTTTATTTCATTTATAAAGTCTTTACTATGTTGTAAATTGTATTATTTTACGTAACGCAGCATATGGATAAGATGTCAGTCAGCTGCGTCAGCAGCTTTTTTTTCACAGGATGGAAACACCTTTTGCCTTGCGTAAAATAAATGGATTTTTATTTATTTATTTGTTATTATACTGAGATTAATTTAGTTTTATACTAAAATATGTTTTCTTTATTAAAAATATTATATTAAAATCTATACTGTTTGTTTATAGGAAGAGTTTGGAGTCAGTCAGTATGAGTGAAAAAAAGTGAGGCCGCGGTCTAAAGTTCGCAGTTACTCCACCCCAACAGCAGCCCTTCACCAGCTCAGATTTTGGCAACACACCGGCACGGGAATTAGTGCTATTTCTGTAGTGAAGTCCCACTACATTCAAGATTTTAGCTGGCTGAGGCGGCCAAATATGGATCAGATTTCGGTTAGAAAATCAAGAGTGGAGAAGAGATTCTTGATGATGAGCATTTATTTCCTATCTTGAATATGCAGTTGAGGTATGCATCGGTGATATTGCAAGGAATGGTCTACAAAAGGAAATAAAGAGAAATAATTTACAAAAAATATTTGTCTAACATTTGTGTCTCATTGTACTGATACACTCAGAGAAATCAATCAACATAATACAAAATACACTTGACAAAGTCGGTATTTTCACTCGTAATAGCAACAATAACAATGAATTTAACAGAAATACAATAGTACACAAAATAACAGGGCACTATAAGCCGTTATGTAAACAAACATTTGTTGTATTCACGCGTAACATTAGCGCAGCGGGTGATGACGCAGCAGATTAGTTCGGCAAATTACGGCCGAAATAAACGGTAAAACCCGATTGTTATAAACACTGGAAATGACCAATAACATGCATGACATATACTAATCAGAACCAAACATATATATGTACTCACTTGTATTGCATAAACGCATTATGCAGAGCATAACCTGCAGCATAAACAAGGTTTGACAGTCACCTCGTACTGGTGTGCGTCGCGTATTACGGACCGTGCAGGAAACATTTATTAAACTTAAGTTCCTAGGACAGGCTTTCTGACAATTTCGGTAAAAAGCAGTTAGAACGGTTGATTACACTAACATTAAAATATGAGGCGCCACGTAGGATTTAAATCAAACTTCGCTTATCAATACATACATAAAACACGTGCATATACACCTAGAAATTACTTGCATATACATGTATACTGTTGGATGTTCAAAATATATATATGAAATACACGTGCACACTAATATGAAATCCATACCAATACATCTTTTATTAGTAATGAATACATATACACTTGTGAATAACTTGTATATACATATAAACTAGCTGCATGCAGACACACCTGTACATGCTCGCATATAAACTTGAGCCATGCATATACACCTAAAAACACTCGCACATACATATAAACTCGTTGCGCGCATATACACCCATAAAACACTCACGCAAACATACAAAATAAATTTCAGGTAAGACGCATGCTTGAGTTGCGTATATACATGCAAGTGATTTCATATGTGGATGTGCGTGAACTTTTCAGTGCAACCGGAAGGCGTTTCAGTGCAAACGGAAGCAGCGGCACTTCCGGCGGAATCTCCAGATACCGGGGCATTTTAAAACTCTTAACGTGACTTATTGCATTAAAATAGTGTTTTAAAAAGACATTTAATATAGCATACGATGCACCAGGGGCGAATTTCCACTGGGCGCTTTTCAAAATCCCGTTCAGCACCGCCGAGAGTTCGCGCGATCGTTCAAACAAAACCGAAAGTAAAACGCGCACTCGCCTTCAAAAGCAATTTTAATACCCCGCGTTTAGAGCGCGACTCCCCAATGCGTGCAAATTAGGCTACATAACATATTTAGGATGTTATTAGTATGTAGGCTATAATAGGTTGTGTAGTTGTCTATAGCTCTCTATCATGTTTGAAAAGTGTAGTCTCTGTTTGCACTTTGAATACTGAGAGAGTAGCCTACTTTGATTATGGCTGCACTTATTGTTCGCACTTAATACGATTAAGAAAGGACTATATATATATATATATATATATATATATATATATATATAGTTCATGCTCATAATTCATGTACAGTTCTAAGGTCTGAAGAGACTTATGAAATCATACAGCGAATATGTCTGCGTACTTTTTAGAGCGCCATTAGTCAAATCCATTCCACATGACGAATGCGCTAATAGATTAAGCTCCATGCTCACGCGTTTAAACAGGCAGCATCAGGGGTGGAGAATAGGACGGAGCGGGCGCGGGCGCATCAGGCGCAATCATCAAACATATTTCAAAGGAAGCGGGCGCCACGGGCCTGACCGCTTCGCTGTCGTTACTAGGTGTGTTTAGGGAATATTCGCGCCTGCTGCACTTCTGTAACACAGCAAAGTAAATAAAGCATCTGAGAGTATCTGCTGCTCAGATACACCTAATCCTACCCGATACTTTATTTAAACATTTAGATTTCCTTCATTTTTATGTTTATTGAAAACAAATGCCTTTCCGATGTAAAATGAGATGTGAAAAGGCAGAAGAACGATTTCGGCAATAGGTGCACGCGAACTCGGGTCGTTTGCGTCAAAAAGTACTGTGTAGTCGCTTTACCGCTTACGCCACTGGAAACGTATTGAAATAGCCGTGTTTTGTAGTGTTGTCACGTTAGTGCGCAGAGGTAATATACATAGTAAAAAGCACCACACTACAGAAAATGGCATATATTCCCCACCCACATTTATTTTGCTTCCGACGCCCATGCTTTTATTGCATGTGATAATTCATACTCAGAAAGTAGAACAGAACATACGTGACTCAGGGAAGGGTCAGCTGACCAGTACTAAACTGTGAAAGTTTTCACAGATCAGAATAGTGATGTTAGTGACCCAGGAAAGGGCCAGCTGACTATGGGGTTATTTTTGTGTCTTTATTATTCAAACAAAAATACTGTGTTTGAGAGTAAAACTAAGTATTTTGTAATTAAAAAATAAAAGGTTGCAAAAAAGGTCTTCTTAAATCTCAAAAATAAAGAAATTGATAACAAAAGTATTTGCAGTGCATGTTCTTTTCTTTACAATCTTTATTTTTCTTTGCACTTCAAACACTTTTCATCGCGAAACCACAAGTTTTGCTCTCCTTTCTGCTTTCTTTTTTTGCGAGTCTAAAATTTTTGTTTGCGAGTTAAAAAGTTTTGCTTGCGAGTAAGCTGTATCTCAGTGGGCGGTCTCTACCTACCAGGATGAAAGGACCTTTTTCTATTGGTCACTCTCGATTGAAGTGACCACGCCCACTACGTTGTGCCGCCAGGCGCCAGTCTGACTGAGGAGCGAGCGAGGTTCAGCCATGGCGAACAACAGCAACAACAGGTTGTTTACTGGGTAAGATAACCAAGTTAACGTCTTAAACTCAGTGACAAGTGAACTTATGTAGTCTCTCTTCTCATGCTCACATATTTAAATACGTAAGGTTAGCTAAGCCCGCCTGTAGTTCGGCGATACCGTTAAATAGAGGGGCACGAGATGACTCGGATGACGATTGTAATCAAGGTAAAGACCATTATGACATGCAAGAGTCGTACAGTAGCGGTATTAACATTAAGTGACATGGCATCTGACACGCGGAAGGTGCGGGAGCAGTGACACTTTCAGCAGTGACACAGTCCATCGGCATATGTCAAAGAAAACCGTAAGTGTCACTGGCACTGAGCAGTGGCATGCGCCAGTGGCTTCCGTGCGTCAGATGCCATGTCACTTAATGTTAATACCGCTACTGTACGACTCTTGCATGTCATAATGGTCTTTACCTTGATTACAATCGTCATCCGAGTCATCTGAGAGAGTAGAGCATAAAGAAACACTGTTACGCAATAAATAGCGATTGTGAAAGTTTTCACAAATCGAGTTTGACTTAAAAACAATGTTTTTGTATTCGAGCAGTCTGCGTGTTTAATGGTAAAACACGTTAAACACGAAGAGCGCCTATTTTTCACATTCCTTACTATAGCGGACTTACCAAGTGGGTTACGGACAAGAGCTTTGCTGTGAAAAAATTCACAGATCAAGCTGGTTCAGATGACACTGGTTTTAGTCTGCTAAGTTTCCAACTTTCGGAGCTATAAGCATTATAAAATTAAGAGTCGCATCGAAAAAAAACAGATTTCGGCCAAAAGGCACAGCGTCACCAGAATTCACAAATCATGGAGAACGACATTCGGGATTATTTGCATGTTTTTGACAGCGCGCTATGTATTTATAGCCAAAAGAAATCCGAATATCAAACCGCAAACTATCTTTACTGCGGTTTTTTACCTGTATATGCATGGCTCAAGTTTATATGTATGCGAGCATGTACAGGTGTGCCTGCATGCAGCGAGTTTATATGTACATGTGCGTGTTGTTGTAGGTGTATATGCATGGATCAAGTTTATACGTATAAGCGAGTGTTTTTTAGCGTATGCATGCGTTAAGTTTATATGTATATACAAGTTATTCACAAGTGTATATGTATTCATTACTAATAAAAGATGTATTGGTATGGATTTCATATTAGTGTGCACGTGTATTTCATATATATATTTTGAACATCCAACAGTATACATGTATATGCAAGTAATTTCTAGGTGTATATGCACGTGTTTTATGTATGTATTGATAAGCGAAGTTTGATTTAAATCCTACGTGGCGCCTCATATTAAAATGCTACTTTTAAATGTTACATTTTTTATGTCTTAAATGTTTGTTAAACGAGTTTAAATGTATGTAATATTGTAAACTATGCTGTATTCACCCAAATAAATTCAGTTTGTCTTGTATTTTGTCCATGTGTTCTTGCTTAATAACAAATGTTCATCTGTTGATTATTGCTGTTGCCTCTAGTAATTCTGTGTGTGTTTTTTATAAGTTCCAGTCCATTTTAAGACAGCAAAATAATAACTCTTAAACAATAGTTGACTTAAATAAAATAACCCAGCATGTTTGGTAAAAACATTTTACCCAACCAGCTGGGTCAAAATAACCCAGCATGTGCTCTGTCCAGTATTTACCCAGTGCAGGGTTGCCAAATATCCCAAACTGGGTTGTTTTTAACCCAGCATTTTTTAGAGTGTACTTCTGAATAATCTCTGAACATTTAAATCATCCAGTTGTTAAAATGTTTTAAAAAATGTTCTGGGTTATACAAATGTTACGGGAACATTCCATCTGATCATTTTAGAAACACTATGAGAATGTTACTTTTGAATGTTCTCTAAATGTAACATTTTTGAATAAACATTCTATTAATGTTACTGGAATGATCGTTCATAACTTTAAGAGAACCTTACCAGTCAAAGTACTGTTAGCTACTGTTTTTTTTTTGATAATTATCACTAAATAATAAGTTGAAATAATTGGAAAAAAAAATCTATAACAAACAGATTAGTTGTATGGTATGTAAGATAAACAACCCTTGGGTATGTGTATCAAAGCATGAATACCTAGACAGAACCTCTTTATTATTACAAAGTTTGTAAAAAGAAATAGAGATTTGAAAGTTAGCTTGTGGAGCACATTTTCTAATAACCTTCACTTCATTTTTGCACTAGCATGACATCTGTGATAACACCAGGATTTAAGAGGACACCTCTGGTGAACAGTGTCCACTTTAATGAGATGACATGTCTATATGTCTTTTAGAGTTCAAGTCCATATAGAGCTATAGGCTTACATCCGTTAATTGTTCAGTGTAGGGAGAAGTATACTGTATTAGCATAGAAATAGTTTTCTTTGGCTTCCAATTGAAAACTTGCCTCCCTGAAAACAAATTAATATTGAAGGTTGCCAAATATCCCAGGAATGGTTGTTTTTAACCCAGCATTTTTTTAGAATGTAGTTGAATGTGTAACGAAAGAGCATTATTATCCAAATATGTTCTAAGAACATTTTGCTAATGTTATGAAGACATTACACACTAAAAAATGCTGGGTTATTTTTTTTTTAACCCAAATGCTGAGTTCAACTTGTTGGGTCATTTTTTTCCGTTATTTTTATTATTTTTTACCCAGGTGGTGTTTTTTTTCTGTAACTCAGCTGCTGGGTCATTTAACGCTGGGTTATTTTTTTCTACCCAACAGCTGGGTTGAGCCAGTCTTTGACGAAACAACCCAGCTGCTGAGTTACAGTCAGAGCGCAGGCTTTTTGAATTCTCTACAGAAGAGACAGGTTCTTAAACGAAATAAAAGTTTGTATATATTTAATTTTATTTATAAAGTCTTTACTATGTTGTAGTATTTCACGTAACGCAGCATATGGACGAGATGTCAGTCAGCTGCGTCAGCAGCTTTTTTTTTTTCGTAGAATGGAAACGCCTTTTGCCTTGCATAAAATAAATGGATTTTATTTGGTATTGTACTAGTTTAATTTAGTTTGATATTAAAATATTGAAAACTTCCAATTAAAAACTTGCCTCCCTGAAAACAACTTAATATTAAAGGTATTAATATAAAAAAGAAAATAAATTATTCTAGAGGCCTGAGGCAGGTACTGTAATAGATGCAAATATCCTACAGACATAAGGGTGTTATTTATTTATTTATTTTTTATTACTCTTATTTGTGTGTGTATTTACTTTTTATTACTCTTATTTGTGTGTATGCGTATTTGTCAATTATTTCTTTATTTAATTAGGTACTACATTTTACTTTTAGACCACTGACTTTATTAACTTTCAAAAAAAAAAAAAAGAAAAAAAAGACTAGGTGTTCTACTGTGTTCTCGTTGTGCATAGTGATTAAAATCAGTCATTTCAGATCTGTCATCACCATTCTTGTTCACAGTTTCAGTTCCTGAAACAGTTTGACTAATAATAGTTCATTTATAATGATTGGAGTGATGAATAGACTAGCTGTAGACTGAAGGAGAGTCAGGTAGAAGTGCTTGATTTATCAGCATGTGGCGTTTGAAACCATCTGAATGAGAGCACGCTGAAAACAGGCCTCTGTAATTCAAAGGGGCTCTGACATAACAGGACCCGCTGTATGTGTATAATAGGTTTGAACCGAAATAGTAAACAAATTCTGCTTTTAAAGGATTTTTCCTCATCCTAGTCTTCCTTTCATGTTTCTTTTGTCCTCATTTGCTATTGTGAATGCAGGCTAAGTAAGCCATGTTAATTTGTGCTTTTAATTATATACAGTAAATGAATTCCAGATGTTTATGAGACAAAATCCTCTTTTTTTTCAAACTAAGAGGCAAAGCAACAAGAAACAATGTAAGCTTACAAATACCAACTGAATGCTTTTCATGACAAATTGTACAGTGTAGCAAATGCCGGATTAACACCAGAAAAATGAAGAGAAACACACTTGGCTCCTACACAAAACCTTGATGGTGAACTGTGTCATGTGACATTGGTAGGTTGTGGGTTACAGAGCTTTAGTTTGGCATTTTAGACACTGAATTGAATTCATCAGCTGAGTTGAACCGGCATTTATAGACAAATTCTCTGAACAGTCTTAATTGAAATCCTCATAAGATAGTAAAGTACCCTTGAAGAGTAAGCAGATGGTTTCCTTTTACTGAACCATAATGCTGCGAAAGCTCTTTAGTGACCTTGCTGCTCTACCTATTCAACACTTTCAGACAACGAAGGGATTTCTTCCACCAAAAATGAATGATACAAACACTAAACAAATCATATCAGACATTTATAGTGCTGCACTGCTGCAATTCGACTCAGTCAAAGCTCACAGAGAAAACTGACTGCATAGCCACTAGACATTTTTGTAAGCTTTACAGCACAACATCAGGCAAATTAGCCACCAATAAATCATATAATAATGATTAACATCAACAACATTTGCTGAGGGATTTTTTTTTTTTTATGAGCAAATGATACTTCCTCTGTCATGTTCACATGGGAGTAAGGAGCATGGCTTTGTTCATTATAGAATGCTGGTTGACATCTTTCTGAATACTGAACAGTATACAATGGATGCCACCTACTGTTTTTTAACAAAAAGAACCGTAACATTAGGCATTATTCCACAACAAACATTTCACACAGTGATATATGCTACATTATCACATGACCTTGTCACTACAGCATGTTAATAGCATCCAGCATGGTTGAGCAAAATATTGAATTTCCATTCATTTAAATCGTACATCTTTATATTCAAATTCAAATTTAAATCACAATTGCTTTGCATCCCATTTACAACCTTTAAATTACAGTTTACCCAAAACTGAAGATTTGCTGAAAAATTACTCACCCTCAGACCACCCAAGATGTTTGTTTCTTCATCTGAACAGATTTGGAGTAATTTAGCATTACGTCATTTGCTCACCAATGGATTCTCTGCAGTGAATGGGTGCCGTCAGAATGAGTGTCCAAACAGCTGATAAAAACTTTACAGTAATTAACAAGTAATCCACAACTCCAGTCCATCAATTAATGTACAGTATTTAGTGAAAAGCTAAAAGACATTTTAAATATAAATCGTTGCTTCTGGCCAAAATATAAATCCGATATGAATGCAATAATGCTTCCTCCAGTGAAAAAGTCCATCTCTGTTGTCCTCTCACATCAAAATCAACCAACATATTTGTTTGTTATTTTGAAGTGTTTTCATTTGTGCTTGATCTGTGCATATTTCTCTCCTGATTCAGACAAGACGACTTTTTCACTGGAGAAAGCAACATAGCTGGAAGCAATGGTTTGAAGTTTGAAAATGTCTTGGTGATGCAGTTTTTACATCACAAGATGTTAATTGATGGACTGGAGTCGTGTGGATTACTTGTGGATTATTGTGATGTTTTTATCAGCTGTTTGGACCCTCATTCTGACAGCGCCCATTCACTACAGAGGATCCATTGGTGAGCAAATGATGTAATGCTAATTTTTTCAAAATCTGTTATGATGATGAAACAAATTTGTCTACGTCTTGGATGGCCTTAGGCCATCTAATTCAGGAAATGAAATGGATTTTAAATTGCAATCTATTTCTTTATTGTGAACTACTCTGGCATCCAGTTATTAGCTTGGAAATAAAGAAGGTAATTTTTTGTGCTTTGTTAGGTCGTTCTGCCATAATGGATACAGAAGTTTCACATAAAATCCAATCTTATAAAATTTTATATTACAGACAAATGGTCTGCACTGTTATTAATGATAATATTGGGTTCATTTGTTCAGACTACAGTACAAACAACTAAATGCATTTAAGTTGGATACATCATAAAAGTTGATTTTTCTTCTGATTAAAGAATGTCTGTGAGTTCTGTAACAAAACCATAATATCAATTTCAAGTGGAAAGACACATCCACAGTGTAATCATATTTCAAAGGACACTGTGCCTGTGCACAGGGACTTTGTTTTTATTAACTGTGCACTGTCAGAGAATGTAGACTTTAATTCTTCTTGTTTTTTTAACACTTTTTTAAACTTTGCAAGTATATGTCAACTTATTCTTCTAACCATAAACCTAACCTAACAGTCTGCTCTGAGAGTTAGTAGATATGTAGTTGCAAGTTGATGAAAATTAGTTGACATGTAGTTACAAAGTTACTTATAGTTAGTAGAATGTCTAAAGTGGACTATCAAAATAAAGTGTAACCTCATTTTCCAACTCCCCTAGAGTTAAACAGTTGAGTTTTACCGTTATCGAATCCATTCAGCCGATTTACGGCGTAATAATCAAGAAACTTTGCTGCCGTACCATGGGTGCAACAGGCGCAATGATATTACGCAGCGCCTGAAAATACTCTACCTGTGCAAGCAGGTGGTCACGTTGGTTAAGCTGTCGGAAGTTCAGGCGCTGCATAATATCATTGCGCCTGCTGCACCCATGGTACGGCAGCAAAGTTCCTTGATTATGACGCCGGAATGAGAGTACAGTTCCTAGCCATATCGGCCGTCTTAGTACCCGATGTAACTACAGAAGTCAAGTTTTAAATAGGAAAAATATCGAAACTCTTTGGTCATTTTTGAGTGAGATGCTAACGGTCTAATCGGATTCAATGATCTATGCAAAGCTATGCTGAAAGTGCTACCGCCAGACCCGGAGATCGGCTGAATGGATTTGAAAACGGTAAAACTCAACTATTTAAAACTAGGGGACTAGCCCATTTTCAAATAAAGTGGAGTGTTCCTTTAAATTATGTGGGTATACTTTGTGTTTTTCAGCGGCTGCAAGGCAACAGAGAGATAACAAGAGTGGTCAAAACTCACTGAGGAAATTTAATAAGAGTCCTTTTATAATTAGTCTTCTTTTCTCGAAATCATTTTGTGTGATATAGTACTTAGATGTGCGCAGTGGTGAACGTGTATCTCTTTGAAATAATTGCTTTTTAAAATAGTAAGTAATGTATTAGTGCTGCCCACATTTTTGATAGTTCTTCCCCAAGAAAAAAGTGTGCTGGCGGAGCTCGATTTGTAGTGAATTATGTGTTTCATTAGCATTGCAAATGTTTTTAACAAACATGCTTACTACAAATACACAAATGTAATTTCTTTCTAAGTATATTGCGTGTGCTGAGAAAATATTTGTATAAAAATGAGCTTTCTTTTTTTGTCAGAACAAAACTTTTTTTATATAAAAATTAGCTTTATTTTTTGTCCTTAATGTTCTGACACCTGAAAGCAATGAATCGATCAAACCTGGCCACTTTCTAGCAAATTCTAAAAAAGACATTCTGCAATGCTGCAGCACAGCTACTAGTTTCCCAATATCATGAAATCAATAGAAGCCATTTTAAAGATCTTCAAGACCCAAGGTGAACCCAGCGGGTTGAAAAATAAGATGATGATGATATAGTCAATCACTTAGACATGTTACTGTAGTTTAGCACTTGCATTCTGCAGGCAATGAACAGTTAGATGTAATTTAGATGTCACAAAATATGTTCTTTCTTTAAAATGTTTAAAATGAGCTGTTTTGGGAATAGTAAGATTTTTTAAAATTCACTTATGCTCATTCGTGCATTTATTTGATCAAAATACAGTAAAATAATATTATGAAATATTATTACAATTTTAAATGGCTGTTTTCTATCTAAATATATTTGAAAATGTAATTTATTCCTGTGCAGAATTTTCAGCAGCTATCAATAGCCTACATTCTTTAGTGTCACATGACCCTTCTGATTTTCTGATTTGTTGCTCAAGAAACATTTATTTTTAAAACTTTGTGAAACCTTCATGCTTTTTTTCAGGTTAATAGAAAGTTTAAAATAACAGCATTTATTTAAAATGCTGTCACTTTTGATCAGTTTCATGCATCCTTGCGGAATAATTCAGAAATAGAATCTTATTGATGTGTTAATTGAACTTTTGGAAATATGCCTAATCTGTGAGGAAAAAAGTATTCTACATATCTGGGGATAAACAGGCATAATTAATTAAAAATTGTTTTGTTGAAGTTACGCAGTTCCTCTATTATCTGACTGTGCTGAATTTATTTAAGTTTCTTTAAGACTAAATTTCTCTTTGTATCATTCCAGTTCAAAATCCAATCCAACTTCCTGTGGGGCTTGGCCAATTAATTTTAAACTCATGAACCGAAGGTAATCCCATTCTTAAACTTCTTCTCAGTCATTGCATTCCTGTGTATAAGATTGTCAGGTTCCGGTGTTCTGACGATTAATTCGACAGTGAAAAATGCTACCTTCCAGCATGATATTAATGTGATGTGAGGCGTTATTAACGTGTGCACCTTACAGTATTAAAAATACAGTGTTGGTAGCATAATCTGATAGGTAGCATTATTTGTTAAAACATCCCGGCTTGCTCCAGTGTTTTGTCTTTGTTGGACTAAACTTGTCTTCGGTGACGTGAACTAAGAGCTGTTGTGTGTGAGAAAATTCTTGTGCAAATCCCAAGAACACAGTTAGATGTAATGGCTATTCATTTACACATTTTAGATAGATAATGGAATGAACTGATCACATTCATTCTCTTTACAGTCCATTTACAGTACATTCATCTTGCTATTACAGCATTAAGTATAGAATTAGACATCGATACACACTAAAGCAAAAGCCAAGTCTTACATAAACCACTTGGCGCAGACCAATTAGGACACACGGTGAACACAAAAATATAAACATTTGAGTCATAATCACAGATTGTGCTCGTACCTCGCATCTTCGCCGCACTGCTGTTCTGTTTGCTCCACTGCATCTGTGCCCTTTGGTATTTACCATGAATGTTTCACTATGTCGGTTTTCACACCAGTGGTCATTTACGTACAGTGGACAAATACAAATACAATATACACAATACAAATGCACATTTCAGGCAAACATTTGTGCAAACTGCGCTTGAGACAAAATAAACACAGCCCATTTGGTGAGCGCAGCTTGTTGCCTGATTTGAGAAAAACTGTTTGGCGTATATGTCATTTCACAGACTCCGATTAAAACATTAAAAATATTTAATACAAGATTAAAATGTTTAAAATGGAGTCCTTCACCAGTTAGCCCACAGATTGTCCTGTTGAATGTTTAGGCTACAGGCATGGTTAAATGTGTTACATTTTTGTGTGAATTCTCTGGAAAAAAAGCTACAAAAGCTGTCACTGGGGTGGTTTTCAAAAGGAGTGATTTGTACCAATTTGGTACTAGTAGGTACACTTTACTGTAGGTACTAATATGTACCTATAAGGTATTATTATGCACCATTCAAGCATGAATAGGGTAAAAAGGTTTTACCTTTTGAAAAGGTACCACCCCACTGACAGCTTTTGTACTTTTTATCAAATTAAAGTCAAAACGTTAGATGCAGATGATACCAGTGGCCATATACAGTAGAATCTCTGTAAACAAATGATTCACTATACGGTATTTCTTTATATACGACTTCAGCCTCGTCGCTCGTTGCACTTTGCGGGAAACCAAAATAGGGAATTTTTTATCCTTGTAGAAAAAGTAAGTCATTTAGACTTTGACAGGGAAATTATGTTGCAGTGTTTTCACAAAAGAGATTAGGACTTTAGGACTGACTTGATCTAATCATCAGTTGATTAATCTAATGCAAGTAAAAGATCTGTGGAGTCTTAATGGCCCACAACCTGAGTCAGTTAATGGCATGAATAATCTATCTATTGATCCCAGGCTTGATTTTTACCCACCCTGATGGGACTTATTTTCTCTAGTTCCTCCATCTGAAACATTTTTTGGTTTGTGACCCCTTTTATCCCAGATCCTGCACTGGATCCCGTGTCATTCGAGCAGACTGAGTTGTTACACAGCCGGCCAGTTCTCCTGTGCTCCAGCTCCAGACACGACCTGGAGTTCTTCATATCGCCGTCGGTGTACACCCGGTTCCTTGTGGCGAAATTCAAAGGATTGGTGTTCACCACAGGATCCCTCACGTCTCCTCTAGGTTTCCGTCGCATGCTCCTCGCCCTCATTCCGTCGCAGCAGCACGAATGCGTTCTGCACACAGCCTGAAAGCCCCTTTTGAAGTTCTCATTGTAATACCCGTAGATAATAGGGTTGACGCTTGAGTTTGAGAACGCCAACCAGTGAGCGAACGGGAACACGTAACCGCTTAGCAATTCCAGCTCGTCTTCATTCAGACCTCCGTAGTCTGTAAGGAGCATCAGGGTCCAAAGAGGCAGCCAGGAGAGTGTGAATAACAAGGCCACGACACTCAACATCTTAATCACTTTGATCTTCTTTTGAGAAATGAGGGGCCGACCTTCCTGTTGGGCTCCAGGGGCCGGAGGCGAGGCGTGCGAGTTTCCGCTTTCATTCTGATCGTTCCCAGAGATCACAGAGGTGGTGTAGAGTTTGATCCCGATTCGTCCATACATGAGTGTGATCAGGGTGAGAGGAATGAGGTAAATGTGTGCGAACAGGACGGTGGTGTAGACTTTTCTCATCTGTGGGCTGGCCCAGTTCTCAAAGCATGAGAACAGTGGGTATGTGTGGTTGTAGTCTTCATTGTGGACCATGTAATGATGCTCCACTCTCTCCACAGTTAACGTTACAGCCGACGGACACATAATCACCACCGCGAGCACCCAGATCATCACTATGGTCACCTTGGCAACCAGCAGGGTGAGTTTGGGTTGGAACGGGTACACAATGCAACGGAACCTGGAGGAGATTGGAACAGAGCTCTTCACAGCTGAAAAAAATCTGTATATACCAGTGTGAGTTGCTCCTCTGCCTATTTCTGTAATTATTTTCTTTCTCTTACATTTCTATCTTTGTTTCACTTCCCCTTTTATTATTCACTCATTTTGTCATAAAAACATAATTTTTATGTCTTTATCTAAACCTATATTCTGAACAGACCAGAGAAGTGGTACAAGACGCTTTCTCAAAAAGGATTTGATGTTGTATATAATGAAGCACTTACTGGGTAAATCTCACAATATCTAGGTCACATTTCAGCTCAAAATCAAATGAAGAAAAAAAAAGAATTATACTTTAAATAAAGACAAGTGAGGCTTCTTTTAGGACCATTAATATTCTTTTTGCATTGTTATATTATTATATGGTAATTAACCACATTAGCCCCCAAATTGACATTATTTTAACGCATTTATTTAATTATTTATTTTAGATTTTCAATTAAAAAAAAAAAATTTACTTTGAATGTAAGGGTTTTTTAGGACAAGAAACTGACATTAATGCATCGTGTTTTTTTTTTTATTCTCAAAAATTTCTCAATAAAGCATCGTGGACAAGGCATTAAAGTAATGTCAGTTTGGGGGCTAATGTGGTTATCTACCTATCTATCTATCTATCTATGAGCAGCAAAGTCTTAAATTTTTATAATTAGAAATATATTTAAATATATTTCTAATTATAAAAATTTAAGACTTTGCTGCTCATAGATAGATATGAGCATTTTTATAATTAGAAATATATTTAAATATATTTCTAATTATAAAAATGTAAGACTTTGCTGCTCATAGATAGATAGATGGATAGATAGATAGATAGATAGATAGATAGATAGATAGATAACCACATTAGCCCCCAAACTGACATTACTTTAATGCATTGTTTTATATATATATATATATATATATTTTTTTTTTTAATTCTTAATAATTCTCATTACAAAAAAAATAAATTGTACTTTTAATAAAGAAAAGTAAGGCATTTTTAAGACCATAAAGATTTGTTTTGCATTGTTTTATTATTACTATGGCAATTAACCACATTACTTTAATGCATCGTTTTTTTAATTTAGTTTTTTTTTTATATTCTCAATCATTTTCAATAAGTAAATAAATTAATAAATACATTTAAAAAATTGGATTGTTATATAATGCATGTCTTTTTGTATCTTTTTAAAATTCTCATTAGATTGTTTTATATATATATATATATATATATATATATATATTGTAAAAAATTTATAGAGGATTTCTGAAGGATCATGTGACACTGAAGACTGGAGTAATGATGCTAAAAATTCAGCTCTGCATCACAGAAATAAATTACATTTTAAAATATTTTTAAATAATAAAATATATATTTTCTATATAAAACATAGGAAATGAAATGTACCTAATTGATATGAAAATAAAGTCATAATACAAAAAAGTCTTAATACAAAAAAGGAGAATTTCTTTTTTATATTTCTTTCTTTTGAATTTGAAATATTCTTGACAAGTTTTGTGAGATTCAACCTTGTGATGACACCACTGACCTGTCCACTGCGATGGCCACCAGGGTGAACACAGAGGCAGACACGGACATGCCCTGCACCAGACCACTCATCTTACAGACTGTGTTTGTGAACGGCCAGCCTTGGAGGAAAAGAAAAAATATAAAATGACTGACAAGGTATATTGTGCTACACAAAACCCCCTCACACACACACACACATCTTTTAGGCGAGAAATTGCTGAACGCAGAGAGACAGAGTGAAAGATTCTTCTCGTTTTATCAGCAGGACGTCTGAGCTTACTGCTGCAACTGTAATATAGGAGGAGTTAAAAAAGATTCTCCTCAATCTTTTCCATGTACACAAGATGCTTGTAAAAGTTCAGCTTAAAATGTAGGGATTTTTAAGGTTTTTTTTTTTACTTCACAACAGGGCCTCCCTCAATCCCAGTCCAAGGACTAAAGGTTCAGCTGCCCCCCTTTTTGTTGACCTTGCTTCACAATACTGAATTTCTGCTCACAATAATAGATCTGTTCTCTTATATTGCTAATGGCTCAGTGGGCAATGACTCACTTATAATGGTAATGACTCAAGTCATTCAGCATATTTATACTCTGTGAAATGCTTTTTAATAATACTGTGGCATAGAAGAATTAATATTGCAATGCTATTGGCTAAGGACATAATCAGGTTGCATTGATAGATCTGGCTTTGTTTCTTTCCAGTACATTTTAAGCCTAGCAATGAAAGGCAGTTATCTAAGGTGAGAAACACAAAGTGGAAAAATGTAAATAAATGTTCCCAGAGCTATACAATCACTGATGCATATTCCTATACAGACCAGATGAACAGGAGTAAACAAACACTTTAGCACTATTCAGATGATTTTTTTTTTCCCCAAAAATGATGTCTGTAAAGATAATTTGCATGATTTTTATCAGGACAACAGTTTATAAGCATTATGAGGCACAGCAGAGTTCCAAGAATTCATTTACTCATTTTCTCAGTTTCTCTTGCATTTCTTGTAACTATATAATCAATGACGCAAATTCCTATACTGGTAAGATGGAGCAGGAATAAACACTTTTAGGTCTGTTTATGTTTTTGAAAGATTGCTTACCAAGGCTTTATTTATTTGATGAAAAATACAGCAAAAACAGTAATATTGTGAGATATTATTACAAATAAACTATTTCAGTGTATTTTAAAATGTAATTTACTTGAAAACAGCTGTGCTGTAGAAACTGATTTTTTTTTTTTAAGGAATCTTTTAGAATAGAAGGTTCAAACGAACAGCATTTACAGTTGAGGTCAAAAGTTTACGCACACCTTGGCGAATCTGCAAAATGTTAATTATTTTACCAAAATAAGAGGGATCATACAAAATACATGTTTGTTTTTTTTAAGTACTAACCTGAATAAGATATTTCACATAAAAGACGTTTACATTAACTCCACAAGAAGAAATAATAGTTGAATTTATAAAAATGAAAGTTTACATGCGCTTAATTCTTAATACTGTGTTGTTACCTGTATGATCTACAGCTGTGTTTTTTTGTTTGGTGTTTAGTTTAGTTGTTCACAGGTCCCTTGTTTGTCCTAAACAATTAAACTGCCTGGTGTTTTTCAAAAAAATCCTTCAGGTCCCACTAATTCTTTGGTTTTTCAGCATTTTTGTGTATTTGAACCCTTTCCAACAATGACAGTATGATTTTGAGATCCATCTTTCCAAACTGAGGACAACTGAGGGACTCATATGCAACTATTACAGAATGATCAAACACTCATTGATGCTCCAGAAGGAAAAACCATGCATTAAGAGCCGGGGGTGTAAACTTTTGATCAAAATAAAGATGTGTACATTTTTCTTATTTTGACTAAATATCTTTTTTATTTAATTTTAGTACTGCCCTTCAGAAGCTACAGAAGATACTTACATGTTTCCCAGAAGACAAAATAAGTTAAATTTACCCTGATCTTCAAATTCAAAACATTTTCACCCCCTGGCCCTAAGCGCATTGTGTTTCCTTCTGCATCAGTCAGTGTTTGGACCTTCTGTAATAGCTGCATATGAGTCCCTCAGTTGTTGGAAAGGGTTCAAATACACAAATACACAAAGAATTTGTGGGACCTGAAGGATTTTTTCTGAAGAACAGCGGGCAGTTTAACTGTTAAGGACAAACAAGGGACTCATGAACAACTATCACTAAACAACAACAAAAAAAGAACAGCTATGGATCATTCAGGTAACAACACAGTATTTCGAATCAAGCATATGTACACTTTTGAATGGGGTCATTTTTATACATTCAACTATTATTTTCTCTTGTGTATTTTATGGAAACGTCTTTTACGTGAAATATCTTATTCAGGTCAGTCCTAAATAAAAAATAACATGCATTTTGTATGATCCTCTTATTTTGGTAAAATAATTAACATTTTGCAGATTCTGCAAGGTGTATGTAAACTTTTCGACCTCAACTGTATCATACTTGAAATGAAACATTCTTAATGTTTGCTTGAGGTTTGTGAAAGTTAAACCAGCATAATTTTTTCAGTTCCACTTCGTTGTACAGTATGTGCACTTACTTACAAGTACGTACAGTGTACTTACCTAAGAAAACACTGGTAATATAAGGTAACTACAAGGGCTAGGGGTAGGTTTAGGGTTAGTACCTAGTAATTACACAGTTATTGTAATTACTATAAGTTCATGCTATATACAGGTGGACATGGATGGTAAAATAAAGCACTACGCTATTTTATTCGTTGATGAACATAAAGTTCAAAAGAATAGCATTAATTTCACATAGATTGTAACAATGTAATAGTCTTTACTGTCACTTTTGTTCAATTCCTTCCTTCTTTCTCTTTTTATTTTTAAACAACTGTGTTGACAGATTCTGTGTGGGCCTATTCGAGCATCCATAATGCAGATTTTGGAAAGTCAGGCTGGCTGGTCCTGCACTGGACAGAGAAAAAGAAAGAGAGAGGCCAGTGACCAATGAGCCCTTCTGTCTTGTGGTCTCTCTGTGGAGCGCCAATAGCCCACGGCTATTTAGAGCTTATGTTCTCACGGGAGGCCATTAAAGAGAAAAGAAGGATGCAATCATCAGTCCAGAATAAACAACTGTGCCCTTCTTCCACTACACAATAGGTATGCACAACGTTTTCAACCAGAAATTATAATGCATTGATAAGTACCTTCTAAATTACATGCAATGCAATGTAAGTCGCTTTAAATAAAAGCACCTGCCAAATGCATAAATGTAAATGTAGCTAGAAAAAAGAACTTCGGAGTAGTGAAAGTGTCCTTTTATTTTTGAGTACCTAAACTAACTGAAGCTATAATAATGCGGTTTCACAATATGCAGGGCAGTAATTGCGTGCTATAAGAGATTTTTGTATATTTGCTGCTTTGGGGAAATGTTAGAGCAAAAAGAAAATGCTATTTTTCTATCTAATGTAGGAAGTGACCATCTCAAAGCCATTAGAGATGTATCTAATTGGACATGTATTTTCAATTTGAGTTTAATTCATTTTACTTCCTGATTTGGACAGACAGAATGGTCTACTGAATCGGAAATATTCAAGAAGGCACTTAATAAATTTGGATATTATAAACAATGTGTCAGCATGAGGGACAATGTACTATTTGCCTTCAGAGCACAGCAGGCAAACAAAGAAACAGCTCTTTCAGAGCAAAAACGACATGACACAGAGCATGGAGACATCAATACTAAATATGTTCGGCAGTAGTTTCATCAAAAAAAAATGTGAGTGCAGTTTAACAAAAACATTTTATGTAAACTAAATGGGTTGTTATAAAAAGACAGAAAAAGGCAGACTAACTTTACTCCACACTAAGCAAATGTATGTTTTTTTTTTTTTAGTCCTAAGTGCAATTTTCTGAGTCACTGCACTAGAAGAGATTCAACGGGCAAAATGTACTGTCTACAAACACCAGCACACAACAGAAATGTTGAAGACTACATCACCACTACCTGCTTTGTTCAAAAATTGTATATGCTTATAAAGATGGGAGAAAGGGAGAAAATAAACCACTGGGGAGTGACCAGGGTACAGTAGCTGGCCATCAGTGCATTTTTTGTTTTGAGTGTTGGTGTGCTGATGTCTCCATCAGGCTTACTTAATCAGCTTGCTGAACAGCATCTCCAGCTAAAAGTCATGTATACGGTATTATGTGCAAGATGGTTTTGTGGTAATTGCATTTTCCCTGTTTATTTACAGTTGGCAAGAGGCATGAAAATCCCCCCAGACCGCTAAAAGGAAACACTGCACAATTTTAAAAAAAGACTTGATGTTTTCCCGGCTGCTGCATTTTATTGAATAATCAGAGGTGATTTTATTCACTCAGTTCACCTGCATGAAGTTTTATGTGGTCCAAGAAAACACTGAAAATGTACTACTCACTTTGCTGGTTTGCCTCAGCTCTACAAGTCTAAACAAAAAAGATGAGTTTTACTTATGGTTAACCTATTAGCAAGACCTTTTATTTTATTAGAATTATTAGAAATAAAAAAAACAAAACAATGTAAATTATTTTTGGTTTTATTCATATTTACTATAATGACCTCAAAAAAAGAGATTTACTTCATTAAACTGTGCTAACGCAACACAATTTTTCAACATTTTATTCACATTTTCATTTCACTGCATTCAGTAAAATTAAATTTGTAAAACTGCAGTTAACCTAATACATTTGTGTTGGGATTACATTAATTATTTTTGTTGCTGGGCAGCGGTTCTTCCAAGCTGGCATCTTCCAAGCCAGTTTTATTAGTATTATTTTACTTTTATTTTAGTATTCATTATTTTTTTTTTTAGTTATTTTTATTTTAATATTTTCAGTTTGTCTTTAATAAGGTTGAAGTTTTAGTCATTTTATTAAGGGCTTTTGTCAGTTTTATTAGTTTTCCTATAGTCTAATTTATTCTTACTTCAGTTTTAGTTAACAACAACAACAACAACAAAGAACGCTATAAGGACCAGTGTTCTTTTGGACCCCATTGATTTTTAATGTAAGTGTGAAGGAAATTTTAAAATTAATCATTTTAATCAATAAATCATAACTAACATTCCCTTTCTTGCAGGTTTAACATTTCACATTCATTTGCAGTCTTGGCATTTGTATGCTTTTAGAGAACAAAATGTTCCACATTTGTAATAATGATGCATATGGATTATTTATAAATTATTAATAACCATAGGAGGTCATGGTTTAAGAAACAAGCAGAGGTCATCAAAAACCAGACTTCCTTTAACAGAGGGGGGTTTCTAACATGCCATATAAATGAATCTTATTAAATTCTGCCCCTTTTTACATTATGTAATATAAGTCTCAGGTGTCCCACAGATCATATATTATATCTTTTTGAAAATGCCCATTTTGATTAGAAGCAAAAACATGCTGTTTTCGTGCATGTCTCTTTAAATGCAAATGAGCTGCTGCTCCCCGCCCCCTTTTGCAGAATAGAGATTTGCCTTTAAAGCTCATACCTCAGATACTCTGCCAAAAAGCATCTGTTTGGTTTTGATTATGTCTGTCGCACTGAAATCATGCGTTTTAAACTATATTAGTTTCAACTTCTGATAGAGATATTTCTAAGCGCACACAGCCGAAGCACACGCACAGAAAGCGTGTGAATGTAAGTGCTAAACTAAGTTCTCTTCTGTGTCTTACTGCGCTTAAACTGTCAAATACACACAAGATTATGTTAAAAACACACAGGAGTTACAAAACAGTCGGTTATGTCTGTGAAGGTAAACAGTAGGGATGGGACGTTAAATCGTTGCAACGTGAATCGAGAAATGATTCAGCATCGATTCGAGAATTTCCGAACACATCGCGATTCTTTCTCAAATCGATTCTGAGCTTAGTTTTGAACAGCAGATGGCACTGTTTGCTTTAGAAACAGCCCTGCTCTGCTTGTTGCAAAATCCTTACACATACTTGAACCTAAAATAATCATTTATTTCGTTAAAGCGAATTACAAGGGTGTTTACAGTGGGCTGTGTTTACAATAATCTCGCGTCATAAAAGCATTCTGAGCCGAGGTGAAATTACATGACTCAGCCAAACGCACAAGTTCTCTTCAGCACTCTTCTTCATGAGCATTTGAGTGTGCGGATAAAAACTAGATTAGAGCGCCATCTGCTGTTAAAATCTAAGCTCAGAATCGATTCCAAAGAGAAATCGCATGTTTATATTAGATCTGGCAGCAGCGTAATATACAGTACATAAATCGTTGAACGTTTGCCATGGCGTTAGAAGTGGTACATCGTTGTCGCTTGCAAAAACAAAATGACGGCGCCGTGGGTGGAAACGTGCAGATTAAGGGGCGGTAATATTCTAATAAGATCCCCTACATTTTTACATTTTACATTTTTTTATTTAACTATCAAGGCCAGGCAGAAAATGGGCTGGTCAACACAGACAATTTTGTTTTTGCAAAAGTGCTAGCAGTATGTTTTTGTCCTCATTGTGTGACAAAGTTAATCCTGTTGCTCAGAATGAGAAAGAAACATGCTGTGCCGAAAGCTGAAAGAGCGGTTTCTGTTCTGACCCGAATACGGTATTTGATTAGAGCCTTTTGTTCTATAAAGCCAAGGTCCAATAGCAAAAGCAAACATAAGAACTGACATATGTGCTGCAGCCAGTGAATGTCAGAATAGGTCAATGCTGCATGAGTATTAGCACTAGACTTAGAACTGTGTGATTGATGTACAAGCCTCGGTAGTGCAGTGGATAAGAGCAAACTGGCTTCAGGTGGTAATAAGCGAGACCTGCTCTGTGCAGAGATGCTCTAGCTAAAGATGTGATCAAGGCAAAAGACAGGATTATGATGTTTTTTTCTCTCTCTCATTCATTTTTTTTGTTACCTGTAATAAGGTTGTCCACCAGGGTTGTCGGGATACAGAAAACCCCCACCAGAAGGTCGCTCACGGCCAGGTTGAGGATGAAGAGGTTCGTGACTGTTCTCATCCGCCGGTTCTCCAGCACAATCAGACACACCAAGCCATTTCCCACCATGCACAGCAGGAAAATGAACAGGTAGGCCATGGTCAGGGCAGCAGCCACAGGTAGAGAGTGCTGGTAGTAAGGATAGTAGGTGATACTGGTCTGGTTGGTGACGTTACTGTTGTTTGAGTAATCATTCTTGAGGCTGCTGTTCAAATAGAGTGAAGAAATCTCCTGTGATGCCTCCAATTCTGCTTGCTCATCCGCCATGCTGTCCCGGGTCCCTCTTGCTATGCACCTGATGGTGAACACAGAATCACACACACACCACAGTAAAGCCAATTCAAATCAGTATAGTCAAAATGGAGACAAAGATGACTTTTCAGTGTAAAATGCATTCGTGCAAAGAATTTGGGCACCAGAGTGCATCGGGCTAATGGGAATGTGCAGTCAATTTCAACAGGATGCATCAAGAGACATTCCGCATTTTTTGTGATTTTTATACATATTGAGTGAGAAACAATTTATGCTGTTGTGAAACTGTACATACTCTACAGACGAAAATTGCTTTGGAAATGCAATGAACACACGAACAACTATTTTTGCATTTCCAGAAGAAATCGGCAGAGCTTGCAAGGCAGAAAAAAAGTGTTTTAAGATAAAATATTTATATTAAAAAAAGCTTTATTTAATAATCTTTAAAAATATAAACATACAATTAATAATATAATTATATCCATCCCTCTATTCTCAAAACTCCTCTTCTGTAAGAGGAATATAAATATTTTTATAAAACTTTATATTTCTTGGAATTGGTAATTTATTAAATGCATAGTCTTGCACATTTTGTAGTGGTTTACAAAAAAAAATGCCAATAGTGAGAAAAAAGACAGTTTGCAGTATATGTTATTCAATGTGGAGGGTTGGTTTAGGTTTTGGTTTCAACAACACATCTTGTTTGATTCAGAAACAAGAAAATCAGGAATTGAAATTCATGTAGATGATTTTACATTGCAGAAAGTTTTTCTTTTTTTAAATATATCCAATAAAATAAAATACTTTAATTAATAATCTTTAATGGTATCAATATACATTTAATAATATAATTACATCCATTTATGAATTCACCAACCCACTTGTCCTGAATGGCGTGGGAATATAAATATAATTTTTTTTATTTATAAAAGTTTATTATTCATAGCTTGGCAAATTTAAATTTTGAAAGTTGGAATGGTTTATGCTTAGAAATACCAGTGGGGAAAGAAAAAAATTGCAGCGCAAGTGTAAGCTTAGGTTTTAAAAGGGTGGTTTAGATTAGGTTTTGGCTCTACAACACGTCTTGTTTTAGATCAGAAGCAAATAGACGACAAATTCCAATTCAGTATGTATATTGTATTCAGTATACAATGTCATTGCTTTCAGTGATGGAATACTGAACATTCTATGCAAGTTAACAGATGATTTTTACCACACCCAAGGCTGAAATTATTAAAGGGGACCTCTGATGCCCATTTTCCACAAGTTGATATGATTCTTTAGGGTCTTCATAAAATGTCTGCAAAATACTTTGGTTAAATTTTCTTAATGGTCGTATAAAACAACACCCTTTTTACCTTGTCACAAACAGTTCTCCGTTGTGGTGCATGTCTCTTTAAATGATAATGAGCTACTGCTCACTCCACCCCTCTCTATTGTTTTTTGTGTATTCGGTGGTGCGTTACCATCAAAAACAAAACTAATCAGCGTCCTCAGTGGCTCTGATATCAGGAGATAATGAATACTATTTCGTTCACTTTTACATCCAACAAATTGTAGGGTGGTTGTGTCCAATATGACGGCGTTTTAGTGCCACGTTTAAAAAAAATAATCTAAAATTACAAGATTAAAGTTTTAATATTGATTATTTTTTGAATATTTTAAAAAATAAAGTCGAAATTACAAGAATAAAGTCGAAATATTTTGAGAATAAAGTCTAAATGTTTCGAGAATAAAGTCAAATTCTTTTGAGAATAAAGTCAAAACGTTTTGAGAATTAAATCGTAAAAAAAAGAAAGTCATAATATTTTGAGAGTATAGCTTATATTGTGCATGCACATGGCCCGGATTGGGAGCAGAAATCATACTATATGTTATACTCACAGGGACAGTATGCTTGGAAATTATATTTTCTGCCTTCAATTGCATTCATTATTTGTATTTATATAATAGCACTTATCTGTGTGCTTTTGGTACTTTTAATATAAAACAAAGCCTCAGCTTTCAAAATCAGTTTTATAGCGAAATGCAAACAATGTGTTTTTCAAGCTCTTTAATGTGGCGTGACAGATTGCTGTATTCATGTGAATCAATTCATTAAATTATACTGTTTTCTTTGTGAAAATTCCACCACATGCTCTGCAAAAACGTCTGTGGCATCCAATCTTTCATTCCTCACATGTATTTAATTAAAAACAACAATAAAACATTCTAAAAATTGAAGTGGACTCCAACTCATGAACATTATTATGTTATATTGTTGTCTTTTCTTAAGTGACTATATACAAGCAGTTTTATTCACGGTATAATACAGTATAATACAATATTTAATGTCTACTATTTATTATTTGTAGCACACCAGCCACCCAGTAATTGCAATTGCAGTAATTTTGTGCCTTGTTGCTTTTAATATAACACAGCTTAGCTTTCAAATTCTGTAAATTTTATCACGAATTACAAATTATAAATGTTTTTCCTCCTTATTCCGAGTTTATAGCAAGATATAAAAGTGAAGGAACATTAGAATGCATGAAAATATGAAAATAGTATAGCATAATTTAATGAAATGAATGTCTCATTATTGTAATCAAAAAGATGATTGATTTACATGCTGCTTAAACTGAAGCAAATACATCTGTCACGCCCTATTAAAGGAGAAGTTAACTTCCAGAACAAAAATGTTGTATTCATTGTATTCTAAACCTAATTGGCAATCAATTGTTGAAGCTATTAAGGTGTACTGACCCAAAAATCTTTTAAAAACCTGGGCCAAGTTTAAACCAGTAACCAGGCATCAGGCCAGGCAGCTGGCAAAGAGGCATGTCTGACTTTGACATGTACACTACCGTTCAAAAGTTTGGGGTCAGTACATTTTTATTGTTTCTTTTTTTTTTTTTTTAAGAAATTAATACTTTTATTCACCAAGGATGTATTAAGTTAATAATTAAAAGTTTATTAAAAGTTAATAATAAATAATTTACATTGTTATAAAATATTTATATTTTGAATAAACACTGTACTTTTTAAACTTGTTATTCATGAAAGAATCCTGAAAAAAAAAAATCACAGGTTCCAAAAAATATTTGGCAGCACAACTGTTGATATTATCCAACACTGATCATTCTAATAATAAATCCGCATATTAGAATGATTTCTGAAGGATCATGTGACACTTAAGACTGGAGTAACAGCTGATAAAAATTCAGCTTTTCATCACAGGAATAAATTCTATTTTAAAGTATGGTAAAATAAAAAACATTATTTTATATTGTAAAAACATTTTGCAATATTACTGTTTTTTTTTTTCTATATTTTTAATCAAATAAATGCAGCCTTGATGAGTATAAGAGACTTCTTTAAAGACTATTACAAGTCTTACTGACCCCAAACTTTTGAACGGTAGTGTATATATTTCCATTATTATGTGCTCAAAAATGAAAATTATTATTGCTGGTCTTCAATGATAATGTCAAGTTACTTTAATGTATTTGCACCAAAAAAATGGTAAGGATTTATGCTGATATCGTCCAAAACCACACTTTGCCAGGGGTATTTCCAAACTTTTGGAGGGCTGTGTACTTTAATTAAAAATTCTTAATGGTTGTGTAAAACACCATTTATACCTTGGCAAAATCAGCTCTGCAAAAATCATCCTGTTCTGGTCGAGGCTGCTTTAAATGTTAATGAGCTCTGCTCGCCCCGCCCCTCTCTTCTCTCTGTGGAGTGACAAGCCTGTTTACTTTAGCCGCGTTTAGCCGCTAAACTTGCTAACTAGCACGTTATTAGGAAAGGTGATTGCAGAGATTCATAAAAAAACCTTATACTCACTTCTGCTGTAAGTGAAGCTGGATCACGAATGATTTGCGCAAACATAGACGCATTTATGTAGATCGGGAGGCGCATTCCCTTCACAAACACTGCATCTTCAGCGGCTCAGATGTTGGGAGTAAATGACGACCACTATGTTCATTATTACATCCAGCAACACCTCAATCGCTCAATCGGAGATGTTCTTGTCTAACTTACATCCCTGCTCCAGCATTGAAACAATGGAGGACTGTTACAGCTGATCTGAGGTAAGACGCTCATGTCAATCAACTATCGTGGGAGTGGCCTCTGTGGGTGTGACATCACACCGACAGGCATCTGAGAATGGCTCGATTTGAAAAGGGGATATTATTTTTACAGATTCATTAAAAACCACTACATTGATTTTTATCATTATAGGGTAGATGTGTACACACACTGCCAACACACATTAATGTTCAAACAACATGAAAAAGTGAACTTTGCATCCGATGACCCTTTTAAATATGAGCGCCTACTGATCTAATTGAAGTGAAATAGTTTTCCAGGGACAGACATATACAGACAGTAATATATGTAACACAAAGAACGGCATTCTGAGGGAAGGCTGACTGGAGAGATGAAATTGAAATCCATGACCTTACAGCACTAATTGTTTTCTGTTTCCATTGCTTTTAAACTAATGTTTTAATGAGAGAGCTAAATCGGTGCTTGAGTCACAGATCAAAACAATTAAACATTACAATGCAACATAATCATCTAACCACAGAACTGCTATTAATACTGACCAACATGAAAATAGAGCACAAAGACTTGATGAGCACACCAAAGTAAAGTTTTGTATGTTCTTGTAATTAAACTCTCAGGTTCAGCTGGGAATAAAACGGATATGATACCACCCACAATGTCTCAGTGTCTCCTACCATTAAGGTCATGAAAACAGCCTGTTGGAGCTGGAGTTGTGTCCTGTGGTGCAAAGCTGTTGAGTTTGCTGTAAGTCATAAAACAATCGAGGGGGGCAGGCTGAAAAATGAGAAAATAAATACCCTCAGTGTTCTGTATCAATCTCTGTCTCAGCCAGAATTGAAGACGTGTCTCTGTGATTAAAGATACACTGTACGCAAGGTCGCTGTAAATGACTAGATAGCCATACTCTAGCCATTTTTTTTTTTTTAGTTTAAAGCTTTAGTATTCTGTTCAACCTTAGAACAAACTGCTTAAAAATCCTCACAGCATGCACTGAATATGCTCTATTAATTAGAGATTTTAAATAGCATAATTTAATTGATCTGTCTTTTTTTTAACAGATATTTCAATTAAGATTCAGTTGACTCTGTCCATCTTGCCTTGTCCAAAGAGCTTTGATAGTTTTTTTCTTCTGTGACCTTTTTTAAATGAGCAATGTAAAGAGTTCTGAGTCACTCAGTCTAAAAGCCTCACTGACAGCTGGGGGGAAAAAATAAGTGTGATCCATAGATGTTAGCCACTGTTGATTTTAAATGCGTATGCATGACAGCATTCGCACGTCTCATTCTTTCAATGAAAAATTGATTCCGTTTCAAAACACATGAATTATTTTAATCACACAAATTCATTTGAATCTCCCTTTAAGTGTCATCAGGAATCAGGAATGCAAATACAGAGGAAACAACCGAATTATGTCACTCAAATCGAGATTGTGAGAGGTTGGAAGTCATCAATTCCATTAGTAGCAGAAAATAACATGATGTGAATCTGTTTCCAGACATTCTTAAATATTTTGTGATTTGTTTACCGTCCTCCTATTGTTTTCATCAACTTATCATTTGTTACAACATGTAAAAAAATCAATCAGTTAGTAAAAAGTAGTCCACTTCCAGAACCAAAATTTACAGGTAATGTACTCACCCCATTGTCACCCAAAGAAACTTATGTTTTTTGAGGAAAACATTTCAGGAATTACCTGCATATAGTGGACTTCAGTATATTTCAATGCAGCTTCAAAGGGCTCTAAACGATTCCAGGCAAGGAAGAAGGGTCATATCTGGCGAAAAAGTATATACTTTTTAACCTCAAATGTCTAGTTTTGTCTAGCTCTGTGATGCGCATGCGTACTCTGTGTAAACTTCAACTTCAAAATCATCCTACATTGCTGTTTTACCTTATTTTGTAAAGGCTGTTTGATCTTCTTTACATGTTCACTTTGTAAACACTGGGTCGGTACTTCTGCAGCGATGTGGGACGATTTTGAAGTTGGAGGAGAAAATGAGATGGGAGTTTTTACACAGTACGTAGCGCATCACAGAGCTAGACGAGCATTTGTGGTTAAAAAGTATATACATTTTCAGTTTTTTTAGAAAATGACCAATCGTTTCTCTAGATAAGACCCTTATTCCCCGGCTGGGATCAATTAGAGCCCTTTGAAGCTGCACAGAAATTGCATTTTGGACGTTCAAACTCACAGGCACCATTAAAGTCCACTATACGGAGATAATTCCTGAAATGTTTTCCTCAAAAAACAAAATTTCTTTACGACTGAAGACAGAAAGGCATTAACATCTTGGATGACAACAGGGTGAATACATTATCTGTACATTTTTGTTCCGGAAGTGGTCTTTCAAAGTTAGACAATGGGGCAATTGTCTCACTTGGGTAACAAATGTAGTATGTTTATAAGAAAGAGAAAAGCTGGATGTTTATAAGAAACAAATTCATCATGACATTTAATTTGAAATCATTGCTTCTGGCTAAAATGCAAGTTCATAATCCATAATAATGCTTCGTCCAGGGAAGAGTCCATCCTCTGTTGTCCTCTCAAATGCACTGACATTTTTGTGTAGAACTGTTTTGGACTGTTTTTGCTTGTAAACGCTGCTTGATCTATGCATTTTTTCTCTCTTGATTCAGACAAGATGACTTTTGACTGTACAAAGCAATATTATAGATAGAGGACTTGTACTATATTCGAAAGCAACAGGTAAAAACCTCTTAATGATGGATTTGTTTCTCAGAAACATGCACTTCACAAGATATTAACTGATGGCGTGGAGTCATGTGGATTACGTGTGAATTTTTGTGATGTTTTTATCAGTTGTTTGGATTCTAACAGCACCCATTCATTGTAGAGGATCCACTGATGAGCAGTTGATGTAAAGATAAGTTTCTCCAGATTCATTCCAATGAAGAAACAAATGAATCTATATCTTTGACCTGGGGGTGAGTAAACTGTTTTTGAAGCAAGATTCATTGTTTGTAGAAAGAGACAAAGACGCAGGTCATTCATTTACCCAAATTAATCTCTCTCTCAAAATGGCCATATTTGAGAAAAAAAGGTAGTTTGCCTCACTGAATATAGCTGTCGTTCATTTAAAATTTCTATCACGTAAAACAGCTGACTAATATGAATACTAATATGACTAATATGAGTCATGAACTGAGAAACCAAAATTCCCTTGATCTCTTTACATATAAGAGGTCATTGTACTATAAAAACATCCTGTAAGTTTCAGAACTCAAAACTTTGTCAGTAGTAAAACAGCTTATATTGAAGTCAGTCTGCCAAAACGACAGCTTTTGGAATGTTTTACTCTATGATGTACTAATAGGTAGATAAGCACTGCCTGCGCAGAAGAAGATCGACATCACTGCCCGTTTAGCCCCGCCCCCAGATTCACATAAAGTGTTTACCAGAGAGGCAAAGAATGATAACTAAATGATAAAAATGTTCTAAAGAGAACAAGATGCTCTGCAGTGTCAATTTGTGGCAAAAAAAAGAAAAATGTTTTTGCATTGCCTTCCTTCTGATCCCAACGTTAGGAAAGAGTGCATGAAATTTATTTTTAATAAAGTTCCAGACCACGTCAGTAAGAACTCAGTCCTTTGTTCACTTTATTTTACTGCGGATTCGTCTACAATTACCCATAGCGTCAGCGACGCAAAGCTTGTTCCCTTATCTCTGGGAACGGAGGTTACATTAGTAACCGGAACGACACAATTTGACAATTTTCAAAAAGACGGAAACTAAAAGACGATGCTGTGGCATGCAATCTGGTCACTATTGCTTTGTCTCTTCTTACAGATGGTTTGATATGTATGGAGTTATTTATTCATTTTAAACCTAAATCACAGTGGAGTCCATCTATGAAGAATGAATTAATGCTGTTAGCCAATCATAGCAGTGGGCATTTACTTTTGAGTCTACAATTCGCCATGCCTATTCAAACAGAGCGTTTTGCGTTTTTTGCGTTTATTATGATTTTGATGTAAAAATCTTGATAGCATTATAAGTGGACCTCAGAGAACAGTACAAAATAAAAAACAAAGGCAGTTCATGACCGATTAAAGTGATTTGCATTTTTCTAATTTCCATCTTACCTCACTCTCTTTCAGCGTTAAAGTTGGTGCTTCGCACTAGCATTCACACTCTGCTTCTGTGAACAGCAAACCTAACAGGTTGTGTGACTATGAGGAATGATTACCTCAAAATAGGGCTGGGCGATATGGCTGAAAACTGTATCACGATATCAGTGTTTCATATCGATCGATATCGATAATTATTGATATTTTTTATGACCCATTTAAAATAAGGACCAGGAGAAGAAAATATTACATTTAAACATTTTTATTTTAAACTTAACCTTCCTCTGATTATAATCCGCTCAGTTATTAAGACAGAAATGTCTAACCGACAGCCGACGCTTGTTAACCGTTAACCGACAAGATTTTTTAAAAGTAGAATTTAATTATTTTAGAAAGGATAAGTGTCTGTGACTCGTTAAAATGCCAACATTTGTTTACCGGGATTAATTTTACATGCGCAAAAAGCAGCAAACAACAGAACATGAGGATTCACATGGACACGTCGCACCACCGCACGAATGGAGAAAAACATTATAAAGCTAGGCTATATTTATATATAATGAATGAATAGGTCTACACGATAAATATTTTTACTTAATAAAACAAACAAACAAACAAAAAAAGTGCAACAAGTAGCTAGTATGCAGAGTTTTGGTACATTTTTGTGCTGCGCGAAAGGAAGACGGCTGAAAGCGGCATCCTATTTTTCTTTATTTTACAAACAGCAAACCGTTTACAGTTTCGATTATCTGTAAAGAGTTGTTTCCCCTGTTAGAAGGAAAAAAATAAAGTGATTGCGCCGGCGCCGCACGCGCACACACAATCAGTCAAACATATGGGGAAAAAAAAAAAATAATCACACTGCTTAATCGTTATCAACGTACTGCCGTGATATTATTCCAAACATTTTTTTTAAATGTGGATATTGTAATGCGAGAAGTACAAAACCAGGTTTACATAATAAATAATATTTTAGCATTCAAATACATCTTGAATACAGAGACATTGGATTTGTGTCGTGTGAGAGACCCAATGTTAGTTTCAGTTTCGCTTTACCCTAAATGGTTTCGTTTTTGCTTGTCCCCTAGCTTCTTATATTTTTCATTTTTGTTCTTTTCTAAATACTGTTAAATTGAAATTATTTTTGTGGAGTGAGGGGAACTAAAATAGCCTAGCCTATGTTTATAGTGTACTGTAAATATTTCGCGACCTGGTGTCTTTCTGAATGTAATAATAAAATACGACTTAACGTTATAGGCCTACGCGATTTATCTTTTTTCTCTCAAAAATGCAATTTCATTTTACTTTAACCATCCAAAAAACGTTTTAAAATATTTTGATAAATAACTGAAAAAAGACCTTTTAAACCGTTTAACTGATTGTATTAATCGGTCAAAATTCTTGGTGAGCGCGGCTAAGGTGGTACATCAAGTTCGTGGTATTACCAGTCTTGGCGGGGACGACGGTCTTGCATAATTTGCAGACGACATTGGTCTGACTACGGTCAGACTTATAATATCCAAAAAACTGCCATACTGGCGAGCTGACTTTTCCTCTTTTATTTAAAATTTCCTCGCTCGCTGCGGCACTCATTTTCTGCTTATGAAGAGGAATCCAGCAGACCAGCACGAGACAACGATATGGCGCAACGAAAGTTGATACTGTTACATGATTGGCTGTTAGCGTGTCACTCCCTACGTTGCTAGGTTACCAGAGAGCGAGTGCCTTTGTTAATGCAACCAAACTTGCTTCGCAACCTCTGTTTTCTTCCGACACAGAAGAATAAAAAATATCGAACATTTTATCCAACACATTTTTTATTGATATCGATCACGTGTTTATCGCGATACATATCGTTATCGTTTTATCGCCCAGCCCTACCTCAAAATGTAAATTGGCATGCAGTTTTCCATGTTGGTCCATCGGTTGCTGACCCCTGATCTAGTGTAATACCCTATAAAAAAATTTTTTTTATTTATTATTAACAGCTTGTTCCTGTGGTTGGAGCCTATATGCAAATGAGAGGAGCTGAAAATTTTGAACTGACAAGCCTGGAAAGCAGTTCTGGTAAGAAATCACTCTAATCTATACATATACATAATACATAAAATGTTTAAGTATTATGGTATTACATTTGAAACAATGTAATGATTGTATACTTTAATGCTTTTTTCTGTGCTGTACAATTGCAAGTTTTTATTCGTTTTTACAGATAGCAACATGGGTTGAAATTGTCTTTGGCTGTAGACAGTTACAAACGCAACAACTATAGAGGAAAGCGTTCTTTTACTGGAAACATACAACCTATCAGTTTTTTTTTTAATGTTGCCTTGTTTTCTCATATTAGAATTTTCATATCAGTAGCCAATTTACATAAGTTAATCAGCATGAAGCAAGATTTTCCAGACAATCAGGCTGCATCATGATGCATTTACAGATATATGAGAGATATACGTCTAACGCGTCAATCACTGAGGAAACAACAAATACAGAACAATATGTCTTCTCAGAAGCAAATTAAACCAGTTATATGATATAATTCACTTACAATATGTTTTTTTTTTATATCAGCTACAGCACACCTGTTTATAGCATTACCTTCCATATCTAGCTGTTTATTTTATGCATGGTGTTGTCGTCTTCCTTTTCTTCAACAGTATTCTATTGTATCTAAAAGACCCCCTAATTTGCATGGACTGAACGGAACTGCGCCATAAGTTCACTTAATTGCACGCGAGTTCACTTAATTACCTTGCAAAGTTGGAAAAGGCCAGAACTGATTATACAAATATTATTGTGAAGCACACTCTTTGTTCTTTTCCCTGCCAAAATGTATTTTAGCACCAATTGATTGCAATCTTCAGACCATTTGATCAATCAACTTAGCGAGTGGTGAATTCCCATGCAGTCTGTCTTCCATTTCGCTTTGTGATTCGCAGGAAATGCTTACTGGTGTTGAACATCACCCTGAATGTAATAAACAGCAAGATGCCCATTAGTGATGCTGCACTCAGGGCCATCAAAAAATAACCAGCTTTATCAAAGAATGCACAGCGAGACACATTACATCAGGCTTTGGGGGATACAATCTTCTGAAAAACGGAGTCTCTTATATTAGCAGAAGGCATTAGAACTGCAGTATAAAATGTCACTTCATGATTTCAACTTCTGATAGAACTGTCGGGGAGCTACTTTGAGAAGAAAGCCAGCAGTACTGGACTTCAGTTTGCTAGAGATTTGCCACTATTTTGTCATGGCTCCCCAGTGCCTCTGAGATCTAAGTGAAACCTTTTACAATAGCTTTCTCAAAAAATACAAAATAAATAAATAAATAAAATTACACAAACACAGGGCAACCTGTATACTGTACAGATGGCAAGATTGCTTAGAGGGCCAATGCACAAGAGGATTATTTTCATTTTCATCCATCCAGCTTTTTTGTCAGAAGTAAGCACCTTTATGTTGACTATACAGCCTATTTCACTCAAGTCTCCTCAAAATTTGCCCTTAAAAGTTGGGGAAAAAAGTAAAACATTTCTAGATGTGGGGGCATGAGCTTTAATGTCTTCATCTCTTATTATCTGGAAATGGGTCTTGATAATGTTATATGATATATTGTAAGGTATTGTGATGCAAAATGTTAATTATTTCACCAAATAAGAGGGATCAAACAAAATGCATGTTAATTTTAATTTAGTACTGATCTGAAAAAGATATTTCACATAAAAGACGTTTACATATAGTCTACAAGAGAAAATAATAGTTGAATTTATAGAAATGACCCTGTTCAAAAGTTTACATGCGCTTGATACACTTTTTTTTTTTTTTTTTATTGCTTGTTGTTTATGAGTCCCTTGTTTGTCCTGAACAGTTAAACTGCCCGCTGTTCTTCAGAAAAATCCTTCTGTGTTTTTTTAGCATTTTTGTGTAATTAAATCTTTTCACACTGAGGGACTCTTATGCAACGATTTCAAAAGGTTCAAACACTCACTGATGCTCCAGAAGGAAATGTGATGCATTAAGAAAAATGTAAGTATCTTACATAGCTTTTAAAGAACGGTAATAAATGGACATTATAAATCTTCATTCTGTTCAAAAGTTTACATCCCTTGCTCTTAATGCATCATTTTCCTTCTGGAGCATCAGTGAGCATTTGAACCTTCTGCAATAGTCGCATTTAAGTCAGAACTCTTCATATGTAAATGAAAATTTTCTTATTCCTCTTATTTTGGTAAAGTAATTAACATTTTGCAGATTCTGCAAGGTATATGTAAGCTTTTGACTTCAACTGTATTTAGTAGTTTGTGAAAGTGACTCTCTGTTGTACCAAAAATGTATAAGTTTATATGTTTTTGCATCAACATGTTTTTTTTTATAGTAGAAAACAAGTTTTAACATTGGTGTCTTTGTGCTTAACTTTCAGCTTCGTCTTTTGATCTCTTTTTCAACCAAATGGAGGCTAAGAGCATTTTTTTTTTTTAGCTAGGCTGGAGTGTATTAAATATATGACTTTACAAAAAGTCATTTGAGATCAGTTTCATTCTGCACAAAACAAAAGCAGCTTCTGTTTTAAGGCTTCAGGTGTGCCTTGTTTTTGTGACCTGTATATTGCTTTTAGAGAGTACACTTATAGCAATCTTGATGTGCACATCCATTACAAGTTGAATAAACATGCTTGAAAAAATAATATTACTAAATCCAACTTTAGCGCATACTACAACACTAAAGCTAGTCGTCCTTTTATAATTTAAGTGTGCATAACCGTTTTGAAATCTGGTTGACATCTTATGATCTTTTTTTTTGTTTTGTTTTTTTTACATTTGAAAACTCCAGTCCCTAATTCATTGTAATTGCATGGCAAAGTGACAAGGATATTTTTCAGAGCATCTTCTTTTGTGTTCCACAGAAGGAAGAAACTTTGGAACAGCATGAGGGTGAGTAAATGTTTACTTTTGGAACATATCTTTGGAAATTGAACAAAATTGCTACACGTGTTCTCACAAAGCCACAACCATCATGTACTGCTTGACCTTAGTTCAAGAAATACTAACACTAACTCTACAATAGAATGAAAATTGGATTCATGGGTTGACCCAAACCACCTCTCATCTGTGTTGGTCAGAGCCATTTGCACACCACAAATTACTAGCACATTCATGGAAAAGGAAAGTGTTGTTTCTTGTCAAATCCTGTATTTTTAAGTGTTTTGTTTGATTCACCTGTTTCTATGCAGTCACAAAAATGGCAACCAGAAAGTGAGTTCTTTTGTATAGACAAATGTTTGTATGGTGATCATTTTAATATGATATACACTGTAATATCTAAAAGTAAATAATAAATATGTTGTATTATAAAATCCAATTGATTTGCAGAGCATGCTTTTCAAATCACTTGCATTTACATAAGTCACTCTGCTTTTTGCATGTTTAAAGTGCCCCTATTATGCCATTTTAAAGGTTGCTAATATTGTTTTAATAGACTCCCAAAACAGGTTTACATGTATGCAAGGTCAAAAAACAGTTCAGTTTTCTCCAAAAATAGATTTAATTTTACCCCATTTCTAAATGATTCCTAAACGACTCGTGCGAAGCAGTTTGAAGAATCAGTCTCTCTAAACCCCTCCTTTCCGTGAGCCCTCACTGCTGTGATTGGTCAAATGGCGCAGTCCTTTATGATTGGTCTACCGCGTACAGCGTGTCGGAAAACGAAACGCCTATTGCTATAACTGACTGACAGCCCTGGATACTTGTCAATACATAGAAAAGATGGCATTGATTTTGCCATAACAATTCCAGCCAGAGTCTGACGATGAAACGGCTGAAGTGGCTGATCGACAAGTTAACACTGACTACCGTGGAAAGTGCTCGCAATTTGCTTATGTAAGCGAACCGGGCACACCTCTATGTTGTAAACGTCAACAATGTATAATGCATTAAGCGGCTTTCACACCGAACGCTGGGTTCAGTGCAGCCCTTCAGAGCGCAGGGGCAAAAGTTCATTTGAACAACTTATTTGAACTTTGTCTGCGGCGTGCGCGCTCCACTGCGCGTCCGCTTTGGTCGAGACCGAAACAAGCCGTCCTCGCAGGGCGGAAGCAATTAAAACGAATGGGTTTCATAGCACAGCGCTTTCCGCATTCGGCGTGAAAGCCGCTTTGTGCGCCATCCTTTATCATTACTTAAACTAATGAAACAGACAGACAGTCAAGCTGCATCAATCACAAATTGTCAGACTACATTGGGTCCACAGCTGAACAACAGAACTACACAAGCGTGATTTAGCCGGTTAGCATGACATGTGCAGGGTTGTTACACAACATAACATACACAACTACGTATTTTGAAAGATCGCCAGAAAATACAATCTTTGTAGATTCATCATCTTTTGGAAGTGAATATAAAACAGTTTTACTCACAGCGTGGGATACGGCGTCTTCCATATAATGTACGTGTAAATTTCCATGTGACCTAAACCCCATGGAAATGTATGGGCGGGCAAGTTGTTCGCGACGTAGAACGTGGGCGGACATTATGCAAATGTGTTACTTTGTGACGTGTGGCCGTAACAGAAAATGATTCGAAATCCTGACGACTCGTTTAGGCAAATGTGAGCCGACTATTTTTTTTGATAGACAATCGTGCACTGTCGGCTTCACAACTTTGCAGATAGTTTATGTTCACATACAGCTACATGACACACTGCATGAAAGGACATATTTGAAAAGGCATAATAGGGGCACTTTAAATACTGGGTTTCTGTGCGACAAGTCACCTTCACCTTTCTTTATATAGTGCTTTATACAATACATATTGTGTCAAAGCAGTTTTACAGTATAAACAGGAAAATAGTGTGTCAATAATGCAAACAAAATGCAATGTCCTCTTAAAAGAGGACAATATAATAGTCAGTTTTTCAGTTAAAGTCAGTTCATCCTTGATTCAGTAATGTCATCGTCAAGCTCAGTTCAGTTCTCATTCAACACTGTCTGTGTCGACACTATTGCCAAGAATTAAGTTGGTCTTAAAAAGTCTTAATTCAATCTTCTGCAAATTAAAGGTACAAAAAGTCTTAAATTCATAAAGTTGTGACAAAAAATGATATCTTCTTCAGTATTTTCATCTTCCTTTCTAATTCAAATATTTTAACATACTTGAATCAAGATACATTTACTTTAGATGCAAAGTGAAAATATGAAGTTTGAAACTAAACTAAATTTATCTTAAAATTTTTTTAAAAATCTTAAATTGGCCTTCAGAAAAGAAAACATAAAATACTATTTTCATATTTTTGTTGATAAAACTGTCAAAAAAAAGTCATAAATACAAAATTTTATTTGCTGCATTTCAGCTATTATATAACCTTTCATTTTCATTTTTCACTTTTCATTTTCATTTGTTTTATGGGTCTGGCTTCCTGTCTCATCCGCATCCAGCTATTTTTATCTGTACAAAACAGCTTGTTTTGCTGCTTGATATTGCAAATTGGTGTGTCTTACCATATTATTTTAATGTATTTTCTTAGTTATGAGCACTGGTTTGTAGTGCAAACAGTTTGACCTTTTACTGCATGTTGTTTTTCTTCTCAGTGTTTCCCTGCAGCGGATGAACTGGAAGTCTCACCCACTTCTGCGTTAAAGAAAAAGGTGGACAGAGGGGATATTTCTAGTTTCTGTGTATGAATTTGTTGAACTGTGGATTATTTCTAAGTATATGTTTGGCAAAACTAAAGAGAACATTTAGCGCAAATGACTATATCATCTAAGTGCTGTTCACAACCTCAATCCCATTACCTTGACTCTGCAAATAGCAGAGGCATCTTTCGGTAGTTATTCTGTGAAAAAATATAGTCAAATTTCAAGCCTGAACCCCACTGGGAATTCAATTTAAAATGCTTGCAGGTGCAGAAGGGGGTAATAGATTTCAGGTGCCTCCAGATGTCTTTAAAGCTTTTCTATGACCCATTTCATTCTCAGAATAATCTGTCGTGATAGCGAAAAATTTTTTTTTTTTTTTCAGGAGGAGGTAAGAAGCTAGAAATTATGGAGGTGAGAATAATGAATAGTCATATGGCTTGTGTCATCGCCAGAGAAGGTGGTGAGTAGCATTCTCACCTATGTGTGTGTGTGTGACAAATTACCACTGTTCAGGTCAGTGATGGAAAAATTAAAATGCCTCATCACATGAAAATGCCGAACATATCATTTTTTAGTTACTACTAATACAGAATTTAATGATGGGGCTGATCCTGCCATTCTGAACAACCGTGAGCCTTGGTGGTGAAATGATACAATGCTGACATGAAAACTGCGTATGCCAATTATCCGTGCTAATTTAGATGCGCTTCGTTGCTTGAATGCACCCAAACTGAACACTGACAACTTGAAAATTTGGCACACATCATTTGCCTGTGGCCTTTTGTGCAAAGTCAGTATAATTAGTATTTTAATTTATTATAGTCTTGGCCAACATCTACCCCTCCTGTGGAGTTTACAAGTCTTCCAGACTATGAGCTACTGGCATGGGATCAAGGTTTGGTTAGTTTGCATGGCCCTGTTATCCCCTGCTGGTAGAAGTCTGAAAAGACTGCCAAACACCATCTGGCGACAATACATTGATGGAAATGTAAAAGTATGTATAAAAGAATGTGCTAAATTGTTTCTGCAATTGCCTTTAAAGTGTGCCTTTAAAGTGTTTTACACAGAAAAAGAGCTTTTGCAGAAAGAAAACTTTGCGATGACTAGCACTATAGTAAACTGGTATTTGTTATGTTTTTTGTGCTCTTTGTGTGTTGATCTGCCCTTGAATCTGTTTTCTGTTCGTTTCCTGTTTGTGTCCAACTGAATCTTGTTTTATTAGTCCTGCTATCACTCTATATGGTATTTGTGCTCTTGTGTGTCTTCAGTTATTTGTTCAGTCCTCTCTTTGTGTGGTTTGTAAAGTTTTGGCACAGTTGTTTTCACATTATTTATGTATTGGATTTTTGTATCTCAACTTGAAAATTAGGCTGCAATGCAGCTTGAGTCACGTAAACTAGGTTGGGAGAATTTAGACATTTAGAAAATCTTATGAGCCCAAAAAAGAGTGGTCATATAATACATTTGATTTTCCCAGGGGTCCACTTTAAATGTTAGTAACGTTTTATAACTATTTTCTTTTTGCACCTTGGAATCAAATAGTCCATTTTTTGCTACTGTGCCTGCAGTGATTTTTGCACTGATTTGCAGGAACAGGAATAAACACCAAAGCAAATATGAATTAAACAGTGCTTGGGGAGATGCTAGGCATCAGTTTGATGTTTTTATTTTTTGGCTGCTGCTTCTCTTGCCATCCTCATGCAATTTCATTGGCTGTTGCTCATCACTGCTCTCTTGCTAGTCAGGACAGAGCACACATCTGAGACCCCCCTCCCCCAAAGCTTTCTCACAAATGTGTGTGTTTTCAATCATCAAGTTCAAGTGATTCCTAAAAAACTACGTCTAGCAACCTAAAAATATAATTTCATCATATTTTGCTGTCGGTTGAATAATAAATAGAAGAAAACCACACTATAGCATGCCTTCAGGGAAGGATAAGGATTAACCAAGTAGTTCAAGTTGTCAAGTAGTTGTCAAGACAAGGCATTTATCATATTTCTTCTATATGTTCTATATTATGAAATATATTATAAATAATGCTGGGCAACGATTAATCGCATCCAAAATAAAAAGGTTTTTGTACATAATATATGTGTGTGTACCGTGTTTATTTATTATGTATATATAAAGACACACATACAGTATATATTTATATGCATATATTTCTATTATATATAATTATATTTAATATATAAACATAACATTTTTAAATATATACATGCATGCGTGTGTATATACATACATACATAATAAATATACATAGTACACACATGTACTGTATTATGTACACCAAAACCTTTATTTTGGATGTGATTAATCACAATTAATCGTCGCCCAGCACTACTAAAATAAAATAAGTCTCGTATGCTCACCAAGGCTGATTTTATTTGATTAAAAATAACTTTCTTTTTTTTTTTTTAAATATATAATTCACTTATGTGATGGCAAAGCAGATTTTTCCAGTCTTTAGTGTCACATGGTCATTTAGAAATCATTTTAATTGCTCAGTTATTTTGGATTACTATTTGTGCCTAATTATTTATAATGGTTCTTATTATTATCACTGTTGAAAACAGCTTTTGCTGCCTATTGTTTTGTGAAATCTGTGATAATTTTTTTCAGTATTCTTTGATGAATAGAAAATTGAATGAACAGCATTTATTTAAAATAGAAATCTTTTCTAACATTATACATTTCTTTACTGTCATTTCTTAACTTTAAAAAAAAACTTACTAAAGTTTTAATTTTGCCAGAAAATGGCAGCTGTTTTCAGCATTAACAATAAGAAATGGTTTTGAGCATCAATCAGCATATAAGAATGATTTCTGAAGGATCATGTGATACTGAAGACTGGAGTAATGATGCTGAAAATTCAGGTTTGCCATCACAGGTATAAATAACATTTACAATATATTAATATAAATTGTAGCAGTATTTCACAGTATTACTGTTTTTATTATATTACTTGTTATTACTGTATTTTTGATTAAACAAATGCAGCCTCAGTGAAAATAAGAATACATAAATCATTATATAAATACACACACATACTCTACAGTATGTAACACATGCTGTCACTATGTCCTCTGTGCATAATTTGCTGGTCCATAGTTTATCACTGAGTCATTCTGCAATCCCCTCTGCTTCAGCATTTTCATGGTTATGCATATGCATACAGATTTCCACTCTAACTGTTAGATACTGTATAGCAGTCAAAGGACTCTAAGCCAGAATTACACTCGGCACCTCTTCAAAAGCATGGAGTACTTTGCTGGACCAAAAGCCCTGTTTCCGTTCTATTTTTCTAGCATTTAAGAGGTTACGCAAAACACCAGATGGCCGTATTATAATGACAGTAGACAAGTCCTGTATCATATGTTAATGCCACTCTTATCTAAATAATCATAGACAGATAACACTTTGGTTTATATTTTTTCATTGATGATGTTTTTTCATTTCAAACACCAACTCCAAGACCACTTGTACGAAAACTCTGCTCAAGTATTGCTAGTCTTTGCAGCTCTCTCATCTTTTGATTAGTCTGGCAGATCCTGACTGCGATATCAATTGCAATATAAAATTCTTTCCTGAGTTCATCTGCTCCCTCCTTCAGAATCAATTCACTGAAGCATATCCAGAAGTACCTCACTCAAACCACAAACCGGATCTAAATTACAATCAAATAATCAGATGTGTTTATTCTGTCAGGTTGTGACAGCTTCATTTTACCTCACCAAACATTTCATTGATGGATCTCTCCTGTTATAAAGTCGTGTCGAGTTCTGCCAGCAGGAATTAGTGTTTTTGAATTTCTATTCAAACAAAAGCAAATGCACTACTGTAGAGGCTTTCATTCTTTTTATTGTACAAAGCACTTTAGATTGCTGTCTGTAGACTTTATATTGCTGCCCAGCAGACTTCACCCAAATGCTACTTTTATTTCTTAGAGTAACCCATGGAAAGAAATGTAAAACACTAATTATAATGGTATGAGGGCTGTTATGTCAGTGACTCTAATACCTAAATTACATATTTCTTAGGACTGGCATGCTTTATGCTCTGACTGACAGACCTGGAACTCTTAACACAAAAATCCCCAAAAATGCAATGGATAAAGAGCATCCACTGAAATATGTGACACCAGTTTGCGATCCTGTCTGCTTTTTTTCCCACACTTTAACTACATTTCATGCAAATATTGCAATATAGCAATCTTCAAGCTAACTGGAGCAGGTTATAATAAAATGTTTTCTAATCTTCAATCCAAGCTACTGTGGCGAAAGATAAGAGACGGGAAAAGGACTTTTTTGAAAGGTGATGTTGAAATAACTCATGTGGAACAGCTTTTTCATTAAAATTGTAAATATGCAAATATTGCAGGGCTACTAAATTAAACATCCGAGGAAGCTTTTATGCAAGGGATTCAAACCCGAATGCACTAATGACAGCTGTGTTTGCACTGCTAATAATACTGCAACAATCACTCTGACCGATATTTCTATTTCAAAGTTCATTTGTTCTTTAACACCGAGTCTATACTAAATGAAACGGATAAATAAAGGCATCCAACAACAGCCTTACACGAAAGATATACGAAGCAGGCAAACTTAATTGTATGTGATTATGTTGTTATTATTGTGTCAAAAGCATTGTTGGCAAAACAGTCATCAAAAATGGATTCGTAAAGGGTCATGGGTTCGATTCCGAGGGAACGCAAGAACTGATAAAATGTAAATGGAATGTGTTTTGCTTTGGATATCAGTCAAATAACCAGTATTGGTCATAATAACATTGCTCAGCTCAAAATATTAGCAACATATATATTTAGGTGACTTGTATCAAAGTTAATATTAAAAGAGCAATTACAGTAATTATTGCGATAATAAAGTTGTGAGACGGGAAAGCACAAAACCACCACAGTTCTCATTTAAATAAATACCCAAACGATATCTCAAGACTTAAAAAAAAATGTTACTCGCAATGGATGGCTGTTCTTTGCATTTACTTCTGCAGCTACATTGTAACTGTCCCTATTCAACAACAACAAAAAAAACACAAGTAAATAAATAATAAATAAAGCAGACCAAAAATGTAATTATGTATAAAACTTACCTGCAAACGTGGACTGTACACTTTTCACTCCTGTGCCCCGGTGTCACACTGCAATTAAATGTCTTTATGCTACTTTTAACTGCAGCTTTAAAAAAAATACAGAATGTCTTGAATAGGTTGGCAGTATACCATAGAATTCCTTTGTCGCCACGTTCATAAATGAACTAGTGTGGCTAAGAAAGCTTGAAGGACGGCTGGTGATCACGTCGTGTTATTGGCATCTCCGATGATCCGCTCTGCGCTCCCGGTGAAGCTCTGAGTCAACAAGTAGCGCGCACAGGAGAACCCTTTCAATCATATTCACAGCTTCTCTCAGCCCCTCTACGCGCTGTCTCTCATCCAAGCCACGTCTCTTGCTCCCACTGTCTCACAACACTGAGTGAGACAGCACTGTGTCATCTGCAAACACCAGCACGCTAATTCTTTTCAGCTTTTAATTAGTCGTTCAGAACGCAGTATCTTGGTAATTCAATATAATACTCCATCGTCTTAAAATATTGGATAAAATATTTAATTTGGGTAATTATTTTTCTTTTCTAATTTCTATTACACAAATATCACAAGTAACGAGTGAATTAAAAAAATCGTCACGAATTAATACGATTACGATTAATAGTCAAGAAAATACTATTTTAGTCAGACAACTGCGTACGAGCTTTAAGTAACTGTTCTGGGTTCATTTCGAGTCGATAATAAAGAGTGAGACGAAGGTTAGCTTAATTCAGCCACCACTCCGATGATCCATCGTGTTTGCGATTATTGATTTGTTCGTTCTGAAATCGAACTGTATGTTTGATTCGCTAAAAAGAACCGAGTCATTCGTTCGTCAGTCGGATTGCGCTGCTGTTATTTTTTCGCGCTATTGTTTCAGAAGCTATATCAGCTTGCTGTTTCCAAGTCTAAACCGTTTTAAATGAGAATACTACCTTAACTGCCGTTTATTAGCAGTAAGGTTATTCGTTTATAGCACACCTTTGAATTTAGCATTCGACGACTGTTGACTGCTGAACCCTACGTCAACTCGTTTCCGGTGTTTCCGTTTTGCTCTGAACAAATGGTACATTCTGGTATTCATCAATTGACCATATACACTGAGCGTTTTTTAGAACTTCCGCATGATGATAAGCCAGCTCGTAAACTTCCGGTGAAGCTCATTTTATATATGTTATATATAAGTGGAGACTCTTGATACTACTCTCCCCTGGTGAAAAAAAACAGCATATGCTGGTAGGTATGTTTTGATGCTGGGATGCTAGTTAGGTATGTTTTGATGCAGGTTTGTGTTGGTCCTTTGCTGGTTTCAGCTGGTCATGTTGCTGGTCAAGGACCAGCATAAACCAGCTAAGGACCATCTTAAACCAGCATCAAAACATACCTAACCAGCGTCCCAGCATCATTATTATTATATCATTGTTATTTAACAACATATAAACAGCCTGGAAATCCCAGAAGAATACCTAGACACATAGTTGTACATTTAAATGCTGACAGCTAAACACTATCATAACTGTTTAGGCTAATGTTACATAACTATGCTTCTCTTCAATGACATCTTAATAGTATTCTAGATAATCAATAACTTTTCTTCATAGTCATGAACACATTTTTAAAATCTTCTAATATTTTAAAGCCTTTATTATTTTTCAACTCTACAGCTGTGCAGTAAAATTCACTTTAAATATTCACTTTTCATTCATAAAGACGAGATGAAAAAAAATGTCTTTTTACAGAAAACAACGACTTTTTGAGATGAAAATGATATGAAATTACCCTTATAACCAGAAGATGGCAGTAGAGGATCACTCATTGGCTGCCGCTGCCATTTTAACTCCCTAGTTTTTTCGGTCCTGCTTTTCGATTTATTATACAATTACTAGTACAACAAATTTTAGTACTTTTACCGCACTTAAGTATATTGTACAGCAAGCGCAGAAAGTCAATTAAAAAAATAAATAAATAAGCTCAGAAACAAACAGACTATGTGGGTGAATTATTTAAATACTTATATATATGTGGCAATGCTGAGGGAGGGGGGGGGGCAACGTTGTAAGTACGTTTGAACACACCCAAATACAATCCGACTACGCCACCCCGTAAGGAAACGGGGAAATAACGAAAATAAGGGACACAGGTTCGTAGGCTGAAGTGATCCAAGAGAGACGTGTGAACAATGTACAAAAGACTTTATTCAAATCACCATAAATAGTTAAAATGTTCAATGATAATCAATGTCAAATGTCAGGTCACAATCAAACACTGTCACAATCAGAAGCTCTGTGTACTGGACAAAATAAAGATATCAATTTGAAAATACTCACAACAAAAAAAAATAAAAAAATAATCAAAGACACAGGCTTTCCAGCGGCAGGGGCAGGCTAGATGGAGTGAAGACCCTATCTGTGAATTCGTGTAACACACACACACACGCACGCACACACAGTGAGAGGTGAATCCAAGCAGCACTGCACTCCACACAATTGCACCACCACCCGTACTCCAAGCTAGCTAGCTAGCCTCCCAGCCTCGGGCTGGCAGTGCCTAAAATACACCAAAGCAAACAAAACAAATTAAATTCAATAATACAGTGGAAATATTTCCATCAAAGTAAGCAGAAACATTTATAAAGAAACACTATTACAATATCAAACTTAAACTATTGAAAATATACAAAACAAAATACTAGTAAACGATGATATAAACAACACCACACAAAATGGAATGAATGCAACAGTCCGAATGCTCACTGAAGCAGGTCCTAGAGTCAGAGTTCCCCTACAATAGCGTGGAAACACTTATCAGTGCACAAGCGATGACATTAATGATGCCCCAGATGTAAACCAGCCCTTTAATAGTAGTAGAGCAACTTGGAGCCGTTAGTGTATTTGGCAATTAAGCAGCAAACAGAAGCACAGCTAAAGTTCGGCTGAACACTAGTTGACATTCAAATACGAAAACAAAAAGAAAACAAAACACAGTACAAAAAACAGCAGGAAAAACAGCAGCGCGTCCTCCTTTAACGACGGGTATAAACACTTCCGCCTTCAAGAAACGCGACGAGAGAGACAGCTCAGCGCACTAAGAAAGAAGAATTATTAATTAAATACTTGTCTTGTGAAAAAGAGGAAGCAGGTTGATTACGCTTACCCAAAGCAATTCCTCGTGCCACACGAAGTGTATAGTCGCTCACAGCTCATAATGAATTAACATGCAGAAAGACTTTTCACTGATTTCACGGCTAAGAGTTAAACAGATAATTAATCACCCGACGCCAAAACAACAGTAGGTAAAAAGAATCGCGCACATACCTGACATGCAGTGGACAGTCTGTGACCCAACCAGGCATAAAACGCACTAAGAAAAGAGAAAGTCTACATTTAAAATCCACATGCTCACATCTATTAGCCAAACAGCTACAAACCAAAAGAAACCACGCACCGTCTACACCAGCGCACTCAATATGGGCGGTCCCAGTCGTGACGCACACCAGGTGATCTAACTCCAGCCTTAAAATACCATCAGCGCCACTTCCAATAGGCTATGGTGGGTGACAATCATGCACCAATGAGCCAATGAAACTGAACTACGTCACCCACCTTGCCACAATCTACCCCCAGCTCTTGAATCGTCGCCCCGACGATTATTCCAATAGACCTAATCCCAAGGTCTAAACAATGCGGATATAGAACCGGTTGAGGCCTCAACAGCCTCAAGACCTGCCACCCTCCCTACAGCCCTAGGAAGATGGTTACGATTGGAATGATGACCAGCAGTAGTTCGCCTAGTACGCCTCACTGCCCCATCCACATAAGATGGACCAAAGGGACCAAGATCAGTCAAGGGTAATTGACTTACGGCGCCCTGCCCTGATGGTCCAGGAATCACAGGAGCCTCAACCTCCACATCCACCACAGGCTCTAGTGAACTAGAGTCCGCCAAAACGGGGCCCTGACTCCCTGACTCCATGGCAGCCGGCAAAGTCTCAGGTACCACCCTAAAAAGGTCAACTTCCTCCATTGAGGAAGGATCCTCCAACAGTGGTTCCTCGCCAACCGATGCCCTATCCTCTGGGGGGGGTTCCAAGGGCTCCCGCCCTACTCTGGCCTTCAACAGAGAGCGATGAACATGTCTCACCCTACTCACATCGTTGACCGGTGCAATGGTGTATACTGAGCCTCCTGTTCCAGGTGCTTTCAGTACCTGATACACCACTGCACTCCAATGGTCCTGGATCTTGTGACGACCCTTTAGACCATAGTTACGGAGGTAGACTAACTGGCCTTCACTCAGGGGTGCGTCCCGGACACGAGAGTCATGCATCTCCTTACGGCGCTCTGCAGCTAGACGCAGCTGTTCCCGGGCCCCTTCAAAGGCCACCTGCAGTCTCGTCTGATGCTCCAACACCCAACTGTTAACACTATCAGGACCCCTCTCCTGACCACGACCCAACAGAAAATCTATAGGTAGTCGTGGTTCCTGTCCAAACATGAGAAAATAGGGAGACTCTCCAGTCACCTGATGGGGAGTAGTGTTATAACAAGAGTAGTTGGGGCAATGCAGAGACCCAGTCATCCTTCCGTGAACTAGGCAGGGTACGCAGGAGATTGTGCAGTGTCCTGTTAAAGCGCTCACACTGCCCATTGCCGGCAGGATGCCATGGGGTAGTGTGAGACTTCTCCACCTGGTATAAGCGACACAACTGCTGGATAAGGGAGGACTCAAAACTACGGCCTTGGTCTGAGTGGATGCGGGCAGGAACACCAAACTTACAAAACCACTCAGACACAAGTACCTGGGCTACGGTTTCAGCTCGCTGGTTCCGGGTAGGGACTGCCTGCGTAAATTTAGTAAAGACGTCAGTCATTACCAATACGTTCTCAATTCCTGAACGTGAGGGCTCAAGCAAGGTGAAATCGATGGCCAAGATCTGATTTGGCCTTTCTGCCAAGAGGTGACCCATAAAACTCTGAACTACAGGCTGGGTGTCCTTGGCAGCCTGGCATCTCTCACATTCATGGCACCACTGAGTTACATCAGCTGCAAGGCCTGGCCAATAACAGCGCTGTCGAACCAGCTCAGTGGTGCGGTCAATGCCCTGGTGCCCATGCCCTTGATGAACCTGGGCCAAGACCTCACCTCGCAGAGTGATTGGAAGAACCAACTGAAAACCCTCCTCACCTCCATCTGAGCGAAAGACACGGCGATGCAAAAAACCCTCTCTATCCACCAGCCGATCCCATTGGCGGAGTAACACAAGGGCAGCTTTAGGCAGCTGTCTCCGCTCTGCTGGGGAAGGGGGAACACCTCGTCTCCAGAACTTTAGAATCTGACCAATTACGGGGTCAGCCTGCTGACAAGCGCCCATGTCGCCCTCAAAACCAGGCAACACAGAGACTACAGCTTGAGTTGCTTGTGGACGCGATTCTGCCACAAACACCTGCTTAACAGTGGCTGGCACTTCAGTTCCTAACAAGAGTGCATTCACCTCACACTGCCCAGAGGGGTCCTGTCTTGAGAGGGCATCCGCATATTTATTACTCCTACCCGACCGATACTTGATAGTAAAATCAAACGCTGCCAGCTGGGCAGCCCAGCGTTGCTCAGTAGCAGCAAGCTTAGCGGTCGACAGATGGCTAAGAGGATTATTGTCGGTGTAAACGATACACTTGTGCCCTAACAGATATTCGCGAAACTTTTCAGTCATGGCCCACTTGAGCGCCAAAAACTCCAACTTCATGGAGCTATAGTTAGCCATGTTGCGCTCAGTGGGCCTAAGACTGCGGCTGGCATACGCAATAGGTCTTACTCTCCCATTCTGCTCCTGAGAGAGGACTGCTCCCAAACCACCATAACTAGCGTCCACCTCCAGGATAAAAGGTAGGGAGAAATCTGCGTAGGCCAACACCGGTGCCGTTGTAAGCCTCACCTTTAATTCGTCGAAGCTCTGTTGGCACTGTTCCGACCAGGCATCAGCAAAGCTCTTACCTGCCCGTACCCGGGGCCTGCCAGCAGTACACTCAGCCACCACACGGTGCAGGGGGGCTACCAGTTTCGCGAAGCCCTGGACGAAACGGCGGTAATAACTGGCAAACCCCAAGAATGAGCGCAGTTCTGATGCCCCGGTAGGACACCGCCACTGTGACACCGCCTCTATCTTGCTGGGATCTGTGGATACGCCCTGAGCCGAAATCACGTGACCAAGATACTTGACCTCTTTCTGGAAGAACGCGCATTTTGCCAATTTGGCCTTTAAACCCTCACGCTCCAAGCGACCCAGCACAACCTCTAAACGCTCCAGATGTTGCAAAACAGAAGAGGAGAATACTACAGTATCATCTAGGTACAACAGTAACGAGCTACCCTGTTGGTCTCCAAACATCCGTTCCATCAGACGCTGAAAGGTGCTTGGAGCATTACAGAGCCCAAAGGGCATACGGTTAAATTCAAATAGGCCAAATGGTGTACAAAATGCGGTCTTCGGTCTGTCTTTTTCATTGACGGGGACCTGGTTATAGCCACTAGCCAAATCCATGGTGGAAAACCATCCAGCCCCCGTCAAGAAATCTAGCGACTCCTCAATGCGCGGGAGGGGAAAAGCATCCTTTCTTGTTTTCGCATTTAGCTGACGGTAGTCAACGCACATGCGTAAACTACCGTCCTTTTTCCTAACCAGCACAATGGGTGACGCATACGGGCTACAGCTTTCTCGGATCACATTGGTTTCTAATAGCTGGTTAATATGAGATTTCACGACCTCATATTCTGATGGCGGAATCCGCCTATACCTCTGACGAACGGGCACAGTATCCAGCAGTGGTATCTCGTGCGAAATCAAATCTGTGCAACCCAGATCACCATCATGAGCTGAGAACACAGATTGATATCGCTTCAGCAATGCCCTGACCTCACCCTGCTCTCCCTGAGACAGGACTGAAAGATCAACTGCATCAATCTGTTCTTGAACTGGTGCAACTGTCTCCGCAACCTGAGAACGCATTAAGACCCTCATTGGCTCTACCTCAGTTATCCCAGCTGGCAGACTTACTACTTGAACACTATTAAGTGTTCCCAACGTCGCACCTGCGTACAACATTACATCTGCGGTCCCCACATTAACCATGGGCAAATAAACTGTACCCCGAACCACTCTAACCAGCGCAGACGAGGCTAGCAGGCCAGCTGGCAATCCAGACACTGGAGGCTCAAACAACACTGTTCCATCCGCATATTGTTCAGAACATGTGGCAGGCACTAGCTTCAGCATGCCACCTGGAATGCGACACGACTTACGACCCCGCAATCTAGCCCTACCAGTACGCACCACAGAAGACTGGTCTCCCGCTAGATGGCAATGTTGTAACGCCTGTAAGACAAATTTTGGGGCCTCCACGGAAGAGGGAGAATCAAATAAGCCAGGGCCATACTGTCCAAAGAGCTCCTGGTAGCATCGACTAAGGACATTCATTCCCAGTACTCCAGGAACTTGAGTACAGATGCCCCCAGGAGGATCCTTGACCACCAAGACCCCGCACTTAGAAATCAAACGGTTACACATCTCAATATCCAATTCCATGTAGCCGATATAGGGAATTGACAAGCCATTGGCTGCACGAAGTTGGAGCCAATGGCACGACTTTAAACGGTCTACGCCCCATGATTGGAAATGAGTTTGGAAACAGCTTTCAGTAATGGTAGATACCATTGATCCTGTGTCCACTAAGCAGGGCACTGGAACACTACCCATATGAACAAGAAGATGTGGGCATGACGACATCAAATGGGATAAAACAGTACTTGAGCCATTTTCTTCCCCAACCACGCCTTGGCTCTGCAACGCGGTGGGAACTAGTTTCCCGACGACATAGTTGAGTCAGGCTGTCCACTAACCATTTGTGATGAAGCACTTGAAGGGAAACGGGTAAGTACGCGTTCTCCATCACACTCCCTAGCAAAGTGGCCCGGTTTCTGACATCTACGGCACACAATCTGATTACGACGAGGGGATTGACTACGGGGTTGAGGGGCCTGTAACCGGGCGATACTTTGAGTCAGCTTACTAATTTGTTCTTGCTGCAACCTCAACATTTCTTTAACTTCCCCCAATTCGGACTCCTGAGAAGACCTCACGGTGTTCTCACGAGGCTCACCCCGCACCCCATACTGGATGCCATATGCAGAAGGGAGCGAATGACTACGACCCCTTGAAACCCCTGGCATACCCTCCCGTTCCCACCGAAGTGCCTCACAACGTACATCTAAAAGAGTCAGAGTAGGTTGACCTCGTACCAACTGTTTAAGCTCTCGCCGAAGAGAATTGTCATTCACGTGCTCGATAAACTGATCACGCAACAAAACTTGAAAATTTGGCATGGCATAAGGCGACTTTTGCTTCACTCGCTCCAGGAGGCCGATCAGAGCGAGGGAAAACTCCAACAAAGACTCCCCCTCCTGCTGCCTCCTAGAGAAGAAAGCCTCCTGCAAAGAAACATATGACTGTGAGCAACCATACAACTCTCTAAGCACCGAAATAATTTTTACTGGATCATTACGTTCATCAACGGAGCGGTAGCGAATCTCTTCTCTTGCTTCTCCTTCCAAATGGTCAAAGAGGAAGAATGCTTTATCAGATGCAGACATATAACGGGCCTGCATACAAGCCTGGGCCTCCTCAATCCACTCCTCAATATTAAGACTAGACCTGCCACTAAATTTTGGGCACCTTCGGTCTCGTGGTACAAAAACGTACCTCTCTGGTGGGGCAACGCCCTCATTACTTGACCGTGGAGTGGAAAGAGGGGAGCCAGAAGCCATAGCCGGTGGCCCACTAGGACCCGGATGAGCAGATGATTGCTCCTGCCGCAATCATTCATTGTCTGCTCTCAACTGAGTTACGATTTCTCTTAATTCTCGCAACTCTTCCTCCATATTTAACCACAAATCTCACTTACCACAGGAGAAAAGTGCTCACTGGATATACGCTGCTGTTTTTCCTTCGTCTCAATGTTTCACCACAAACTCAGTCCTACAAAAGACCCCCAAAAAAAAAAAAAGGGAAGAAACAAGCAACAAACGGTACACAGAGCAAACCATATACATATGTACCCACGTCTCTCCCGAAAAGGAAAGCCGACCCTGCCGACTGCGCCACGAATGTGGCGATGCTGAGGGAGGGGGGGACAACGTTGTAAGTACGTTTGAACACACCCAAATACAATCCAACTACGCCACCCCGTAAGGAAACGGGGAAATAACCAAAATAAAGGACACAGGTTCGTAGGCTGAAGTGATCCGAGAGAGACGTGTGAACAATGTACAAAAGACTTTATTCAAATCACCATAAATAGTTAAAATGTTCAATGATAATCAATGTCAAATGTCAGGTCACAATCAAACACTGTCACAATCAAAAGCTCTGTGTACTGGACAAACTAAAGATGTCAATTTGAAAATACTCACAACAAAAAAATAAACAAAAAAAAAAGAAATAATAAAAGACACAGGCTTTCCAGCGGCAGGGGCAGGCTAGATGGAGTGAAGACCCTATCTGTGAATTCGTGTAACACACACACACACACACACACACACACACACACCGTGAGAGGTGAATCCAAGCGGCACTGCACTCCACACAATTGCACCACCACCCGTACTCCAAGCTAGCTAGCTAGCCTCCCAGCCTCAGGCCGGCAGTGCCTAAAATACACCAAAACAAACAAAACAAATTAAATTCAACAATACAGTGGAAATATTTCCATCAAAGTAAACAAAAACATTTATAAAGAAACACTATTACAATATCAAACTTAAACTATTGAAAATATACAAAACAAAATACTAGTAAACAATGATATAAACAACACAACACAAAATGAAATGAATGCAACAGTCCGAATGCTCACTGTAGCAGGTCCTAGAGTCAGAGTTCCCCTACAATAGCGTGGAAACACTTATCAGGGCACAAGCGATGACATTAATGATGCCCCAGATGTAAACCAGCCCTTTAATAGTAGTAGAGCAACTCGGAGCCGTTAGTGTATTTGGCAATTAAGCAGCAAACAGAAGCACAACTGAAGTTCGACTGGACACCAGTTGACATTCAACTACAAAAACAAAAAGAAAACGAAACACAGTACAAAAAAACAGCAGGAAAAACAGCAGCGCGTCCTCCTTTAACGACGGGTATAAACACTTCCGCCTTCAAGAAACGCGACGAGAGAGACAGCTCAGCGCACTAAGAAAGAAGAATTATTAATTAAATACTTGTCTTGTGAAAAAGAGGAAGCAGATTGATTACGCTTACCCAAAGCAATTCCTCGTGCCACACGAAGTGTATAGTCGCTCACAGCTCATAACGAATTAACATGCAGGAAGACTTTTCACTGATTTCACGGCTAAGAGTTAAACAGATAATTAATCACCCGACGCCGAAACAACAGTAGGTAAAACGACTCGCACACATACCTGACATGCAGTGGACAGTCTGTGACCCAACCAAGCATAAAACGCACTGAGAAAAGAGAAAGTCTACATTTAAAATCCACATGCTCACATCTATTAGCCAAACAGCTACAGACCAAAAGAAACCACGCACCGTCTACACCAGCGCGCTCAGTATGGGCGGTCCTAGTCGTGACGCACACCAGGTGATCTAACTCCAGCCTTAAAATACCATCAGAGCCACTTCCAATAGGCTATGGTGGGTGACAATCATACACCAATGAGCCAATGAAACTGAATTACGTCATCCACCTTGCCACATAAGTATTGTATACTTCTGGTGGTAGTAGTACAAACTACTAGATTTTTGGTATTGTGACATCCCTAGTCTCTAGAGGCACACAGGAATTTCTAGACCTTTGCCATCAAGTCACGTTATGATGACGACTGCCTTTGTGGTTTTCTGGACAAGTGTCAACATGGAGACAAGATTGCGCTTGCATGAAAACAAGCCTTTAGGGACTTTTCTGGAGTACGAGGAGTGGGTACTTCTCCACAATGGTTCGTTTATCACAATCTGCAACAGTGAGGAGGAAATCGGAGTGCCATTCACCACCATTTCAGCGAATGCAAAAAATTAACCCATCGCAAGCCCATGCTTGTGGAGTTTGAAAGCATGGAGTGAAGTGATGCCCACACTCTTGCTGGTGAAGTCTCTGTGGATATTTATTTGGTAGAGAATGTTTCCCTGTGTCTCCAGACCCTGCCGGTGCCACCCAGCCCTGAATCTCCTGTGTCCCACCCAGCACCAAGTCTTTGTTGTCATTGATGCTCCTGCCTAACCTCTCTTTGCCACCTCCTTTTCCAAACTCAGGAAGTTCCTGAGCCCCATCTCTGGTGTTTCCTTTCAGTTCCTTGGCTCCTCCTCTAACCCCACTCTCCTGTGTAGATTTGCCATCTTCAGTTCTATCCTGGGTTGTCAATCCCTTGGCTCCACCTCAGTCCTCTGAGCCCTGGACTCCACCTTGGCCTTCTGACCCTTCAGCTTGTCCTTGGCTCCACACTCCCTTAGCTCCACCGGAGTCAGTCAGTGCTTGGACTCCACCAGGCTCCCTCCTCCTTCCAGCTCCTCCTTGGTCCTGTGAGTCTGTGGTTCTGTCATTGCACTCCAGGCCTTCGGTTTCACCCTGGGTCTCTGTCTCCTCGGCTTCGCCTGGGTCTCCACCTCTATCAGCTCTGTCTCTGTCAGCTATCCTGTGTTGAACTGTCAAGTCACCACACCTCTCTCAACTCTTGGGTCTGCTTCCTGTCTCTTATGATGGGGATTTTACCATGGCTTCTCCCACCTTCATCTCTACTCTGGCTCCTCCTGCCTCTCCTCCTTCTCTGGCCTCTCTCAGCTTCTTCTCCACCATGGCCCTGCCTGTCCCATTTTCCTGCTTGGTGTCCCCCAAGCTCCCTCCTGCCCTCTTCTGTTGGCCTTCCATTATGGCCTCGCCCACAATTTGGTAACTCCTGTCCTACTGTATTACTGTCCTACAGAGACTTTTTGGGAAACTGTCTCATTTCTTCTGTTCAATTTGTCAAAGTCTGACAAAAAGCATGAACATGCCAGAGACCTGCTTCAGAGTAGTTATTGAAGCTGTAATTCTAATTCGGATGCCTGTTTTCCACAAGCTGATATGATTCTTTAGGATCTTAATGAGAAGTCTATAAAATACTTTGGTTAAAATTTCTCAGTGGGGGTTTTTACCTTGTCAAAATCAGCCCTGTTCAGAGCAAGCCATTCTATTGCATGTTCCTTTAAATGCTAATGAGCTCTGCTCACCCCGCCTCTCTCTTCTGTGGGGTGACGAGCCAGTTTGTTTACTTTAGCCGCATTTAGCCACAAAACTTGCTAACTAGCACATTATTTTGGCAATTTGCAAAGATGCATAAAAACCCTTATACTCACTTCTACTGTAGATGAAGCTGCATCACGAATGATTCGCGTGAACATAGAAGCATTTATGTAGATGGCCAGGTGCATTTCTTTCTAAAACAAAAGTAACATTAATCCTCTGTGTCTTCATCGGCTCAGATGTCGGGAGTAAATGATGACTACTATGATCAATATTACATCCAACAACAGAACACCTCAATCGCTCAATCAGAGACATTCTTGTCTTCCCCTGCACCGGAGTCGACACAATGGTGGTCAGAGTTGAACTGTTCACAGCTCAGTCAGGGCAGGTCTAAGGTAAGACGGTCATGTCACTCAACTATCGTGGGAGCGGGAGCATTGGGGTCTTAAGTAATAAACATAGTGACAGAAGACTTTATTGGCAATGAGGAAATGCAGGACCTGGAATTAATGAAACATCTAGAGCCTAATCTACACAGGAACTTGAACTGGCAGAGGAAAACAACTGGCAGCCAATACCTAATTACAGTAAGTCAGGTGTAAATGTGTGTGTGTTTCAAAAGTGAAAAAAGGGGATTCTTCAAAAGGCCAGTGGAAGCCAACCCAGAATCTACAAATATGTCTCTCTCTTTTTCCTGATTTTAAAAAGAAAAGAAATATTCTGAATCTTTCATACATTCTGCTTTGACAAAGGAGGCTTTTATCTTGGTCCCATTAGCATTTTTGGCACTGGAGCAATTTACATTTTTATAGCATAATTAATGAACAAGAAAGTCATTTACATTTTTTCTCTGTTCACTGCCACATTGTGTGAAGCATATTTTATTTCAGGGGCCAGTATTTGGGAATTTAGACAGTGTGTGCATGAAGGAAAGGGAACGGCAAGGTGAGAGGATGAATAATCCGTTCTGCTTTAAAATCCAGTGCAGGGCAAACGTTCCTCTTTCAGGTGCAAATGAAAGATAATGTGTACGACACATCAGTTGGCTCTCGCATCAAACGGGAGGCGGTATTCAAGCACTAATTAAGCCATTTAAACATCCCTAAAGAAAACTATTCATACATGTTTCATACATGTATTCCTCAGAAAAGCAATTGGCTATTATATTTATCTTGCTTGGACAAGATGTAGTAATGTTCTTTTAAATGTATCATTCAGATATTCTTTACTTTAGTACCTGATGAATTCTTGGTAAGGATATTGTAAAATTTATTGTGTAAAATGAGCAGTTTACCCAAGAATGAAAACTTCTGAATGCTGAAAATGTACTGACCCTCAGACTATCCAAGATGCAAATGAATTTGTTTCTTCACTGGGACAGATTTAGAGAAATGTTGTATTGCGTCACTTGCTCACCAGTGGATCCTCTGCAGTGAATGGGTGCCGTCAGAATGAGAGTCCAAACAGCTGATAAAAACAGCACAATAATCCACATGACTCTAGTCTATTAATTCATGACTAGTAAGCTGTGCTTGATCTGTATGTATTTCTCTCCAGATTCAGATGAGACAACTTTTTTATGAGAGGAAGCACTATTATAAATTATTTTGGCAAAAAAGCAATGGTTTGAAGTTAAAATCTTTTAATGATGGATTTGTTTCTTACAAGCATGCAGCATTTTGTGTCACAAGACTGATGGACTGGAGTGGTGTGGATTATTGAGATGTTTTTATCAGCTGTTTGGACTCTCATTCTGACGGCACCCATTCACTGCAGAGACAAGCAATTGATGTAATGCTAAATTTCTCAAAATCTGATGAAGAAACAAACATCTACATCTTGGATGGTCTGATGGTGAGTACATTTTTAGCAAATTTTCATCTTCGGGTGAACTAGTCCTATAAAATTAATCACTTCTTATGAACTTCACAGGGCTCATTTTTATGCCTCATATGACAGGTCCATAAATATATTAATATTTGGTTAGATGTTCCCTCAGGACACGGGTGAGTCTGCCTAAAGCAGGTGACGTGAAAAAAAAATTAAGTAAAAAAAAAAAATCAGTCAAAGGTTTATCTTGGTTAATCTTAATCTTCTACATTTATAGTATAACAATTTTAGCATATTTTTCAGTGGTTTCATTCAAATTAAATAATATTACATAAAAATATTTTATTATTTTTACAGCTTTTTTTTCTCAAAAAAAAAAATTAGAAGCGATTTAATTTAAAAAATATGATGCTATGGTGTAACTAACATGGCATTTTGATATGACGTGACATTAAATCATAAGAGAGGAAATTACATGATACAGATGATACCTGTAGACATGACATGCAAAAACGCATAATTTGTTTACAGCAGTTGACATTTAGTTACTGAATCCAAATCTGCTGAAAACATTAAGAAAAGACATTAAATCACCAGAACTTGGCACATGTGTTTTAAACTTGTGTTTTTACATTATATGGGCTAAAATTTCAAAATGAATTTCAGTATTAAAATGCCTTTTCAGCAACAACTGAGCAGTACAAATGATTATAAAACAAATCACGAATGGCAAAATGTGTGTATACATACATACACACACTCAGCGGGTAAAATAAGTATTGAACACATCACAATCTTCCTCAGTAAATATATTTCCAAATGTGCTGTTGGCTTGAAATTTTCACCAGATGTCGGTAACAACCCAAGTACATACTAACAAAAGAAAACAAAACAAGTAAGTTTATAAATTCAGTTCTGAGTAATAAAATTGAATGACACTGGGAAAAAGTATTGGAAAGGGAGGTGCAAAAAGGCATGGAAAGCCAAGACATCAGCTGAAATCTATCAGTAATTAGAAAGCATAATCCCAAACACAGTCAAGGAAACTCTCAAATGGTTACAGAAAAAGAAAATAAAGCTGCTAGCATGGCTCAGCCAATCACCTGACTTGAACCCAATAGAAACTAAAGATCAGAGTTCATAGAAGAGGCCCACAGAAAACTTCAAGATTTAAAGACTCTGTAAGAATGGCCCAAAATCACACCTAATTTTAAAATTTACATACAGGAGGTGTCTTGAAGCTGTCATTACCAACAAAGGCTCTTGTACGAAGTATTAAATTTCAGTAGTTCAATACTTTTTCCCCCATGTCATTCCATTTGATTACACATAACTTATTTCTGTATTTATTTGTTTTGTTTTATTTGTGTGTATGGATTGCTTGGGATGTTCTCGACATCTGGCGAAAATATATTTATATATTTACCGGGAAAAATATCTGCTAAATTTGTGTATCTTTTAAACTGAAATTTGCAAGATGTGCTAACTTGCTCTTTTCTTCATTTTATAGTTTGCAGTTACATTGTGTTTCTTTCTTACCCAAAAGATACTACAAAATGAATGTTGACAATTGAAATGATAAAACTAATCAGGTGTTGGAAACCAACATGCAAAACCATTGCTACGTTTTTGGACTGACATATGGAACTTCCAAGTGTGACAACTTGCCCCAGTCTCTCCAGTGTATAAAATACACCTTTCGTGTGTGAACTGATCTTCATGAGCCCACATTATCGCACTGTCATATGAAGACTCTGCCTGAGAAGCCTCCTACCCCTTTCGATGAGGACATCTCATCACGCTAACAGCTGAAGCAGTGAGGTGAAGGAGCAGAAGTCTGTTTCACAGACAGTCACACGCTGAAGTGAAGCGGTGACGCGCGACTGTGCGCTCGGTCACTTCGCTCTCCATGCGCGCAGAGGCAGCAGCGCGTCCGCGGAAGCGCACTGGACACACGCGTAACTGATGGAGCAGATAGACGACGAGCTGCTCAGCAACTACGACGGAATAAAGAGCGAGTGCGACGAGACCACCATGAGCCTGGAGGAACCGCGCGCTCTGCCATGCTGAGCATCTCCGTCGCGCTCCTGCTGGCTCTGACCGCTCCCGCCCGCTGCTCCCACAGCTGGAGCGACGAGGACCTCCTGCTGCCGCCCATCAACTCCTCCGGCAGATTCCTGGCCAGCCTGGAGGTGGATGTGGGCTACTCGAAGAGATCCGTGGAGGAGCCCGAAGCCTCCTCGCAGTGCAACGTGAGCGTGGAGAGACTCCCCACCAAACTCGTAGCGCGCTGGGACAGCAACTTCGGCTTCCAGTGCGACGTGCTCATGTACACCACCAACAACCACGGCAAGGCGTTCTTCTCCGCCGCCTTCAACCGGGCGATCTCGCCGGTCTACATCGAGCACCTGGGCGTCACGGGCGGCCAGCAGGAGTTCAGACTGTGCGTCGGGTGCGGTCTGTCCCGGTACAGGAGATTCCGACGGGGCAGGTCAGAGGGGCAGCAGACGGGCGACTCAGTGCATTTCTGCTGCGTGGATTTCGCTCTGGACGAGCTGAAGGGGGACCGGAGCTGGAGGCTCAACCGCAAGCCCATCGAATCCACTCTGGTGGCGTGTTTCATGACTTTAGTCATCATAATATGGAGCGTCGCTGCCCTCATATGGCCAGTTCCCATTATCGCGGGATTTCTGCCCAATGGAATGGAGCAGAGAAGGCAGAGGTAATAGAATAGCACAGTATTCAAATTAGCATCTATAATATAGGAATCCCCTGCCAAACATCATTTATGCTTCGTGGCAAACATGTTGCTTAAACAGTACTATTCTCGTGTTTGAACCTGCTAGCTACATCTCCTGATGAACTGAGATATTTTATTAGATTTCCTTTGTTTTTATAAATTGATTGTAATAGAGAAACACATTATATGTGATATTCAGATCTCATTTCAAATGTTTGTAATGTTTTTATCTCACGATTTCTAGTGTTTATAGCCTTCGAATAAAATACGGAGTGTGTCTCAGGACAAAAATTTCTTTACGATGTGCGTAAAGACATTTTGAGACTAGCTGGTTGGTAAACACATGCAGAAATATTCCGGTGATTTCCAAATGTTTGAGGACTGACTTCTTGTGTTTGTATTTGTTTGTATAAATAATAAGAAAACGTGATTAGACATTTCTTTAATGTGAAGAACTCAATTATAGCTTGACCAAGTGACAGGCAATCCATTTGTAAAAAGTGAACAAATTTGTATACGGTTTATACTTTATAGCTCTGTTATAACTGTTATTTGTAGTATCAATAAATGCATAAAATATGGATTGTGGAAGTTTTGTAGCAGGGCTCAGTAGAGTCAGATTCACTCTTTCTCTCTTTCTTTTAGTATTTCAATGAAGTATACAAAATCCACATTAAAAAGTAATACAGCAGAAAGTGGCAAACGTCGGGGTCCATGCAATGACTCATATGGAAGATTGCCATGTTTTTTTTTAAACTATGTATTTTACTGAGAAGTCAATATTGTGATTTTGATTAAAAGCCTTACAAAAATACAAGGTAACAAAAAACAAAAACACAAAAAAAACCCCAGCCATTTATTTACACTGAGATAAACAGAAGTCTTGCGTATTATATTATCTAATTTGATTTGCTGTTAGACCCACAGACCCCTCGGTCGGAAACTAAGGAAATACAGAGTTTTGTAAATTTTGCACATTGCATTTAGGATAATTGTTATTATTTTTTGTCTGGACTATCTTGAGATGGCGCAAACCCAATTTTGCATGGCCTAAGATGAGTTTGGAAAAAAAAATAATAATAATAATAATGCTTTGTGTGAAAATGGATAAGCATGTGAACATGCCATTAAGGGACACTGATTCAGAGGAAAGGTTAAGAATTCTTTTCTTTTTAATATAATACACATCCTTGTGCATCTTACATCTGAATTCAGGCTGATTGGAACACTTTTTGCCATTCAAATGACTTGGTGTCCCAATCAACTTGAATTCTCACCAAACATTGCTGAAATTTTGCTACTTGTGTTCATTTTTGTTGATTTGTACAACTGATTTTTCATAATTGGGCACTTGTCCTAAAGAAGATACACACTAAACTGTATTTTCCTTGAACAAACTGTTGCAGTTATGAGAGGTTTACATTTGTAGCGCCCCCTATTGACATATTGTGAAGTCATTTGGCATCCACCCACAGAATGACCTGTTGGCTATGCCTATAAAGTTTCATTTAGTTTGGACATTGCATTGAGCAGATATGTAAATTAGTCAAAATGGGTGATGACAGGCTTTTTAAGTGGCTTATATCTTCACAATGGTTTGATAAATACATATTCTTGTGATAACATTTTAAATAAGACATGTAGTCAGAGCAGGGATGAGTAGAAACATAGTTCATGCAGACTTTACATGCAGGAAACAACATAACAATTACCTTTGGAATTACTACCACAACTGTAATCATAATTCAACTCTGAACTGTATGAAGGGTTACTGCCTTGTTGCATGTTCAATTTACTCACACAAATTAGGAAAAGTTGTGCTGCAACACTTATATGACTGTATAATGACTTCTTTCTTCTGTGACGTTCTGTGTTCAGCTTTGCTTGAACAAACATCTCCACTGATCCTTCTAAAAGTGTGGCATGTGTGCAAATGGATAAAATAATAATGTCTCACAGCGCCTCCTACAGGATAGCTGTTTAGTTTAAAGTGGTGTGATTCCAGAGCCTTTAATTAATTTCATTTCCAAACTAAATTAAGTTGGAGCTAACCTATAAGAATATTAAAAGCATTAATTTGCAATGAATGTATGTTTTCTACCTTTCAATTGCCTTTGATGTCAATTGCCCCTGTCCACTGCATTCACAACCCTTGGCATTCATTACCAGTGCCTTTTTTTTAAAGAAAAGTCAAAATTATATATATATTTTTAAAATTATTTAATTAATTAATTAATTTATTTATTAATTAATTTATTTCTTTGTGACCCTGGACCACAAAACCAGTCTTAAGTCACAGAGGAATATTTGTAGCAATAGCCAAAAATACATTGAATGGGTCAAAATTATTGATTTTTGTTTTATGCCACAAATCATTAGGATATTAAGTAAAGAGCATATTCCATTAAGATATTTTGTAAAATTCCTACTGTAAATATATCAAAACTTATTTTTTGATTAGTAATATGCATTGTTAAGAACTTCATTTGGACAACTTTAAAGACGATTTTCTCAATATTTAGATTTTTTTGCACCCTCAGATTCCAGATTTTCAAATAGTTGTATCTCGACCAAATATTGTTCTATCATAGCAAACCATACATCAATGGAAAGCTTATTTATTCAACTTTATTTATTCAAAGCTTATTTATTATTTATTATTTCAGATGATGTATAAATCTCAATTTGAGGAAATTGAGCCTTATGACTGGTTTTGTGGTCCAGGGTCACATTTATTTAGTGGAAATCAACATTACACACCAAGTGCCACCAAGTGCTACACATATTTACTTTTTGTTTCTTCTTACATGTCACAGATATTTTTAACACACTGAGTAATTACTGATAAATGTTTACATTTCTTATACAGGACAAAGATCGTGCTATTTCTGGTTGGCATGCACCAACAGACTAACAGGTTTTGGCCTGTGCCCATTTGAAACAAACTAAGTGGGGGGAAAAACGCTTTAGTCATAAACAAGTTGGTGGCTCCAACTTTTCCATTTGCCATGGTCTTAAAAAAATGCCAAAAATGCCAAACACCTTGAATGAAAAGAAAAACAAGCTTATGAATTTGCCTTCATAATTATTTTAAATTACTGCTTCTAAATATTAGCCTATTTTACATTTAATTATAGTAACTTTTGTTTGGTAGTCTGTTTAATGTTGAAGTAGGCTAAGATATTCCATACTTGAAGCATTTCGTGCATTTCTACATAAATATCACTTTACATGTAAAATTAACATTGTTATCTGGATAAACAAAAAGGAGAAAGAAAAAAAGGTCGTTTAAGTACTGACCAGCGCTTACCTGTTTTGATAAATGAGGTTATAAAATATGAGGCGGGACTAACACTACACGGTAATCACATGATAAGCAGGTAAATTAACCTACTACTACCAGGTCATTTTATTCTCTAGCTCAAGGTTTTTTTTTTAAGTGACGTGAGTGAATACGAGGTCGTCGTTTCTACGGTTTCTGTGATAATTTGCATGCTTCATGCTGATCCATACAGGCAGCATGGATGACTAACGTGAAGTCTGTCGCAAACCAGGAAGCCGCTTTATATTCTCTGAAGAACACTGAAGATATGACATGTCTACGGTCGATGGCGCACTCTCACATTTTTAGGCCATTGTAAGGAGTTTTAATGCTAAAAAGTCATGCGAATTTGGCGGTTCACGTACTTTTCACTCCTTTTTGGGTTTTTCCTGTCGTTAGTCCCGGAGCTCACAGGTAACAGCCAAACCCACCCTAACACTTACCTGCACAGGTATTAGCTTGCTATCGATGGTGTTGTCCAGTACATTGGGGTTAATCTTCTTCTTCTCGAGTTTATTGGCGGTTGGCAGACCGACTTATTGGGATTAATCTTTACCTCTTCTCTAATTTAAATGTAAATCTAAATCTACTGGTTTTATAAACTCGACCTCACTATGAGGTTACATCGTTTTTAAAGATTTAATCAGGTTTGATGTTTTGGTCAGTTAGTATTTTGGTCATTTTTAAATGTGCTTTTTCACGTTAGGAAATGAATTATGGTTTAGCTAAAATACACGGGTTAACAGTGTGTTTGTTTAATCTACCTCGTCATTTCCTGAGCTAAAAAAAAAACGACAGCAGGGTGTTGGACTTATTGAATTATTGGATTTATATTGGTGAATGACAAATATCTTTTCCATAAAAAAATCAGCACCTTTTAACTGTGCTGTTTTTGGGGTGCACATCTAAACTGCATTATTTTTGTGTTTTTATAAATAATTTTATCATTTTTTTCCACTCCCTGTATATGTGAAAAGAGCTAGAGGATACGGTGGTTATGATTAAAGTGTCTAAAATATATTTCTCCCTTATATAGTTCTACATTTTAATCTAAAGTGTTGATGTTTATTTAATAAAAATATGTTATTATGCATGTTATATGTCATTATGCATCATTTCAGGTAGTGCAGAGCTCAGTGTTGCTGTTGAACTGGGCACAACCATCCGCATTAATTCTAGTCTCCAGACAAATTGCAAAGTTTGTATCAAACAGGGCACACAACAGTTGTGCCAGTCGTCCGTGGTCCTCAAAAATGACACGCTTTTGGATTTCAGCTGTTCACTGCCAGAGAATGTATTCACTGTGCAGATCATCAGAGATAATGGTGAGAGCTGTTAGATTAAAAAACAACGTTTTTATTCTTTACATTTTCATTTAGACATTCATATTTCACTGGTTATCAAGACAAGTTTTTTTGTTTATTATTAAACGTATGCATAAAATGCATAAATACAGGTATAGTTTTTAAATTCTGTGTGCTTTTTACTCACCTTAGCATCTGTATTAAGACCTATTAAATAAAAACAAGCCTATTAAATGTGACCTGGACCACAAAACTAGTCATAAGGATCAATTTTTTTGAAAGTGATATTTATACATTGTCTAAAAGCTGAATAAATAAGCTTTTATTAGGATAGGACAATATTTGGCCGAGATACAACTATTTGAAAATCTGGAATCTGAGGGTGCAAACAATCAAAGTACTGAGAAAATTGCCTTTAAAGTTGTCCAAATGAAGTTCTTGTAGCAATGCATATCACTAAAAATTAAGTTTTTATATATTTACAGTAGGAATTTTACAAAATGTCTTGATGGAACATGATCTTTACTTAATATCCTAATGATTTTTGGCGTAAAAGAAAAAATGATTATTTTAACCCATACAGTGTATTTTTGGCTATTACTACAAATATACCTGTGCTACTTAAGACTGGTTTTGTGGTCCAGGGTCACAAATGCTTGATTTTACCGCTAATGCATGCTTAATCCATGCTTAACATAAAGCTCCTGTAGTCTTTCTCTGACATGCACTTTTGTTCCACAGTATTTAACATTGAACCCAAAGAACACAATGCCCTTCAAAAGTTCAATCGCACCTTCATCTGGAATTTGAAGCCAACAGCCACACAGATCTTACATTTGAATTTCAGTAGGACTGGTTTACGGCAGATTCATCCCACAGACAGCTGCCCAGACAAACATGTTTACATGCTCACAGTGGAGAATGTCAACATTGGAAGGTTTTGTCAGAATGGAACCATTAGACAAGTCGACGTGCGTAAAGATGGCAAACTGTCTTTGGAAGTGTCTGGAGGTCGAACTCTGGACGCGAAGGTTATCGACGTATCACTGGGACGTCTCATTAACTGTAAGTACAATGTTAAACTTTTTTATTTAAGTTTGTCTTAACAAACTTGGCATATGTGAAATGTCGAACTTTCTCTATTTTACAGCACTGGCTAATATCCATGTTGTTCTCCCAGAGAGGAGTTCAACCCAGGACTTCTTTACCCCAAACGCTTTTCCTGAAAGTGCTGAGACAATGTGGTATTTTACCGTTCCGCAAGCGTACTACACTGATGTGCGCATTCTCAACTACACTGTTCCAACATGCCTCCGACCTGAAAACATCCCTACAGTGAAGTACACTTGGCAGGGCAAAGACCCTCTGGTGAAACCGATGAATGTAAGCCAGCCGTCGGTGGAGCCTGGAAACTTTAATCTCTCCATACAGAACTGTAAAATGTCTGTGCCGCAGCTTCCATCGCAAGTCCTAATGGTGCACTTCCAGATCTCTGCCATCAAGAGAAGCAAGGGTATGTAACAGAAATGATTTGTTTCTATGATTAGAATTGCATATTGTTATTTACTTTTATTGTAATCATGTTGGGTATGTTTGAGTGTTTTTGGTGAAAAAACTACATAAATTAAGGAGAAAAGCCAAAATACTAAATGCAATGCAAAATGACACGTTTCAAGTGAGATTTGGAACTAGAGGAGGGAGAAAAACAATGAAAAAGAAATGGTAGCATTATTATTTTATTTTTACAGTGATCGGTGGGTCTGTTAGTAAAAATCAGTTCACTTTTGCAGTCCTTGTTGCATTATATGCCAATAATGACTGTTCAAAAAGCACTTTTCACATCTCCTCCCCCCAAAGTTTGCATGCCTGTAAAATAAGAAGTATTAAATATATCTCAATATTCTTTTATGTTCTTGTTCTTAATAAACATTTCTTTTGGTATTTTCATTTTTTAAGCTCTACAATGTTCATTTCCACAGATATTAGATATCAATATGGCTTTATACTCGCCTGAGTGCCAATAATATTATTTTTTTAAAGTTTGTGTGCCTGTAACTCAAGAAGTATTAAATATATTTTAATATTCTTTTAGATTCTTGCTTTTAACAAACTTTTCTTTTAATTTGTCCATTTTTAAGTAACTACACTACCGCTCAAAAGTTTGGGATCAGTAAGACCTGTGATGTTTTTTTTTTTTACAGAAGTCTCTTATGCTCATCAAGGCTGCATTGATTTGATCAAAAATACAGAAAAAAAGTAATATTACAAAATGTTATTACAATATAAAATAATAGTTTTTATTTTAATGATCGCATGATCCTTTAGAAATCATTCTAATGTGCTGATTTATTACTAAAATTATCAATGTTGGAAACAGTTGTGCTGCAAAATATTTTTTTGGAACCTGTGATTCTTTTTTTTTTCAGGATTCATTGATGAATAACAATTTTTACTAGGCATACTAGAAACTTCCTGCCAGGTGTGTTGAGGCAAGTTGGAGCTAGTTGGAGCTAGTTGGAGCTAAACTCAGTTGAATTTTACCCATTGTCAGTGGTTGAAAACCCTGATATAATTCACATAGTTTTATAGTGTATGTAGTGTAAGCACCAACGTGTTACTCTTTACTGTGTCGTTTTCTAACACTGGGTTTAGAAGAGTGAATCTCAAAGATGTTTTAGAGTCTAAGATTTGTTGCATTTGCATGACTATTTTCATGACACATTTTTATTATTTTTGACTGATTGCTTTATCATTCTTGATTTACTATGCTTACACAAGGCCTTACTTTGATTGAGCCATCTGTTGTGTCATTATGGAAAACCCAAATAGTTCCAGGCCATGACTCATGAATACGGGAAATGAGAAGAGAGCTTGCTCTCTCTTCAGGAGATTTTGAAGAGCCTAACGTCTCACAGGACGTGCTTTTTCAAACTACCTCATTTAACCTTTCTTTTTCACTTGTTTGATTAGGGTGGAGAAGAATGAAATATACAGCAGCAGTCATTGACTTAGTGCTGAATCAACACTCATTTGTTTCAGTGTTTCAACACTGACCAGACAGCCATGACAAACATTAAATTGACTTATTGTTTTTATATTCTAAATGCAATAGGGAGTTTTGCTTTTAGTTTGATCCATTGTTTACAATTTTTTCGTCATGTCAGATTAACATGTCAGAGTTAGGTTAGGGGTAACCCAACTTGGATGACAAGGGGGTGAGTACATTATATGTCAATCTTTGTTTTGGAAGTGGACTTCTCCTTTAACATTTCTTTTCTCATAATAAACCATCCTTATTGTTTTATAATGCTGTAAGTTTTATTTTGTGAAAATGACCGACTGACTGCACATTATGCCTTAGCTATTTTATATAATGTTTATTTGATATCTGTTTTTCTTATTCTTCCCACTGTTGCAGGGCAATGTGAAGGTGATCTGCCTGAGAAGCAAGCAGTACAGATACGTGTGATGAAAAAAGATCCCAAGTCAACATGTGTGCTGAAACTGGATTCGGTCATAATGGATACGATCACCATAGCTTCAGGGAACCATTTTGTCCTGAACTCCTTTGACTGTAACAAGGATGAAATAGAGTTGACTGTCAACCAGACCATAGGTACTCAACTGAATCCCTCTGAGCCTTGAATGAGACAATAACTTACAAGTTTTGAGTTTAATGGTTATAAAAATAAATCATAAATCTGTTTGCTTAGTTTTTTGTGGATGCTTGTGGAAATTATCTATGGTTTCCGCCACTAAATAAAAAAATAAAAAAGGTAAGTTGTGACTTTTTATCTCACAAATCTGATTTTTTTCTCACAATTCTGAGCTTGTATCTCGTAATTCTGAATTGTAAGACAAACTCGCAAAATAAAGTCAGAATTGCGAGATATGAACTTGAAAAAAAAATTTGAGAGTTGATATCGCACAATTTTGACTTGATATATCAGAATTTCTGACTTAATAACACGTAATTGTGAGTTTGTCTTAATTCTGAGAAAAAAAGGCAAAATTGTGAGTTTTTATCTTGCAGTTTTGACTTTATAACACGCAATTGTGAGTTTATATCTCACAATTGTTAGGGAAAAAAGTTGCAGTGACCTTTTTTTATTTTTTATTCACTGGTGGATATGTGGTTCCATACTTATCTGAGCCAGTTTTGGTGACAAGTAAATTTTGTTTTTTGGACCAAAAACAACAAGATGGTATCCATCATAATGTGAAGGATACAAACTAATGGGTTCATTCTACTCTACCAATAGAATTAGAGAAAAATAAATGTGTTTAGACCTAAAGGTGTAAAAATAGAGACCTAAATGTGAGTTTTGAGCAGTTGGCGATGTTGATATTTGTTTCTGACAAACTCAACAGCAGTTTAAGAAAAGAAGACAACTAATGAATAAGGATTTAGGCCTATTCACACCAAGGACAATAAATATACAGCTAAGTTTTAGTAATTTTCTAATTCTTTGAGAAAAGGGAAGTCCAAACTACAACTATAATTTTAACAACACATAGGAACAACTGTTGGAATTTCTTTCAGCATGAATTTTCTAGCTGATAACACGATGAAAACATTAACAGCCCATCAGAATTCAGCATTCAAAGTGACAGACAACAAAATAGCAGTACACACTGAGAATAAACAGAACATCATTGTCCACACATATGTAGTTATTGTTATAGTTATCGTTCTTGTCAGCAGTCTTTTACGTTCCTTCTTGAACCCTAATTATGAAATATTCCTCTGTTCATCAAAATACTTTGTGTTTCTTTATCAACAGAATGTAAAGAATGGAAAGACTGTGCATCCACTCCATTCCCTCTAATTTTCAACTACGAGCAGCAGTGTATCCCAGGAGTTTTGAAGACGATCATCTGGCACCTTCATGGCCCTCAGAACAGTGCGGTGGAGCTACAGTCTCCTGCAGGAGATCTGCGTCACTGTCTGCCTGAAGACAAATGCAACAGCATCATCCTGCTAAATGTGTCCCATGTTAACTCCGGCATCACTCTTGGGCAGTTTTGTCCAAGGGGAACCATTGAGAAAATCCAAATCCGTGAATCCAAGATTGCAATAACTGCCTCCGTTACGAGTTTCAATGACCGTAATTTGGCAACTAAACCCTTTTTAACCTACTCATATACACAGGATATATCAGGTAAATGCTTTCATTATACCTCCATAAAGCGGTACTGTACCTGCTCAAATATCTTTAGTGCAAATATCAAAAATCAGTTTTTACTCATTACTGTTCTGCCTTCCTCATACAGAGGACTATATACTCACTGTTGCACCAAAAATGGATAATCCTACCGTGTTGGCGACCCCAGCCTGGCCGTCTGGCATGAAACCGTCTAGCACTGTGTCCTGGATTGTTAACCTTGAGCCTCAGTTTAAAAGTAATCTGATGTTCAGAAACGTCAGCCAGCCCAAATGTAAGGAGGTGCACACAAACATTGCAGTGCAGACCATTCGTTCTCAAAAGACACTGTACAGCACTAAAAAAGATGTGAAGATTAAGGATCTCCTGGTTCCAGAAAGTTTTTACCTGAACATGACTAACTGTAAGTCACCGACAGGAGCCTTCCGGGCAGTGGTGGAGATCACACAGCAAAACGGCACAAGTGAGACAGCCTTTACTGGCAACTAACTTTCTTCTGTTCTCTAAATTCCCACTAGAATTTCCATGTAATATAAAAGAAAAATTTGAAACGATAAAGTGAAATTTATTGTCATGTTTTCAGACAAGCTTTTGCCCATCATCCTGAGTATTGTTGGAGTTGTGCTGGTGATCATAATAGCCGTGGGGATCTGGATCATTCTCAGGTGAGAGTTTTGCAAAAAAATGTTTTACATTTTTAAAGGAGAAGTCCACTTCCAGAACAACAATTTACAAATAATTTACTCACCCCCTTGTCATCCATGATGTTCATGTCTTTCTGTTTTCAGTCGTAAAGATATTATGGTTTTTGAGGAAAATATTCAGGATTTTTCTTAATATAATGGACTTCAATTGTGCCCCTGATTTTGAACTTCCAAAATGCAGTTTAAATGCTCAAAAGGTTCTAAATGATCCCAGCCGAGGAAGAAGGGTCTTATCTAGCGAAACGATCGGTCATTTTTTTCGAAAAATAAAAATGTGTATACTTTTTAAGCACAAAAGCTTATGTAGCACTGTAGCACAGCCACTGAGATGCGCATTCATGACACTACGTACTATTGAATCACGTCGAAAGGTCACGTGGAACTACAGACCCAGTGTTTACAAAGCGATCGCACAAAGACTAAGAAAGTGCAAGTAAGTAAAATGCTGTTTACAAACAAAAAGCTACAACGATGTCGGACGATTCTGAAGTGGTAGGAGAAAATAAGATGGAGTTTTTTGCCATCTCTACCTTTTTGAGCGGGAGTACACAGACGATGAACTTGGACGTGATTCACAGTAGTGATGGAAAGTTTGGATCATTTTACCGACTCGGACCTTTGAGTCTCGTTCAGCAAAGCGAACGAATCTTTTTTCGAGTCATTTTGTTCATTTTAGAAAAATATAATTACTTCCCTAACACATCTACTGCTTACACAAACGTTGATCACACTATAAACAAAACAAAACTGTAACGCTATAAGAAACAGAAAAGATTAATTCATTGTTTACCTGGGTTTTTAGTCTATGATTAGCTCACATCACCTCTTATCTGACAAGTTTTCAGGTTTGAGTCGTTCGTTAATCACGTGACAGCCCCATAAGATGAACGAACGACTCGAAAAACCCGAAGACTCGAAACAGGTGAACTAATTCCAGTACAGAACCTAATAGGATGTTGCGCATGCACGACTGAACGAATCACTCCCTGAGACGACTCGTTCTTCCCGAGTCACATTAAAGATCTGTTCAAAATTAATGAATCATTCAAGAACGTGCATTTCAAAGCCTGTGCTACACGAGCTTTTTTTTGCTTAAAAAGTATACAAATTTTTATTTTTCACAAAAAATGACTGGTCTTTTCACCAGATAAGACCCTTCATCCTCGGCTGGGATCATTTAGAGCCTTTTGAAGCTACATTGAAACTACATTTTGGAAGTTCAAAATCGGGGGCACAATTGAAGTCCATTATATGAAGAAAAATCCTGAAATGTTTTCCTCAAAAACCATAATTTCTTTACGACTGAAGACAGAAAGACATGAACATCTTGGTTGACAAGGGGGTTAGTAAATTACCATATAAATTTACTAAGTTTTACCTGTACAACTGCTATAAAACCACTTTGTTTGTAATCATATGTCATGTGCCTGCCATGAAGGCCCATACTTTAAATAACCCTACTATAGCCAAACAAATATTACACCCTGCTGAAAAAACCAGCTAAAACCAGCCTAAGCTAGTTGGCTGGCTTTAGCTGGTCATCCAGCCTGCCCTTAGCTGGTCATAGCTGGTCAGCATGCTGGTTTTAGAGGGGTTTTGGCCACTTCCTTAACTGGTTAGGCTGAGAGACCAGCTAGAACAACCAGCTAAAACCAGCTTGACAAGCCTAGTCAGGCTGGGAGACCAGCTAAAACGAGATACTTCCAGCTTAAAACAACTTTTTTTTTTTTTTTCAGCAGGGCAGTTTTTTTTTTTTTTTTTTTTTTCTTTTTTGATAATTACTGATCTAGGGTGTCCAGAGATTTATTCTTCACTGGTTTTGTTACATTTGAGCAAAACATCCAGACTAGTTTGTGAAATGAGGTTTTTAAAATGATCTCAAATATTTAACAAAGAGTTTGATTGACAGTAGTGATTAAGGCCAAAATTCTTCAGAATGAGGAGATCGGACATGATTTGAATAATGTGTGTAAAATGTACAATATTGCACAATGTACAATCAATTACATACATGTAAAATGTGATAGTGCCCCCTGGTGGCTGATTTCTTTTAAATTTCTCACAGACTTCTGGGGCCACGAGTCAAACAGGCCCAATGAACGCACCTTGGACAGAGACACTGCATGCCAATTTTTAAGACAGTCAGACCAACAGTTGTATTGTTAGAGCTAATTTCATTTAATTATAGTGTAACCCAGTGGCCAGCAGCTGCATTTTTTTGTGAAACATCAGTTTGACTCGGAGGTTGCGCTAGACTTCAACATGACGGACAGGGTCGTAAAAATTCTGTCATAATCTATTATTACCCGTCATTTTAATTTTCATATTTTAATTAGAATAACACTTGTAATTGCTTTTATTTTTGTTCACATTTTTGTTTTTAATCATGAACCCAACAGTGCAGTGTTTTAAAAACAACAAAATACGCTAGGGCTGGGTAAAAATAAAAAAAATTGATTTCTTGATTTTAATAGATTCTCATTTTAACGAACCAATATCGATTCTTAAATCACAATCAATGTCTTGGTCTATGCTGTTTTCAGTTGATGAATGGACAGTACATAGTGCAGTACATTCCTTGCAGTGAATAGCAATAATCTAGGCTTTGTGTTACTTTTGATATGAAACAAAGTCTCAGATTTCAAATTCTGTCAATTTCCTTAGGAAATTCAAGCAATAAATACCTTTTTGGCGCTCTTTAATGTGGCACGATAGGTCGTTGTAGCTTCTGTGTACTCGCCTGTGCATAATAAAATGCATAGAAAAACATTTGTGACGGTTTCGTTTTTGTTCTGTATCCTGTGTTCTGCTGCCAGACTGGAGTGCACTTGCCAGCAAATGGACAGGGGTGGGAATTACAGCTACAATTTTACAATAGATCACCCTCAGTGTAATCTATCAAAGTGACAGACAGTCTTCAGATTTTTCCATCACTGATAAAAAAAATTTCCATCAATGACGGAGAATTTTCGGTTAATGCAACCTCTGGTTTGATTATATGCACATGTACACCAAATTTGGTGAAAATATTTCATTCCATTCAAGAGTTACAGCCATTTAAGTAAAGTGGCCACGCCCACTTCAAACATTTTGGCGTAAAGTTCTAGTGAAAGTTCAGATTTATTTGAGAATTATTGATATTCAGTCTCCAGAGAATCTACACTGGTTTGTTTTCAGTCAGAAACTGTACTTCACACTTGAACCCCTATCAAATATTGTATTAATTGATTGTTTTTTTTAATAAAGCGTCTTATTATCACACAGGAAAAAGAAGAAGAATAAAGCTCCCCCAGTGTCCGTCTACAATCCCAGTGAGCATGCTTTCCTTCCAGGCCTCCATGGCTTCCCCAAAGCACCGGAGGAGGAGGATCCTCACACTTATGCGTACATAGATGAAACTCTAGTATATAGTCATCTGCTTGAAGATGTTGCTGAAAAAGAAGAATATAAAAAAGCCAGTACAAATGAGAATGACCCACCTCTTACTAACCCACCTTTACCAGCCAGAAACAATGAAAGCCTCATCACTAAAAACAAGGCCTTGATTGACAATGAGCTCTATGGTTATGTTCAGGGACAATCAACTACATCTGACACACCGAAGACTTTGGAAGAGGAAGGTAACTATGAAACCAGACTGTGTGTGAGAGGAAAATAATTTTCTACTGTAAACTGAAGTTTGTTTTTGAGTGCCCATATGTTTTTATGTTTAGTGATTTTGTGTCAGCACACTGCTTGTTATCAATATTGTATGTTTTTGATATTAAAACATCTCTGTTTATTTATTCACAGCTTCAGAAGTTAAGACATGAATTGTCTAGAAAAAGTTATAATTTCTGCAAAAATGATTGTAAATGGTTTGCAATCTGGCCGTAATCTGGGGGTTTTTGTCGCAGGTCTTGAAAATTTGTCTGTGACGGCAAAATCTAGCCAGAAGTCATGAACGGTGAGTTTGCTTTAACTGTCAAGATCAACTGATGGAAGATTCTAGCCCTATCTCAGGGAAAGATTTTGTGATTTTGTTTGGACAGGAAACAACCTACCCCTAAACCTAACCATCCTAACCACATGGGAATTGTATGATAATGTACTGTACGAATAAGATTGTACAAATTCAGACAGGTTAGCTAAAATACAAAATATATTTACAAATTGCAATGATGTTGTGTTGGAAATTCTGGCCACTTCTGCTGTCTGGATCTAAAAAGGAACAGATGCTAGAGGTTCCACTGCAAACCCATCTAAACTACTGAGCTACTTAAAAAAAAGGGGGCTTCTACTGTCAGTTGGGTCTGGTAACACTCATCAGTCTTCAGTCTAGACTTAACATTGAACTAACAATGAACAATAAATCTGTTCCTAGAATTAGGTTTGTTTAAATGTCATTTCAGTCAGGTAGATATTTGGGCTGTTCACTACTTACGTTCAAAAGCATAAAATCATTTTTTTTCTTTTTTTTGACTTCTGCTTAATTATGCAGCTAAATTCCTTAGATATCCACCTAGCATTATCAGTTATTGCAAATGTACAAAACCAGTGAAAACGGAAAGATTTTCTTTTTCAAATAGTGTCATATTTTAGTGTAATGTTTTTTTTTTTTCATCATATGAAATAAAAATATTTTAATTTTAGCATTATTTGTCATCACTTAATGCATATGATTGTGCTAAATCATGATTACTGACAAAGGTTTGTTTTTCAATGATATCAATCCATAAATCTGACTTGTGATGCAGCCTGTAATGAATATCACCCAGTGTTCATTTGCTAAGACTAGAGGAGAACTGGTTCACCGACTGAGCCTGGTTTTTATTTCTGTCACCTGATGGAGTTTTAGTTCCTTGCCACTGTTGACTTTGACCTGTTTAGTTGGGAATTAAAAGACGCGTTATATCAGAATTGATCTGGAAATTGACAAAGTTGTCTTCTGTAGAGCTGCTTATGGCTGAATTGAATGCTTTTCATAATTAATGAACTTTACACTTTTATTAATCTGAACTGAGTAGACACTCCACTAACTTGAGATGAATACAGCTAAATTTGGATTTGTTTGCATCGATTCTGTTGTTGTCCTGTTTGTGAAACTGTTTTTAAAAAATCTGTGACTTGACTGATTTTCAAGTGCTGGAGAAGATAGGAATTAATAGAAACAGGAAAATTTTGATGTCGCAGATGAAGCAAGAAAGAGCATGAGAATCATTTCTACTGTATTATTTTCACACTGATTCCTTATTCCTTACACATGAAATAGGCTATTACACATGATGTAATGTATTTCCAGTGAAACTTCACTTTCAAAGTACATCAATTGTGTAATGCTTTTCTAATGATCTTGCATCAGCCTTGTAGCACTTTACTGTTTGTTATTGTATCAATAAAAGTTAAGGGGCCATTACAGAGACAGAAATAAATGGCAAGAATTGCACATTTTTTAAAACGAATCTCATGAGATAACTATTTTATGAGTTGGAAATTTTGTATAAATTCTTACGTAAACCTAACCCTCATTGGGTCATAAGCAGATTACGAAACCATAAAAATGAGATTGTAAATGATTTATACAAAATTGCCAGCAATTTGCCAAATATAGATTGGTTACTAATTGCTGTCAGTGTATTGGTATTTGCTTTCTCTTTTCACTTTTTATGTAGTGTAAATGTCCGGTTCCTGTAAGGTTACATGAATATTATTGGTTCCCTATCGAACGGTCTCTCCTGTTGCTTATACACGCTTACGAGTAAGCTCTTGTTTACTCTGAATACTCAAGTCTGATTTGTACACGTTTGTGTAGCTGTCCGAACAAATGGTGCTTCAACCCACCAAATCTCTGCTATATAAGTTGGCTCTGAGTGCCATTTTGTCAGAATTTTCACTAGTCTCTGAAGAAGAAGCTCGAAGCCTCCTACTCACGGTAGAACAGCCCTAGCAGCAGAAGATCACCTCTCATCAGCACAAACACAAGAGCAAATATCCTAAGAGAAAATTGCGGTGGTGTGGCTCGTTCAGGGAACCCCTGCATGCCTCAGATGGCCTCAGTGAGTGTCTGAGGCAGAGCTCTGTGGGACAGACTGCTCCCATTGCAAGAACATGAGTCTTGCCTTGCTTCACCAAAGCCTCCCCATCTGCTCTCCTGGGGCAATAGGACTGATTTATCGGCCTCGAGTGATCTCACACTGGCTAGGTCCCACATGCTTCACTCTCTCTGCAGTGCCTCGATTCACCAGTGTATTTCACTCGTGCAGATTTGTGCCCTTTGTCTGCAGTGATTCCTTGTCGCTGACAGCTTCAGATGGAGAGGAGTGGATGTGTTTCGGAGAGGATTCTGGCAGCCTTCCTCACCGAAAGAGTCCGTCCGCAGCTGCTTAGATATGTGGGAACTGCAGACAGGACAAGCATCCCACCAGAGGCCAGTACCACTCTTCCCGGAAGTTCATGGCAAACTTACCAAGGCACGGCATGCCCTCTACTTGGTGCGCGTTCATTTCTCCACTTCTGCCACCCTCATCTCCGATGATGGCCCTGAAGAGAAGGGTTATTTCAAGCTCCCCCCAATGGAAGAGGCAGGCGATGTGCCTCTTTGCCCTCCATCAGCCCTGGGTTCGAAGGCCCATGTGGTGCATCCATCCAAGCATGCAGGACCACCTCTGCTCTAGCAGGCAAGGCTTATTTGGAGGCTGGCCAGATTGGCTTAGCGCTTCATACAATGGTAGTCGTCCAAGTTTTTCAGGCCAATCTTCTCAACACATTGGACATGTCCGACCTAAGTTCTGATGCCTTCAAGGAGCTGTGCATAGCGACTGGCCAAGTGCTGCACTCTACGAATGCCACTACGCAGGCAATCGGCAAGGCCATGGCCAAACTGGTGGTGCTGGAGCGCTACCTTTTGTTGAACTTAATAAAGATCAAGGACAGTTTGGCTGGTGGCACCATTCAGATTGGCAGACTGAACCAAGGAGTGGACATGCTGTCCTGGGACAATGTAGCTCAAGGAGAATGAAGACTACACCCCAAGTGTTTCAAACAAGTTGGCCTGTCAAGTTGGCTTCAGGAGGGGAGAGGTGGACCTCTTCGCCTCACAAGACAACTTTCACAGTGGCTCACTCCTAGTGGCCCCAGTGTGGAGGAATCAGCTTCTTGGCCAATTACATTGAGGAAGGACCTCCTCTCTCAAGTGAGAGGCATGATCCGGCAGACTGGCTCACACATGGCAGTGCTCCAAGTTTTGGCCCGAGTTCTGATGCCTTTAAGGAGCTATGCACAGTGACTGGCCTGGCTCTGCGCTCTATGAATGCCACTTGCAGGCAATCGGCAGGGCCATGGCCAACCTGGTGGTGCTGAAGCGCCACCTTTGTTGAACTTAATGGAGATCAAGGACGCTGACAAGGTCTTCTTCCTGGACTCCCGTTTTCCTCACGGGTTTATCAATTTACAGTCCTGCCCTTTGGACTTTCTCTGGCCACCTTTATGAAGTGCGTGGATGCGGCTCTTTCCCCTCTGAGGCAGATGAGAATCCGTGTTAAGAATTACCTCAACGATTGGCTTGCGTTAGCCAGATCGGAGCAGGAAATCAATTTAGCTCTCAGCCAGCGAGTTGTCTTCCTGGGGACAGTTACGCTCATTGACAATTCAGCAACTAGTGGTATCATTCAGATTGGCACACTGAACCAAGGAGTGGACACACTGTCCCGGGGCAATGTAGCTCCAGGAGAATGGAGACTACACCTCCAAGCGGTTCAAACAATTTGGCCTGTCTTCGGGAGGGCAGAGGTAGACCTCTTCACCTCAGAAGACAACTTTCACGGGTGCTCGCTGCTCCTTGTGGCCCTAATGTGGAGGAATCATCATCTTGGCCAGTTATATTCAGGAAGGACCTCCTCTCTCAAGCAAGAGGCATGATCTGGCATCCCCACGCTGAACTGAGAAGCCTTCATGTTTAGCCCCTCGACAGGAGTCTTTGCAGCTCTCTGCGAGGGTGATGAACACCATTTTGGAGGCTAGAGCCTTGTCTAGGAGACATCTCTACACAGTCTTTTCTAGAGTTGGGGTACTCTGACTCCTACTCAGACTCGAGTCCGGTCTCGAGTACAATTTTAAGCAGACTCAGACTTGTCACGGACTCTGATGGGACTTGACTTGAACTCAAGCAACCTCAATGTCACTGACTCGATGCATTATCAGGACAGTGATATTTAGTATTTGCATGTGTTTTTAAGTCTTGTCCAGTAGGCTACTTGAAAGCCGATGGGTTTATGTGAGCACACACTCAAAGCGCGCTCACAGGACGCGCCTCTGAGTCAGTGTGCAAATGCCGAGTTCTCTTTCGCTAAAGTTCTAATAGGTTCTGTTATTGCTACACACATGCTCGTCAGAGGCTGTTCATGTAAATGCAGTCGGTTTTGTCTTAAGTAAAACTGAACAGCTGGGAGAAATACTGATGCCTCAAAATATTTGTCAGATCTTAAAGCGACAGCAGCATAATCCTGCAGCCACAAACCATGTCTTAAATGTTAAACAACAAAAAAAAGAGAAAATCACTCACTGTTCTTGACTGAATTACTTATTAATTTTAATAAATCATCTTTAATGTATACAGTGAAGATTTTGCAGTGTTTTATTTTTACATTTATTACTTTGTGAAATGTCTGTAGTAGGCTATTTCTGTAGAAGCCTTTAGATAGACCTATCTGAAAAACTTAAAATTATTTATCCTTTTGCTTGTAAGTAATACTTAGAGTGTTTAATTGCCTAAGTTTGAGAATGTTTTACTTACATTAGTTTATTAGTTTTTGCTGTAGCCTATTGAAATAATTACTATTTTTTAAACATGGTGGCAGCTTCTAGCTTAAAAGAAAAATGTTTTTTTTTTTTTTTTTCTAACATTTTTATGGCAATAGTTTTTATGGGTCCAAACCCACCTTGGGTGTGCATGATTTTATAATAATTCAATGGCCCATCATCAATTATTCCTTACATAATGTGATTTATTGTAATTCATGTAACTACATTTACATTTACATTTACATTTATTCATTTAGCAGACGCTTTTATCCAAAGAGACTTACAGGTGGGGAATACATCAAGCGATTTGTCCTAAAGAAGCAAAACGACCTACGAAGTGCTCAAAATACCATATAACAGGCATTGTTCAAATAAATACAAGCTAGAAAGGGAAAAGAGTAGAAAAGAAATTTTTTTCAAGTCAAGTAGTGTCGAAAGAGATGGGTTTTCAGCAGTTGCTTGAAAGTTGTTAGGGAGTTGGCATTCCGGATAGCGGTGGGAAGATCATTCCACCAGCCAGGAACGGTGTAAGAGAATGTTCTGGAAAGTGATTTTGTGCCTCTTTGTGATGGTACAATGAGGCGTCGCTCACTGGCGGATCTCAGAGTTCTGGAGGGAGTGTAGATTGGTAGCAGTGAGTGGAGGTAGGCGGGCGCCGAGCCTGTGGTTGTTCTATAAGCAAGCATCAGTGTCTTGAATTTGATGCGAGCTGCAATTGGGAGCCAGTGCAGGGTGATAAAGAGAGGTGTGACATGGGCCCTTTCGGGCTCGTTGAAGACCAGTCGTGCTGCTGCATTCTGAATCATTTGTAAAGGTTTGATTGTGCATGGGGGAAGACCGGCTAGAAGAGCATTGCAGTAGTCCAGCCTGGAGATGACCAGGGCCTGGACAAGAAGTTGTGTGGCCTGCTCAGTTAGAAAGGGCCTGATCTTTCTAATGTTGTGTAGGGCAAACCTGCAAGATCGAGCAGTTTTAGCAATGTGGGCAATGTAACTATAAATGCATTCAAAAATAAAACAGGTGTGAGTTGGCTGTGACTTATGAAGAGTATATGTAGGGCTTTTATACACAGTGTATGCCATTGTAACAACTAAGTTTATTCCTCACAGCCTTGTTTTCATCCAAGAAAAAAAATCAGAATGCCCTGTCTAAGGTCTATACATTTGTCACATAAAGACCAAAACACACATAGCCACAATCAGAGATAAGAGGTGCATTTTCTGCTCTTAAGGTACCATTCACCAAGATACCTACTGTTTTACCTATAATTTATACATTTACTATAACAATGAATAAAGTCAATTCCCACCCTACAATTTTTTCACATTCTAAAACCTGTTTCACTCTGAAATATGTCACAAGACATAAGTCAGCCATAACTTCTGTTACATGACTTTAAGTTTGCTAAGCAGAGTAGGGCACTAATTATGAGATGTTTTGAAATAAAAAATCAAAATGGCAAGATCCAATAGAGGTTTGCTTTTATTACATTTCAATTGACATTGCGTTTTTCTAGTTGTAAAGGTTAAAAATAGGGGTGCCCAAACTCGGTCCTGGTCCTTGGTTTAGCTCCAACTTGCCTCAACACACCTGCCAGGTGGTTTCTAGTATGCCTAGTAAGAGCTTGATTAGCTGGTTCAGGTGTGTCTGATTGGGGCTGGAGCTAAACCGGCCCTCCATGACCGACTTTGTGCACTCCTGGGTTAAAACAATGTTAAGACACTAACAAACAGTAGTGTTTCCTTGGACTCGGACTTGACTCCGACTCAGACCATTTTGGACTCTGACTCGTCTCAGACTTGATTGGTTAAAGACTCAGACTCGACTCGGATTCGAACCCAACACTAGTCTTTTCTGACTGGTGTGCAGTACGGAACAAGGACCCATCCTTTTGTGATGTGTCATTCATGCTAACCTTTCTGCAAGAGCTGCTGGAGAAGGCCCGCACCCCACACTCCACACTCAAAGAATATGTGACAGCCATCACAGCAATAATTTACTCTGCCCAGTTCAGGTCCTTAGAATATGTGTAGAGAGCTCTAACCACTGCTGGCACTCAGAGGAGCTTTTTGCATGCTTCGGAGGCTGCTCTAGAGCTGCCAGTTACAAAGCAGAGACTATCAGGCTGGAAAGTTGATGCTTTAGTCCTGGCTAATGCATCAGTGGGCTTACAGTGTCCTATTAGAGTGAGGGCCCACTCCACCAGAGGAATAGCTTCTTTGTGGGCTTGGTCCAGTTGGCGTTACCTATGTGGCTTCTGGCTGGTCTTTACAGTCTACCTTTACCAAGTTTTATAACTTGGACAGCTTTGCCCTCCAGGCATGGATTTTGTTTGACTAATTTACTTAATCCCCTGTGTAAGTAGAGAAGTTCTTGTTATGTAGAAGTCAGTTTAGTGGTTTGGGGCCCATAATTGGCTCATGCTTATAGGCACTTCTGGGCTTGTAGGCTTCATTACTGGGGCTCCTGGACTGGGCTTGCTTATAGCATGGTGCTATTGGATGCATTCCCCATAAGCGGGCGAGACCTTTTGATAGGGAATACTCCGGTTACTAATGTAACCTCGGTTCCCTGAGATACAGGAATGAGCATTGCGTAGCATGCTGTGCTACAAGGCTGCACGCAAGTCGATGACTGTCGCTATCAGTCAAAAGATTCTGAAGAAATGGCAGTCAGCTCCACCCATTTTGGCAGTTCTTGCAGCTACACGAACGTGAATAAATCAGGCTTCAGTATTCGGAGTAAACAGGAGTTTCCTCATAAGCGTGTGTAACTAGGGCATTACATTTTTTTTTGTCAATATAAACGAATTTATCAAAGCATATAATAGTTCTGAAGTGTCATGAGAGTCCATTGGTACTTTCTTTTATTTTAACTTTTTTTTTTTTTTTAACATTTAACCTGTTAGGTTACATAGTAAGGAATAAGCTTGATTAAATTTCAGTACTTTGTATTTATTCACCATCTTGTAAATATAATAACACACTACTAAATACTAAATAGAACTAATAAATACGTTCTTCCACCCAGTAAATTATTTAAAGAAACTATATGTAAGGGTTTTACCTTGAAATATTAGTTTTAAAGCCATTCCAGTGATAAACTAACTTTTAGTAAGATGAATGGCTTCTGTTTGTTTCCCGCACTCCTCACAAAATGTCTGTGTTGGGAGTGTTGAGAGTGTTTGGTAAGTGGGAATGTAAAAAATGTGAAAAGTGTGGATTGCTTTTACGGCTGCAACAGATACACGTGTACCGCCATCCACCTTAACTAGGACAGAGTTAAATTTACCAGTTAATTCCATTCATTTAACTGTAGAGGGCTCCAAGTCACAAAATACACAAAACTACGTACAGTAGAGACACAATCATTGCGTACAAAATCCTGTACTGTCTGGGTAGGTACTACATTTAATTGTGAACTTACTTTGCAACCATTCTATATAAATATCGGTGCCAAAGATATGTAAACATAGATGCCTTATTAGCAGCTATTTTAAAGAGCCACTACACTTCTGCCATTTTGGTCCATGAACACTCGAGAGCAAGTGCAACCGTAACTCTACATATCTGTGAATATTTATATTTTGCAAAAGACTTTGATTGACTTAGATGATTTTGCTAAACTAACACAATACATCAAGACAAAGCTGTTGGCTAACAGCTAAATGTTACCATTTTACAAAAACCTGCAATACTGAGGTGATAAATATTAAAAACACAAACCAAATCACCTGTAAAAGTTTATTCCATTTCTTCAAGAAATTAAATTTGGGCAGTTTTTACAACCAAAGGCTGTGCAGTGTTGTAGCATCTCAGAAAATTGATTTTTACTGTGAGTGACAACATATTGACCTTTCCAAGAGGGCGGATGTTGCATCTAAGTACACAAGTTAATAAATTCTATAAAAGAGGTGCCCAAACTCGGTCCAAGAGGGCCGGTGTCATGCAGAGCTTAGATCCAACCCCAATTAGACACACCTAAACCAGCTAATCAAAAACTTCCCAGCAACATAGTTCTAGTGTTTTTTTTTTTTTTTTAGATATTTTAATGCAAAAATCATACATTTTGTATCTTTAACTAAACTTTTTGCTACACATTCTACTGTAAATGTCTGTCTAATCCATCATTCTGTAGGGTGTTGCTCTACAAGTGGCTTAGATGATGTTAAATTGGCAGACAGATGCTTTTTCGCCACGGCAGTCCTCATCAAACCACTTCCCGTTGGCCGTGCTGGACAAGATAGCACAGTTTTGGCTGCGGCCTCCATCGGGCTGATGGGTGATCTCTGATTCCCAGTTCTTAAAGCGTATCAGTGAGCCTGTCTGGTCGGTCCACTCGCCCTCCTTTAGTATGTCATTCACACCCAACCAGATGTGCCCTTCTGGCCCGACGGTCTGCCGAACATAATCGTACAGCTGGTCGTTCTCATCGCCAGAAAGAGGGCTGCTGAGCGTTCCTCCTTTAGCAATGCAGTCATCGTTTGCGGCGTGAAAGCTTTTCCTCGTTGTGTCTACGAGAAAGCACTTGCCTGGGATCTTGGTGCCTTTTAAGCAAACTGAAGAAGGAAGAAAAGAAGTAAGAACTTCAGGATGTTTGCTTCCAGGTCAATACCCTGAACGAGTCTGATGGACACGCTCTTAATGTTATGAGCTGTGACTAACACACAACAGACAACACTGAATTTCACACACCTCATATACCTCATACAGAGTGTTTTCCAGGAACAAGTACATCAACAGCTATATCCTATGCAGACATCACCAGTGTAAAAAGAAATGTACTTAACTGGACTAATGTCCACTTGTACTTCAAATCTTAACAGTAATATTAAAATAAACTGTACTTGCAGATAATGTAATATTCATCAAATAAAAGGCCATTTAGCTTTACTTTAAGAGAGTCACTTTCATGACTGTTTCTTAAAACACTCAAGTACACTTTTAAAAAGTGCAAGTTCATATATATATATATATATATATATATATATATATGAAATTGTAAACTATAAATATGATATTAAGCACAATTTAAAAAAAATAGCAGGTTACAGAGTGTATACTTCAAAGTTTGCTAGAAAACTAACAGTAACTCTAATCTATAAGTTCTCTTGTAGTGTAGTTTTCAGTATAGTTGAAATACAAAGAAAAACATATGATGTAAACTAGTTCTGAAAATGTGGGACAATTTATTCCCCAGAACTATTGAAACAGTGCACTTACAAGTATACTATTACAATGATTTTAGTATACTTACGACCTAGATTATACTTGAGCTTTGTACCTAAATGAACTTAAAATAAACTTGAAGTATGCTTCAAGCTTTTTATTGTTGTCTGTCTGGTTGTTAATCATTTAACCAAAGTAAAACTGAAAATACCCTGCTGGTAAATGTCATAAATACATCACTGAAATACTACTTTTTTTTTTTTTTTTTTTTGACAATACGCCACAAATATTTAATTATAGTTGACTTCAAGAACACACTTGACTTCCACAATTTTGATAGTGATTTATTGTTATTACAACCAAATAATAATAATAGTATTTTTTAATATTCATAATTAGTAAAAATAATAATTAAAATGGGTGCAGCGTTACCTGTTTGTAAAGCTTGTTGTTCTTTGATCAGATTCAGATCCTGCACAATCTGCTCAATTTGTTTCCTCAGCTCCTCAATAGCAGCACTGTTTGATTCTTTATTTAAAAAAAAACAGAATTACACATTATACATACACAAGGTCAATTTAAATTCACAATATGCAATATACATACATATACATATGCAAACACACACACGCATATACACAAGATATATATGTGGGTATAGAAATGGTTTATGCTTTGTAAAAAGTTTGTAGCCAAACAGTAACAAATGATTTTCCATTTACCTTTTTTGCCATTCTTTTTCATGGTGGAGCTCTGCTCCGGGCTGCAGCGCACCAGACAAATCACACAAAAAAGGAACTTCAAGCTTCTGAAATCCATCTTCCTCACTGTATGTGAGCTAGAAGCGTTTGAGACGAGCAGAACACTAATGTGTTCAGCTGAAGTGAACCTGCCCATCATGAGCTGCGCAACAGCATGAACAACAGATGATTCTCATTTACCAGCGTCTCAAACAAAGCAACAAGCCTTTTTCTGGCCTTCTGGGCTACATTATTGGTTATTTTACAGAATTATTATTTATTATTATCATTTTTACAGTATAAGTAGTATTACAGTGTTTTGCATTACATCAGTTACAAATCAGTGTATCAGTGGTTTCTTATTACAATTATTAATCATCAGTAATAATAATAATAATATGTTTTCTTTGCATTTATTAGTGTTACTGATTTACTTTTCACTGTTGAACAGGTTTTTGTTTTAATATTATCCTCTGAGTTCATAATTTGGTATTACATCAGTGTTATAACCTCAGTATCTGAACTGGGTGGAGTGTGTGCATCTGTCCATTCTCTACACTCACAGACACTTGGCAAGGGTAGAAAAATAAATGAAAAACATGGGTGGATATTTGGATATTATGGGTGTTAACTAAAAGCACATGCTGCAGTTAAACATTTGAGTGAGTATTCACATTTTTCTTAAATGTCAGCTTGAGCTAAATAGTTACATTTACACTACCAGTCAAACGTTTAAGATACAAGGCAAAAACAGTAATATTGTAAAACATTGTTGCAATTTAAAATGATATTTTCTACTCTATGTAACATTAAATATTATTAAAACTTTAAATTATTTTTTGAAAAAAATTTAAAACATTTATTACTGTGATCAAAGGTGCATTTTCAGCTTCATTGGTCATTATTCTTCAGTGTCACATGATCCTTCTGAAATGTTGTCATGAAACTATGAAAGTCACTGTTCGCTATACTGTTTAATTAGCAAATATTGATTTTTTTAACAAAGCAGAAAAAATGAGAAATGAGAACATTTGTTTAAATATATATTTTAATTTTTGCTTTGAAAGTATAAATAAAAGGAAGAAACATAAATTGCAATAGTTTATACATATACAAAATTGTTAGACACAATATCAATAACCGTTTATTGTTAATTTAACACAAAGAACAAACTAAACCTCTGAAATAACTGACAACTGATTCCTGTCCAGCTAATGTCTTGTTAGGAATAATTTAAAGGGGTCATCGGATGCCCATTTTCCACAAGTTGATATGATTCTTTAGGGTCTTAATGAAAAGTCTCTAATATACTTTGATTAAAAATTCTCAATGGTTTTGTAAAACAACACCCTTTTTACCTTGCCAAAATCAGCTCTGCAAAAATCATCCCATTTTGGTCAAGGCTGCTTTAAATGCAAATGAGCTCTGCTCGCCCCGCCCCTCTCTTCTCTCTGTGGAAAGATGGTCTTGTTTACTTTAGCCGCGTTTAGCCGCTAAACTTCCTAACTACCATGTTATAAGGAAAGGCGATGGCAAAGATCCATAAAAAAAACCCCTTATACTCACTTCTGCTGTAAGTGAAGCTGGATCATAAATGATTCGCGTGAACATAGACGGATATATGTAGATCGGGAGGCGCATTCCCTTCACAAACAAACGCAATCCACTGCATCTTCAGCGGCTCAGATGTCGGGAGTAAATGACGACCACTATGTTCATTATTACATCCAGCAACACAACACATCAATCGGAGATATTCTTGTCTAACTTACATCCCTGCTCCGGCATCGAAACAAAGAGGGCGGACTGTGACAGCTGGTCTGAGGTAAAACGCTTGTGTCAATCAACTATGGTGGGAGTGGCCTCTGTGTGACACCACACCGACAGGCATCTGAGAATGGCTCGATTTGAAAAAGGGGATATTATTTTACAGATTAATACAGATTAATTAAAAACAACTGCATGGATTTTTATCATTATAGGGTAGATTTGTACATACACTGCCAACACACATTAACGTTCAAACAACATGTAAAAGTGAACTTAGCATCCGATGACCCCTTTAAAGGAAAAGTTCACCCAAAAACAAACTGTTTTTTTTTTATGTAGAAGAGTTTGTCTTTTCATCAGAAGACTTGCTTACCTTACCAATGAATCCTCTGCAGTGAATGGGTGCCATCAGAGTACACCAATATTATAGATAGAGGATTTTGGCCAAAAGCAACGGCTTGAAGTTAAAAATGTCTTAATGACACAAGACATTAACTGATGGACTGGAGAGGTGTGGATTACTTGTGGATTACTGTGATGTTTTTATCAGCTGTTTGGACTCTCATTCTGACGGCACCCATTCACTGCAGAGGATCCATTGGTGAGAAATTGATGGAATGCTACATTTTTCCAAACTTATCTACATCTTGGATGGCCTGAGGCCAAGAATACATTTTTAGCAAATGTTCATTTTTGGGTAAACTGTTGCTTTAACAGACACACAAGCAGATCTTACATTCAAACACTGGCACTGTAACACAATCTCACCAGCATGTAGATTTGTTTAATAAGGCGTAATGTGTCTCAAGTCTAGATAATGTAACTCTCCAGTCTGTTTCATGCAGGCCGGATGACTGGTCAGTGCTGTGCATAGTTTCAAACACGCAACCTTAACAGCAAAATGTAACAGAGTAAAGCTCTTTTAGAGTTGGTTTTGTGAGTGAATTGATGTTTAGTGACGTAAGGCATTATCAGCTGATTCACTCACTAGAGTTCAATCAATCTGAGCAAAACAACACACATTTAAGAGAACAGTAAGTGCACATGTTACAGGACATCTAATCAACCCTTAGGATTGAAACTACAACACCCCATGATGAGCTCACAGTAATACAGCATGCTTCAGTGGTTCTCAGCTGGTTTTACTTCAGGACCAGGACCGCAACTGCAATAGATATTAATGGGAAATTTCACCCAATGATTAGAGATGGCCACATTGTCCCCTTAAATACTACCTTAAATTCTTGCACTGATCTGCTGCAGTCCATTTCACAGTGCTCTGATTGTTGTCAGGATGATAGAAAGGTTTATAAGTGACATGTTTAGGTTGGTCCAACAGTGCTAGTCAAAGTCTAAATGACTGAGATGGCCAATCAAATCAAAGTAGGTGGGGTTTACTGTTCACAGCAAAAATTCCACAGTGAAGCGTCCTGCAGTTTTTTCATGTTGAAAGAGAGTGAGGTAAGATGAAATAAAAATTTAATATTTATATTTAATATTTATGTAATATTATACATAACAAATATTAATATTATGACAGAAATGTTGAATGACTGACAGTAATATGCAGGGAAGCAAACTACTCGACTTATTTTTTTTCATATACAGCCATTTTGATTTGAAAATATTGTATGAATTATGCACTTGATGTAATTCCTAAATAAATGTGACGAGACAGAAAACTTTTTGCTTTTTTGTAAATATGTAAATATGTTTAAATATTAAATATAAGTAAATATGTTTTTTTTTTTTTTGCAAATAGTTTAAAATGATAATGTAGAATTAGACCAATAATTCCAATATTGTATTTTTTCATGCTTTGTTTAAAAAAATAAAAATAAATTATTCTCCCAACGTTTAAACCATGGTTGTTTACAAATTACAAAACAGTGCCAAAATTGTTTATCATGCAAAAGTAACTGAATTAATAATACCATGAACTGCATACTCCCAACAATATGTCAAATTATTAAAACTGGCACCATCATAGTCAGTAAAGATTAGTGGGGATTTGTACTTGCAAGTAAATGTAATTTTATATACACATATATAAAAATTTAGATTTAAATTTTGTGAAATCAAATTTAATTATTGATATTACAGCATTATATAATATTTTATTAAAATATTAAGCATTATTTTTAATATTTGAATATATATGTCAAATTTATTTATAATGTCAAATTATTAACATGATATGAGCACAAGTGTCACATAGTGTGTAAGTTACATTATTTGTATACTATTTGAATTATTTTTTAATAAAATAATTATATATATATATATATAATTATTATTATGTATTTATTAGAACAGGCCAGCAGCTCATTTTTGGTTTGTGAGCCATCAGCTGACAACCACTGATTTAGATCATACAGTACATGGATAAACTGCTGCTTATCATGGGATGGTAAAAACTTTACTAACCCACCATTAGTATATTAATACTGCCTACCTTATTTTCACGGATGTGGCCATTTGTAACTTGAATGAGTGAGGCTTCTGGTGTCATTTGCTTCCAGTTATTTTAGCCCTTAAAAACAGTCCATTATGCAGCTTGATATGTCAAACTAGTATTTATCATATTATTTTTATTTATTTGCAGTCATAAACTCACTGGATTGTAGTGCAAATAGTTTTACTGTTAACTGCATTTTGTTATTCTTCTACTTATTTACCTATACCAGCTAATGAATCAGAAGTCTCACACATTCACAGTAAACAGCTTACTAAGTTGCAAAATAAGGTGGACGTTTACACTGAGACAAGCCCTACAACCCAGGTTTGGATTTGTTCTCCAATCACTGAACACACAAACACACAAACACACAAACACTGAATCCTGCAAACTGCCATGTGCGGTAAAACATGCAAAATACAGGCCATCACCTCAGAACAGAAGAACTGAGTCCTGCACCTGAAGTTAAACACATCATGCAGTGAGAAGAAGATCAAATCTGAGGAACACAGTGAGTAGATCTCTCCAGAAACGCTTCAAGCTTCAATTCGCATGAGAAGACAGAGGAGACGTGCCTCTCTCTAGGTGGGACAGAGCACTGAAAAAGAAAAATCATGATCAAAATCTAATCAAACTCATAAATCAAGAAAGAAACTAAAGGAACATTTCTTAGGAATCTAAATGTGCTTTTTCTATACAACAGTTTACAGTGTTCATGTCTGACAGGACCCTAAAAGAATAAAAACAAAAAAACTAAAACTATAATGGACTGATATGGTGCCCCAATTTTGAAATTCCAAAATGCAGTTTAAATGCGGCTTCAAACGATCCCAAATGCGATTGTAAACGATCCCAGCTGAGAAAGAAGGGTCTTATCTAGCGAAACAATCGGTTATTTTCATGAAAAAAATTTAATTCCTTTTAATCAGTTCATTTTTCAGTTCATGACAGTTAGGGTATGATGAAAAAAACATTTTTGTTAAGGGTGTTTGAACTTCTTTGCATGTTCACTTTGCAAAGACTGGGTCGGTACTTCTGCAGTGATGTAGGATGATTTTGAAATGATTTTTGAAGTTGAGGGAGTTTCAACAGTTGGAACTGTCTTGAGTCAGAATACACAGAGTTCAGGGAGAGCAAGACAAGACCAACATTTGAGAACAAAAAGTATTTAAATTGTATTTTTTTTAAATAAAAAAAGTAACCCGATCGTTTCGCTAGATAAGACCCTTCTTCCTCAGCTGGGATTGTTTACAACTGCATTTGGGATCGTTTGAAGCCGCATTTAAACTGCATTTTGGAAGTCCAAAATCGGGGCACCATATTAGTCCATTACACTCATTACACTTTTTTGGTGGCGGTGTTTTTTTTCTTCTTCAATAAATCAATGCCTATTGGTCACCCTTTACGTTTGTCTGCCTGTTTTACAAATATTTAGCCAGTGAGAGGTATTAAAACGAGTTTGTGAAATCTTGTTGGATCTGCTCAAACTGTCAGTCAAACCTCATAACTCCACCCCCTCTCTCTTAACGAAATGAACTAAGCTCCACAGCAGCTGAGCTGAACAAAGTCTTGTGAGGGTAAATAATAATTTTGTTGTTTGAATAAGTACAGCGTTTTCTTTGCGCAAGAAACACTATGTCTATAAAGGCTCATATTTTATGTATTTGAGGTCTGAGACGTGTGGGACCGGAGAGAGAGGGCTAGCATTTGCCATCTAGTCTATAGCCAATAGACCATTTCGCTAGATGTACACAACACTGGTCCAGAAGCACTTCCTGTTTTTTTTTTTTTTCACATATACACATACATCTTAAAGGTGCTAATGTAACTCCTTCATCCAGTAAAATGTTATGTTGGTTGTATTTTTTGTAATGTTTGTGTAAAGTTAAAAAAAAGAAACAGGAAGTGTATCGGGACCAGTATGTTTACATCTGAAAATGGTCTATACACTTAAATAGCCTGTGCATACAGTAGCATTTCATCTCAAATTGAGATTTTGGCTAAATGTATTTTACAACAGAAAAAACTGAGCCCATATAGCTACAAACAAATTCTGTAACCTGTTTGTAAAACGTAACCGTGTTAATGACGGACAAACTGCGCATTTGCACACATTCGCTGGTCAAAACCCTGTAACTGCATTTGAGTTTGACACAAAGCGACCGAGTGATCCTCTTCACCTAAATATATTTCTAAAAAAATTCTTTGATTTATGATTGCTGATACACTTAATTTATTAATATTCAAACCATATTATATGGTCGCATGGTTCATGTTTACACTGTTAATATTCTCTAGCTAGCTCATTTCTTAATCTAGTACTCTATACCCTCAGCTTGTCTTTACATGAATAAACGTAGTAAAACATGGTTTTAAGTAATGTTTTTGTAACTAAAAAAAAAATTACAATATCAGATCACAGTGAAATCTTTATATTTTGTGTATAGCCTATATATATAGGATTAGGACGGGGAGCTCTGGTACAATTTAAACTTTTCACTGTAACTTTTCACAATATTTTTTTTTTTTTTTTTACTGCTGGCTTATTTTAGACCTTAATGAGACCAACATCGCTGGTCCTTAAAGGAACAATCCACTTTTTTTTGAATATAGGCTCATTTTCCAACTCCCCTAGAGTTAAACAGTTGAGTTTTACCGTTTTCGAATCCATTCAGCTGATCTCTGGGTCTGGGGGTAGCACTTTTAGCGTAGCTTAGCATAGTTTATTGAATCTGATTAGACCGTTAGCCTCTCGTGAGTAAATTATTTGTAATTTGTTGTTCTGGAAGTGGAGTTCTCCTTTAAAATATTTTAATTGCGTTATTTTTTCGTAACTGATTAATTAAGTTAATGCGATAAACTGACAGCCCTAATCAAAATATAAAATGTTGAACTGTTGCATGGGAGATTCCTGAGAAATTCTCCTTCTACATTACTGGTCGAAAGTTTGGAATAATTCCTGCCATAGACTCTGCTATAGACACACCACACAGGAGTTTACTGCATGAAACTGAGCAGCAGCGACCGTTACCAGGTACATCTAGAGGGAGGCTGTTACTAGCAGAGAAATGCTATTAGTTGCTATAGTAACGGCAGGTAGACACATAAAGCAAACACAGGCACAGTATGATCTAAATGCTCATTACTCACTGAGTTGGAATTTACTCAATAACTGCTCATTAACTAAACCTCTTACAAACCTCACAACAACATTGAGATCATGGAGGAGGAGATGATGATGATGATGGAAGATGAAGGATCTGAGATCTTAGTAGATGCCATGCAGGCACTGAACAGCTTAAATGTGAGCAGAGCAAAATCATTTTACATTAAAATGACTTTTTGTGATGATTATTTAGGCTTTGCTTTTGCCTACAGTAGAACAATCCCTGTTGTGTTGTGCACCATTCAGAACTGAATTGAGAGCAAATAAGATGTAGATCTGTAATCTGTAAAATCACTGAATGTAAACGTATGTGCAAAATTCTGCAGATGAAAGAAACCGGGACCAGGTGTAACTAAATACCATAAAGAAACGAGCAGAAGAATGACGCTGAAATAAACAGCCAAGGCTAATCCACTGACTCTAAATAAACACTTTCTAAATATACTTTTTAATTCATTATTTTATAATATTTAGGTGTTATACAAAACTGGCTGAGTAGACACTGCCAAAATGAGCACCTTTTCTATTGTGTATTGGATATATCAGTTTTGTTTTGTTGCTATGTTACAAATTACTTTACACTTTCATTTTTGCTCTCTTTCATGAAAAACGGCAATAATTGCAGAGCTGACATTATTCAAAATTACATCTCACCAGTACAGGGACACCTTAACTGGTGACCTTAACAGTAAATTATCTGTCAGTTTTTGTTCTGGAAGTGGACTTTTCCTTTAATGCACTATGGGCTTTTCCAATATATATTTATCATTCTGATGTCAATAAAGTTATGGCAAAATCATTCATGACTATTTACAGAATATTGTAAAACTTGTGTTAGACTAATGAAACTCCTTAAAGGATTAGTTCAGTTCCTGAATAAAACATTTCTGATCATTTACTCACCCCCATGTCATCCAGGATGTTCATGTCTTTCTTTCTTAGGTCAAAAAGAAGTTTTTAAGAAAAACATTCCAGGATTTTTCTCCATAGAGTGGACTTAAGTAGGTTGAAAGGTCTAAATTTCAGTTTCAATGCAGCTTCAAAAGGCCCTACATGATCACTAGTGATCGACCGATACTGACTTTTTTATAACCGATACCGATTATTTACATGTTTATGTGCCTGATAACCAATATGCAGAACCAATATTTATTTAGTGTTATAAAGTAAATAAATGACTGAGTGAATTAAGTCCATACTTCACTTTGATTTTTCCTCCTTAAAAAACTTTTTATTTATAGATTTTTTTATTTATAAAATGCATCAGCTGCAACACTAAGCAAAACAAATGTAGCATGTCTAATGTTTTCAAATGGAGAAAATAAATAAAGGACAGGAGTCATATCAACTTCATTTTTAAACTACAGTTTATAAGCTGTTTAATATAAAGAGTGAAGAATAGCTGACTGGATAATGTTAATTCACTGAATAACATTCTCAGAAATTTTGGAATATAACAAACAAAACGTCGTATTTTATTGCATTTCAAAACTGGTATGTTATATAAGAATCACTAATATTTTGTCGTTCTAGATTCTGACAATGCGCTGTTTACACAGAACTACACTCAAACTGCGATCACTCGCGGAGATCATAAATAATTAATTTCCATAGAGTTGTATATATTTAGAAGTGTATTAGAAAAATAATGGTTATATAGTAAATGTTAATATAATTTGGGGTGTTTTAAACAAGTGAATCTTGTAAAAGGTTACATGCGGTGGCTGTGCTGGAACATTTCCTGAGCATCAACCCGGTGAGTGAACAGCAAAATGAAAGCGACTTCACGAAATTAATGATATACACAACAGAGAGAGAATTAAATTAAGCACTTTTATTTCCAACATGCGCTCATTCATGGCTGTGTTATTTAATTCAGGCAAAGTTCCGTCTTTATTGGGACAGGACTTCACGAGACTAATGATGAGCATATAGACAGGCTGTATATTATTTAATTCAGACAAATTTATTAGGACGGATTATCTTACATGACTCTGTGAGTTTGTCTATTTCTTGGATCCAAAGCTGCATAAACTAGCTACATATCAGGCATTTATGTAACACACCTAATATGTGCATCAATGGCTCTTATGTTAAATAAAGTTTACTAATTACAGCTAAGAAAGTGCTCATCTCCCCTCAGACACACTGAAATGGCGATCCTGCTGGTAATTCTCAAAACACCCACAAGATGGCGTCGTTTATCGGTGAATCCGATATTACAAAACCGATAACCGATTATGGTAAAATGCTTAAATATCGGGAAAAATATCGGTAAATCAATATATATCGGTCGATGTCTAATGATCCCAGTTGAGGAATAAGGGCTACGTAACTGTGTGAAGTTGAGCTAGTGCAAGACAAGCATTTGTGGTTAAAAACTATACAAATGTTAACTTTTTTTTTTTGGAAAATGACCGATGTCATTTTTGTTTCACCCTTATTCCTCAGCTGGGTTCGTTCAAAGCTCTTTGAAGCTGCATTGAAACTGCAGTCTGGACCTTCAACCCATTGGCCACCACTGAAGTCCACTATATGGAAAAAATCCTGGAATGTTTTCCTCAAAAACCTTCATTTCTTTTCGACTGAAGAAAGAAAGACATGAACATCCTGGATGACATGGGGGTTAGTAAATTATCAGGAAATTTTCATTCTGGAAGTGAACTAATACTTTTGTGAAACTGTTTAATTCCTTTTCCTGTCAATCCAGTTCAACATCCTTACTTGACGAATTCAATTTAAAATCAGACACACATGAACTGAACAAAGCCAATATAGTGCTGCAGTGATGAGGTCTTTTTGTAGGCCGAAACCTGGAAACAAGCATTTTTGCACAAGGATTTTTTAAATGGGTTTTCGGTTAAAAACCTGAAATAAGGTCTGTGGTTAATACAAGCTATTTCCAAGTTATTTTCTAATACAAGATTTTTTCTTTTACTTGATAAAATGGGACTACAGAGGTTTTCGAGACATGAAACATCATCACACCGAACAGATAAACTCATACTCACTAGAACTTTCACAGCCTCATATATTATGTGACCCTGGACCACAAAACCAGTCATAAGCATCACGGGTATATTTGTAGCAATTGCCAAAAATACATTGTATGGGTCAAAATTATCGATTTTTCTTATATGCCAAAAAATCATTAGGATATTAAGTAAAGATCATGTTCCATGAACTTCATTTGGACAACTTTAAAGGCGATTTTCTCAATATTTTTTTTTTTTTGCACCCTCAGATTCCAGATTTCGAAATAGTTGTATCTTGGCCAAATATTGTCCTATCCTAACAAACCATACATCAATGGAAAGCTCAAAAACGTATAAATGTACAAATCATTTAAAAAATGGACCCTTATGACTGATTTTGTCCTGGGTCACATATAATTGCACTTTTGCAGACTGTTCCAATTAAATGTTTATGAACAAAGACTGAAAGAGCTGTCAAAAGCTTAACTGTAGTAAAGTCATGTGACCATGGTGTAGTTTGCCTGTAGCCTACTTTAGCTTTTTACTTCTGTGGATTGTATTTAGGCTTCAAAATTCATAAAATTTCATAAGATTATCATGATGAACAAAACATGTAAGAAGCAAAGACTTTTGTTGGTCAGAGCTTATTTTCTGTAATAATCCAAAAGCCAATGAAAAAAAATCCTACTGGATTTTTGTTGGGTGAATCAGGGTGAAATAAACTTACAGATTTGGCCAACAAAAATACATCATCGCTGCAGTGCCCTGTTCTTAAAGGAGAAGTTCACTTCATTGCCATCTAAGATGCTCATGTCTTTCTTTCTTCAGTCATAAAGAAATTATGTTTTCTAAGGAAAACATTTCAGAATTTTTCTCCATAATGTGGACTTCTTTGGTGTCCGCAGGTTTTAACTTCCAAAATGTCGTTTAAATGCAGCTTCAAAGGACTCTAAACAATCCCAGCCAAGGAAGAAGGGTCTTATCTAGCAAAACGATCAGTTATTTTCTACAAAAAATTACAATTTATATATTTTTTAACCTCAAACGCACGTCTTGTCTACGTCTGCCTGAACTTTTCGGTTCCGTACAGTTAGTGTATGTCATCTCGTTTTCTCCTCCAACTTCTACATTGCTATTTGATCTTCTTTGCATGTTCACTTTGTAAACACTGGGTCGGCATATGTGCAGCGATGTACGATGATTTTGATTATGGAGGAGAATGAGATGGGTTTTTCGACATACCCTAACTGTATTGAACTGGAATACACAGAGTTCAGGCAGAGCTAGACAAGACGAGCGTTTGAGGTTAAAAAGTATAGAAACTGTAAAAAGACAAGACCCTTGGCTGGGATTGTTTAGAGCCCTTTGAAGCTGCATTTAAACTGCATTTTAGAAACTCAGGGGCACCATAGAAGTCCACTATATAGGGAATATAAAATCGTGAAATGTTTTACGCAAAAAACATAATTTCTTTACAGCTCAAGAAAGAAAGGCATAAACATCTTAGACGACAAGGGGGTGAGTACATTATCTGTCAAGTTTTATTCTGAAGTGAACTTCTCCTTTAAATTGTATGCTTTTCTGTTTGTGGACTGTTGTTACCTTTGAGGATGTAGTCTGTGAGGAGGCTTGGGACTTTATCGCTGTCATCTCTCATGGCTTCTAAAACTGTAGGAAAGCATTCATACATCATGATTTGGTATGTATATGCTACTAACAACCTGTAGCAGTAATAACAAGGTATTCATGTTTAATAAAAGCACTGAGTCTCACTTTTGGTAAAAATCTGAAGGTCTTGAAGTGATGGTGGTCCATCTTTTCTCTCATAAGGGATGACTGTTGTTACATACTGAATAAAAGCATGAAAGAGATGATAGGGGTTAAACAAGCCATCACATTACATCACAGACAGACATGGTGTGTCTCAAAACATCTGCACAGTCTTGGAATTTACTTAGCACTTTTTTTGTGGTCCAGAAACAATTAATATCTTCATCTCTGTCTCAGCTACATTTTCAAGATGAATGTCATTTTTCACTGATTCTGGTACAATACAGCATCATTTTGCACCTAATAGTCCAAAACAGTCTTGGGATTGACAGCATGCCTATAATGCCCAAAAAAGATAACTGGTATCCAGCTTACTAGATTTTTCCAGATAATGCATTAGATATGAATTTTATGAGTAGATTCGACACTCCCAGAAGAGCAGAAAAGAGAAAGCGGAAGATACAGCCACCTGTTTCTCCCCGCCCCCATTGCCAAAAGTGTGGCGAAACCCATTCTGAATGGCAGTAGAGATTCCCTCCACGCTGAAGCGCTACAAGCAAACAACAGAAGAAAGAAGAGAAAGAGAGAAAGTGGGACAGAACAGAATGAAAAGGAAATCAAATCACATCAACTGCAGCAAGAGGTAATCGAGGAAGAAGGAAGGGCTCTATTTACTCTATTTAGATCTAGGATTGACATACATCTTAGATGTGTTTCCAGACAAGTGGAAACTTGGTCAAACATGGTAAACTAAAGCTCAAACATGCTTGATTGATGCAAAAGAACCAATTAAGCAAGCAAAGTTGTGCTTGTTTACCATTTTTGATGTGATATGTATGTGCGATGATCAATGCTTATATGTTCAATCAAATCATATGTGAAGTGATCATGTCTGTTCAGAAGACTTGGATTAAACTGTTTGACTCAGATTACATTTACAATGTCTTGACGATGAACCTAGACAATTTGTTTGCATTGATGTTAATGAAAGGATGGGAAATGTTAAGAAAAAAAAAAAAAGTCTTATGGGTTTGAATTACGTCTTTAAATTCTGTCAACATTTATTCACCAAACAGATTGACTTCCATAGCAAGGGAAAAAAAATATTATGGAAGTCAATGGGGACCAGAAGAACATCTTTCAAAATGTATTTTATGTTCAGCGAAAGGATTGGAACAATCTTTAAAAATCCCTTTAAAAGTGTATTTTAAAAGTTTTCTTTCCACTGAAAAAAAAACACATTATGGAAAGCCAAACAGCCCAAAACTGACCAGTGCATGAAAAAACAATAGTTTTGCCTGTAGTGTCTTGCAGGGTAAATTTTGACCAACCTCAAGACAGAAAAAAACATAAATATTCTAATGACTCATGCTACTCACAGAAGACGGCAGCCTCTCTGATCCAGACACGTTCTTCACTTTCCTCTTCTTTCTCAGCATCTCTCGGTGGACCTTCTGCCGGTTCTGCACGTCTATGAGAACCGAGATGAAGCTGTTCTTCACCTCCTTCTCAAACTCCAGCTCATCCCTGATGGCCAGGTGCTGGATCAGCTCCTCTGAATAGCCGCGTATGGCCATCTCCACGTCCTCCAGCTCATCGTTCAACTCCAGCAAAGACATCAGCCTCACTCCTGCACAGAGAGACAGAGAGAGCACAGGCTCAGACACGCTTTCAGCAGCCTTGAACTTGGCCTCCAGAAGGACGTACTCACTTTCCTCGTAGATCTGGCTGCTGTGAGATCTCTGACTCTTCTGAGAGATGAACGTGAGGTCTGAGTGTGGACCGATCTGCTCCGATTCCATCTCTGGGGAGTCCTGCATGAGCTCCTCTATCTCCTCAATCACCTAAAAATTAAATTTTATTTTAGATATACAGTCAGATTAGATCAAAAATACAGTATAAACGGTACTATTGTGAAATATATTTGCCATGTAAAATACCTATTTCTATTTTAATGTATTTTAAAATGTAATTTATTCTTGTAATAGCAAAGCTGAATTTTCAGCAGCCATTACTCCAGTTTTTAAAACAAGATTTAATAATTTTATTTAAAGCTGCAGACCGTAATTTTTGGCATTCTAGTGGTTAATAAACAGAACTGCAAGAACATTCTAGCCAGAGCTACTTCTCTCTATTTAGTCTAAAATAGTCAGAATATAAAAACTTATTATACGTAGTGATTCAGGATAAGCCAAAAACATGATTTGGAAAATGGATTCATTATTATATAAATTTTGTCCACAAAAACACAAAAGGTTACAGGCTGCAGCTTTTAGTTTAAGTTTAATTTAAGTATTTCATCATTTTTTCTTGATACTTTCAGGGCTCTGTGTTTTATTTTTTTATAGAAGCCCGTTGTGGAATCAAAAACGTTTAGTGAATTTTTCTATCACAAATCAGACCTTGTCAAAATTGTTATATCTCACAATTCTGAGTTCCTATCTCACAACTCAGAAAAAAAAAACCCATCTGAGTTGTCAGATAAAAAGTTGCAACTACCTTTTTTTTTATTTTTTTATTCTGGTACAAAAACAGGCTTACATAATAATTTTTTTTTAATTCTTTTTTAATGCTTAAATTTCAGTAATCAAAAAGCATATTCATAATATAAATCACAAAACTTGAAAAATTGACCAAAAATTTCTAAGACTTTTTTTAAAAAAAATCCCCAAAATTCTTTGATTAATAGAAAGTTCAAAATAATTGAAACAGAAAACAGAAATCTTGTGACATTATTAATGTTTTTAAAGTCACTTTGTATCCTTGCTGAATAAAAGTATTAATTTATAAGTATTAGAAGTCTTAATAAAAGTGTTAATGTCTGTGTATTATTCTTGTACTATGTTGTTCATTTCTGTGCTGGATCTCAACTGTAAAGTGACCATGAGCTATGGAAATGCATTTTATAAATTATACTTATTAATATTACTAATTTCTTTATAAATATAATAAAATCTTTAATTCGACAGCTTTTAGTGTTAAAAAATAACAAAAACCTAAGATTACGAGAATATCGCTGTATTCATGTGAATCAATCCATTCAATTATACTGATTTCTTTGTGAAAATTCCACCACCCTCTCCGCAAAAAAACTTCTGTGGTGTCCAATCTTTCATTCCTCACGTGTATTTAATTAAAAACAACAATAAAACATTCTAAAGGTAGAATTGGGCTCCAACTTGTTAACAAGTGTTATACTGTTATCTTTCCTGAGGTAGGCTATGTAACATTAAGTGTCTATTCACAAGCTGTATATTCACGGTAAAATACAGTAAATGACTGGACATAATATTTAACATCTTCCAATCATTATTTGCATTGCGCCAGCCACCCAGTAATCCCAAATATTTTTCTGCTTTGTTGCCTTTAATGTAACAGCTCAGCTTTCAAATTCTGCCAATTTTATCACGAAATGCAAATTATAAATGTGTTTACAGCAAGATAGAAAAATCAAAGGAACATCAGAAGGCGAAATATTACGACTTTATTCTCGTAATCTTAGATTTTATTTACTTATTTATTTTTTTTATGTAGCACTAAAACGCCTTCATACTTTTATAACTGTTCAAACATTTGAGATCACTATTTGCTTGGGTAACATTTTACATTGTTTTCTGGTTATTTTTGACTTTACGGCTCTTTGAATGAACTGAATTTTCTGTTTTCTGGACTGGAGTGAGGAGTAAGGTGCAGTCGTCACCTGTTCAGCAGTGAGCAGCGGTTCATCATTGATACAGGACACGATGATGGAGTGCATGTCCATCTGCTCCCTCAGGTCCTCATCATCAGACAGATCCAGGTTCACACTCTCCATCTGCTGATGAAATGAGACAGAGTTAAGTGTTAATGTGATCTGAATGCTGTCATTGGGTGGATACGGGTTCTGGGCTGTAGACTCACCGGTCTGTCATCAATGCTCAGCGTTGAGAGGTGAAGTGAGCGGGCTTTAGACTGACTCCAGTCCACCGGCATGACATTGCCATAGTTATCTGTCAGAGCGTTCCAGATCCTGCATGGAGGCGAGAGAGTCTATAACCAAAACCCCACTCACACACAGAAGACAGTCTTTCTCACACAAAGAGCCAATAACCCTTAAAAAGCATGTAGCTATAAAAAGTTTTCAAGCTTATTCACATGTCTAATAGGTCAAAAAAACATTTAGTCACACTTAAAAATGTCTGAATGTCACTGCATTAAATATTTCAACTGAATTTATTTATTTATTTATTTGTTTGTTTTATAAAAACCTAGTAGATTAAGAAGAAAGTTTGGGAGGAAGGAACCAGGACTCCAAAGCCTGTCTCCTTGGGATGGTCCATATTTAAATAAATGAAAACAATGCATTCACTACCGTTCAGAAGTTTTGGGTTGGTCAAAATTGATAATGTTTTTGAAAGGAGTCTCTTCTGCTCACTACAGGCTGTATTTGTTTGATTTTAAAAATACAGTAAAAACAGTAATATTGTGAAATATTATTATTCCTACTTAAAATAGCTGTTTTTCATTTGAATGCCTGTTAAAATGTAACTGCATCAGCATCATTACTTTAGTCTTCAGTGTCACGTGATCTTTCTGAAATCATTCCAGTATGCTGATTTGCCGCTCTAGAAACATTATTATCAATGTTGTATTTTTGGAAAAGCCATGCTACTACTAGAATTATCGAAAGAACAGAAAGTTCAAAAGAACAGCATTTATTTGAAATAGAAATATTTTGTAACATTATAAATGTATTATAAATGTATTATATATATATATATATATATATATATATATATATTTTTTTTTTTCATTTAAAACAAATCTGACCCCAAACTTTTGAACGGTTGTGTACATGCATTCATACCTAAAAATTAATTTGACCAGATGTAATCAGATGTAATCCAGATGTAAAATATTAAAATAACACCTACAAACAAGTATCAAGTGACACCTGCAAACAGATGATGCTAGAACTAACTTTACTTTTCTGGACTATTTTTGCAAAAGAGTAGAATTCTTTTAAAAATGATTTTCATGCAGCTTTTTCAATGACAATGAAATGACAATAAAAATAAAAAGGACCACTGAAAAAAAGCACAGCTCTTTGTTGCCTTTTTTTCAGATCACATATTTTAGTAATCATTAATTCAAATCATTAATTTAAATTAGGTATCATTCAAAAGCTTAAACACTCAAAATTCATTTTGAAATTGGACATTGTGTTACCATGGAAACTGTAGTTTAAGCCTTCAAGTTGGCTCCTCCCCTAGTAGGCAGTGTCAAGTGTCATACACAAATCTTACTAAGATATTTTCTAATCAAAACTTATTAACAATGACAAAACACATATAGTTGGTTCTATAATGCAAGGTTCCATATTTGGTGTTTATTTTGTGATAGACATAATTTTGTGACAGAAATGTACTGTATACATTTGTGACAGGAAATCTCACAGGAACTCATTTTATGTGATATGGACTTCACATTTTGAACATAGTTAGACAGATGGCTTTATATTTTATAGCAATTTTAGTTTCCAAAATATTTTGTAAAATATTTATTTTATATAAAATAAAAAATGTTTGTAAACTTACTATAAAGTTTTTTACACTTTTTTTTTTAAATACATTTTTTACACTTTCATTTTTTTAAATGCTTTCACTTCTGCAATAATAATGTATCCATATAATTAAACTATTACTGTACAGCTGTTTCCTTCCTGTTCATGCCTGTATGCATGAGACACAGTAAACAACATCCTCAGTCACGTGACCTCCGCTGATGCACAGGAATTCTTCACACTAACCATTCCTAACCAGTTATAACTAATAATCAAACACTTAGCTATCAGCAAGGTATCATCTGTGAACACTGCACAAGATAAACCATGATGCATTACATTTTAAACCGTTAAAGCATCCTGTCATGCACTCATTAGTCGCCGTTACAGAATGTCTTCATTGGTCCAGTGATGAAAATAACAACCATGATTTATATTAATTACGCTAACGCATGCTTTTGTTTACTCACTCATCGCATTTTAGGGTCGTATCCTCATTTATCGGCGTCACTGGATTTATTGCGTCCGGGTTTGAGTCTATATTTTGGAAGCATAATTGTAACTTCTCGTCGAAGTGTCTGATCATGTCCTCCGTGGATGTGTAAGAGCTCGTCTCAAGCCCGTTCTCGGTGTCTGAAGTTCCATCCAGCAGCAGCGCCATCTCTTCAGCGTTCACATGGACCCGCTCCAGATGAATATCCCGTCCCGTTCCGCCTTTGAATTCGTTGAAATTTTGCCACTCATCATCATCTCGCCGCGCTGAAGGCTCCGCCATAACTGCAACTCGAGACAACTGCTCGGTTCGGACCAAATTACGAACCCTACTACGGCGAAAGCGTACCTCATGAATATTAATTAGAACATACTTGCAGTGAGTAGAAACCTTCTGAGTCCAGCTGCGTAGGCTAATTAATATTAATGTAGTTCATTTAACGTATACTTTGCAGCCAATTAGTTAAACCAAAGCCGCTTTGAAGGTATAATAATAATAAATAATCTCTGGTTAAACCCGTTGAATGAACCTCACGTTGCGTAATTAATATTGATGAGCGAATCCTTTACCATAGTAAGATTGTAAATCATAACGGTTCTTAAATATTTGATGGAAATGGATTATCAGTGATTGGAATATCAGTGTATGTAATTAATAATGCATCGAGGCATTTTAGTTTTATAAACATTTAAAATATTAAACATATACCGTAATACAGGATACGCCAAAAACACAGTTTGGAAAATGGATTCATGATGTACTTGCTTATTATAGAAATGTTGTACATTTAAAACACAAAAAGTGTAGTTTTTAGTTTGTTTAATTTAAGTTTTTAATAATTCTTGTTAAATTTCTTATCAAATTTTCTTGATACTTTTAAGGCTCTGTTTTTTGTTTTTATTTCCAGACTGCGTTTTATTTTTTATAGAAGCCCGTTTCAGCCATTAAATATAATAAAATGTGTCAAATAAATAACTATATTTAAATAACTAGTTTATCTACAGCAATAAAAATTGATCAATTGATCGTATTTATGCAATAATGAAGAAAAAAAAACTTAAACCCTGCATTTTTTTTTATGTCTAAATATGTTTTAGACAGAAGGTCAAGTTTCTACTGATGTCCGATTTGTAAATGAACCGTTCTTTTGTGTCGAATCTTTTCAATCAATCGTTTGAAACTGTTCACAAAACGATTCACGAATCGCATCGAGTCAGTCTGAGTAGTTGTCTAAATCACTGCACCGATAATCGTTGTATTTATTTATTTATTTATTTATTTGGTCCGCTTTGTAATGAGTCGTAAACCGTTTTGAATTAATGAATTTGAATTTGTGAATAAAAAAAAAAAAATAGCAGACCGTTTTTGTATGGCGGATTTAAATACGTCCAAAGCAATTTTAGGCAAATTATTTATACATTTTTAAATATCTGTTTATTAATTCATTTATTTTTGATGATAGTTACGTTTTTGACTGTATTATGATTACATTTTTGAATTTTAAGTTTTGTGTTTATTGAGGCGTGCTGTGCATTTCATTCAAGCCATAGAAGTACAGTATCTTGTGAGGCAGCAGCATCTTTCTGTCCTCAGCTCATGTTGTTGAAATGATTCGGTTCCGCCGAGCGGTGGCGCTCTAGTCACTCGACACCGACGCCTCAGCAGCGCGAAAGAAGAATCACCCGGAAGCGGCAGTGGCAGTGCTGAAAGCGGAAGTGCAAAAATGGAGGCAGCCGTGTTCATTTTATCCCTCGTCGACTGCTGTGCTTTAATATTCCTCTCCGTGTATTTCGTATCCTTTATGAACACTTCAGATGAATGAAGTTGTCTGTCAGTGATCGGGTCTCAGCAGGGTTTGTGGTTTTGTTCGTGTTCGCAGCAGCTGCAGCTGTGATTGCGGCCAGATGCGGATTGTTTAGGTTTTGTTTGTCATTCATGATGATTTATCTTTATAATGTGTGTTTTACCGCATTACCGTGTTTTAATAGAATATAATAGATTGACTGAAGCGCCGTATCTTCAGTGAAGTGTGAGATGACAGTGATTTCTCCTGTTAGGGGTTGAGGAGTGCTCATAATGCAGTGGCAGATTATATTATTGTTATTAATGATGATTAATGACCTGTATATTTCCCTAACTCCATGCTCAGATTATTACTCTGTCTGATTTGGAATGTGACTACATCAATGCTCGATCCTGCTGCTCCAAGTTAAACAAAGTAAGTCTGAATTGTGAGGTTGATGACAAATTTATTAGTCTATAATTGATTTATTCGAGAACAGGAGATATTTACAGATATGGACTGTGTGGTTCAGATCTAACAGCACAAATCTGAGTGTTGTTTTATTTTTTTGTTCCTAAACTTTGATCAAGTTAAATGCAGCATAGAAAGTGAATGTAAAAATGAGGATTCTGCACCAATCCTGTTTGATTGACCAAGTAAATAGGTCGTGTAATCATGTAAATTTGTGACATTGAATCATATGACTCTTTGTACAGACAGAATGTTCTCGTTTTAACTGAAGAACAGAGTGTTTTTCTCCAGTCATGCTGGAGAACATGATCATCAGGTTTTGCTCCGCTTAGGTGTTGCTCCTATTAATGCAAATGGCAGCTAGAAATCATAAAATTCATGATATGTTTTTACTCAAGCTGTTATGCCGATTAAACCATTTCAAATGGATTAGAAATTAATGCATAATAGAAAAAAATGTTCCAGACTTTTGGACCCTACTGTGTGTCTCAAATAGCTTGATTGTTTTAGATGCAAAACCAGGTAAATGTAAATTGAACTTGTATTACTTTATTATATTTTAAATTAGGGCTGCAAAATTAATCGAATTTGTAATTGTGATTACAATTACAGATGCCACAATTATGTAAACGTTCAAAGGCACAATTACACACACACACACACACACACACACACACACACACACACAAATCCACTTACATTATTCTGCTTTTTTCCTCATTGTTTTGATTTTTAAATTTGTAGTTTTTTTTTTTTTTTATTATTATATTTAAAGAGGAAACTATATATAAAATGTGGCATGCAGTTGCTTCACACAGTGGTATAAAGCTATTAAAAGCATCATTCAATGTAAATTGTGATCATTGTAATTAATAATCGCAGTTACAATTTCAAGGGAATAATCAACAATTATGATTTTTGTCAAATCGTGCAGCCCTATTTTAAAAGATTGTTAATTTATGATAATGAATGATATATCAGTTTTATGTTTTCATTATATTTTCATATGTGATTCTTAAGTTAACTTATGTTTTCATTAGATCATTAATTGTCAGTCGTTACAGAAAAGTTCATTTAATGTTATTAATAAAATGTCACATTTAAATTCACATTGAACTGGTTTTACATCTAGATTAGGTTATTTGAGACACATAAACCACTACTGAAATTTTCTACATCTAGAATAGATGTAGAAACAACCATTTCGATTTAAAAAAACATGTTTCTCTTTAATTTTATTTTAAGACTTTGTCTCCATTGAAGTTGTTACACCCTAATGTACATTTTTAATAGCATTAACAGATGGTTTATTATGTAACGATTGACAACGGAGCATATAATAAAACATAAAAATGTATAATTTTCCTTATAATAATAATAATAATAATGCGTTTCTTCAGTTAAGCTGAACTTTTTTCCCTGTAAGGACTGAAAAGGGCAACTATAAATGATATAATAAATTATTAATTGTTATTAATTTAAAGTTAATATTTAATAAAATATTTATAGTAATAATGAATAATAGTTTAATTAATAAAAATAATATATTACATATATATGTGATTCTTTATGTATTAATTGTAGTAATAACAGACATAACAGGTTTATGTGTAACATGTTTTTTATTTTTTTAAGTAATTTTAAGAGTGTTAAAGGTTACGTCTGCCAGAATTTCAGTATTTGAGCTTGACACCTGCCTATTTATTAAAATAAATAAATAAATAAAATAAAGTAAATATTGTAATTCTTTAAAATCAGGTTTTCAGTTCATTTTGCATTCCTAAATGACATGGAAACAGCAGAAATGTGATTTAAAATTTAAAATTTCCATTGTCAGAACAGATAAAACAGTGACACTTTACAATAGGGTTGACATGAACTAAGAATGAACAGTACTTCTACAGCATTCGAAGTACTTAAGGTTAATTCCAGCCTTTACTAATGCATTATTAAAATCACAAGTTGTGTTTGTTAACATTAGTTAATGCGCTGTGAACTGACATAAACAATGAACGACTGCATTTTTATTAACTAACATTAACAAATATGAATAAATACTGTAATGTATTGTTCATTGTTTATTTCTGTTAGTTAATACATTAACTAATGTTAACAAATGACACCTTATTGTAAAGTGTTACTGATAAAATCCACGTCAAATACTGTTGTAAATGAATGTAAATGAGCTGATGTTTTGTTGTGTCTGTGATGGTGTGATGATGTTGCTGTGGTTTGTGTTCAGTGGGTCATTCCTGAGATGATCGCTCAGGCTCTGGCCACAGTCCTGATGTTGGTCTCCATGCACTGGTTTGTGTTCCTGCTCAACTTACCTGTGGCATCATGGAACGTTTACAGGTGATTCAGCCCCGTCACACCTCGCACACACTATGTTTATATATAAACCCGAGGAATGCTCCAGCTAACGGTCATGAATACGTGTGAACAGATACGTGAAGGTTCCCATGGGGAACATGGGAGTGTACGACCCCACAGAGATTCACAACAGAGGCCAGCTTAAGTCCCACATGAAGGAGTCCATGATCAAACTGGGCTTCCACCTTCTCTGCTTCTTCATCTACCTGTACAGGTAAAAAACACTTGGCCTTATTCTGCTTATCTGCTTATACTGCAGCTTTTTCTGGCTATTAACCATCTGCTTTGGGTCACTTATATATGCATTTGAAAACAAACAAACCACCAATTTTATAACTTAAATCTGCTGTTAACAAAAAAGCTTCAGGGTCTCTATGCTTTAATATTTAAAAAGCAAAGAAATTACTATAAAACCAGTCTTAAGTAGCACAGGTATATTTGTAGCAATAGCCAACAACACATTGTATGGGTCAAAATGATCGATTTTTTTTTTTTTTATGCCAAAAATTATTAGGATATTAAGTATGGATCATGTTCCATGAGCATATTTTGTAAATTTCCTACTGTAAATATATCAACTTAATTTTTGATTAGTAGTATGTATTACTAAGAACTTTATTTAAACAACTTTAAAGGTGGTTTTTTTTGCACCCTCAGATTCCATATTTTTAAATGGTTGTATCTCGTTAAATATGGTCCTATCCTAACAAACCATACATCAATTTATTGCTTTTTTTATTCAGTTTTCAGAAGATGTATAAATCTCAATTTCAAAAAGTTGACCCTTATAACTGGTTTTGTGGTTCAGGGTCACATTTTACTGTTGTTCTGTGAAATAAAATAATAGTAATAATTGCATTTTAATTTACAGCAAAATAGTATTGCAATAGCAAAATGTCTTTAAGTAATAATAACATAAAAAAAAACATTTTAATAATAGTAGAATTACTATTATTATCAATATTTTATTGTTTATTATTAACAACAATAACAGCAATCATTTTATTTTTTACCATTTACTAAATATTTTATTATTTTTATGAATAATAACAGTAGTATTAGTTTTTATCAACAGTAATTATTAAATGTTTTTTTTTACTTTACAATAGCATAGTATTGCAATAGTAATATTTCTTTTTTTTATTCAGATTTATTTTTTAAACTAAATAATATTAACCTACATATTAAATAACACTTTTTATTATTGCTTTTTATTGTCATGATTATTGTTAACAACAATAATAATGATAATAGTTATTATATTTTTATTAAATACTCTTTTACATTATTGCACAATTTTATTTAAATAATAAAATTAAATATTTTGAACTTAATTATTACCAATAGCAACAATTATTGGTAGTAATAATAGTAAGAATAAGTATTACTATTAATAATTAATTAATTCATGATTGATTATTATTATTATTATTATATAGTCAGACTGAATAGGTGGAAAAAGAGTTTTTTGTTTTGTTTTTTTTTCCCCACGTTTGCATACAGCATTCAACAAAACTTAATCAAATCACGTAAAATCTAGAAATGATCTCCTTATGCATTTCAGTTTACAGGTGAAATGTTAACGAGCTGGTTGTGTTAAAGTTGAGTGTAAATAAAGTTTGTTATTTTTTTTCAGCATGATCCTGGCTCTCATCAACGACTGACCTGCGACCGTCTTCACAACACAAACTGCCAAATCATGAACTGGCCTTTACATTTTGTGAACGAACTCCATGCATCCCAATCAGAAGATCAGCACAGCTCTCCTCATCACATGCTCACTACTGACCCTCGGAAACGGCTCATCTGCTGACCACAGACCCCGATGAAGCGAGCGCCGCCACGTACGCTTTCCTCCCTTCGCGTCTCTGCACTTCACTTCGGTTTCTCAGCATCTTGCACTGCTTCTCAGGGCTGAAGCATCAAGACAATCGCACTGAATCACACAACGTCTGTTTGACCACGGCCAGCTCACACTCAAATGGAAGCTTGTTTCCACAAATGGAATAAAAGTGATAAAGGTAATTGTGACACTTTATCACACAATTCAGTTTTTTCTCTCACAAATCTGAGTTTTTCTTACTATTCAGACTTTTTCTTGCAGTTCTGAATTTTAAGAATAAACTCTGTTCTGAGAAAGAAGTCAGAATTGCGAGATACAGTAGGAATTTGTTTCAGAATTGCAAGGTTGAGAACTTGAGAACTTAGAATTATAAAAAGTCTGAATTTTGAGTTTATATCTCACAGTTCTTTTTCTCAGAATTGTGAGAAGCAAAGTCTGAATATATTTTGTAATTCTGAGTTTATATCAGAATTCACATCAGAGTTCATATTGTACGTTTCGGATGTTTTGTATGTCAGTTCTGAATTGCGAGATAAAAACAGAATAAACTTGCAATTCTGAGAAAATAATATGAATTGCAAGATGTATTCGGATTTTGTTTCAGAATTAGGCGATACAAACTCATAAAAAATAAAAATAAATGCAATTGCAGAACTTAGTTTATATCGAACAATTATATTCCGATTTATCGGAATTCAGAATTGTGATATGAATCATAACTCAGAAAAAAAAAAGTCGCAATTACCTTTTTCATTTATTTTTATCCTGTGGCAGAAACAAGATTTCATACATTCACCCTCAAAACTAAAATAAAAAAGTTTTACACAAAGAAAATGAAGCTTGTTTTAGGACCAAGAGTTTTGGCATTATGATTATGACAGCTGAGCACATTTTAACTTGCACTGTGTCATTACTGTAATGAGCATTTTTTTTTTTTTTTTTAATAATTCTTATTACACTCCATGCTTGTTTTGTTTTTTAAAATAAAATTTCAGTGGTACAACTATTACTGTGATGCACAAGTATTACCATTTAAATTTTTTGCAATTAATTTTTTTTTTTTTGCATTATAATAATGACAAATTAGAATCAAAATGTGCTTGCTTGTCATCTGAATGTCAGTGCAAGAGATCTCAATGGTTAGAAATGTATGCATCATTTTTCTTTTGATGAGCTGGACATGTTCTTGATTTTCTTCTTTATCCACTTGCACGCTTTTGTAAACATCCCGTCGCTGGAAGCGTTGTCTGTGTATGTGAACTTGTTTACAGCTGAACGGCTCATGACTCAAAGGAGCTGTAGAATAACCAGAACAAGCTCTAATATGTTCATCACAGCCTCTCTGATTCAGATCCGCTCTGAATCACATCTGAGCCATTTGATCAACTTCCTGCTAATGACATTTCAATGGCTTGTTTTTGAGCAGATATCATTGGTTTTGTGTCTCCTGCTTTTTATGTTCTAGAACGTGTCAGAATTTTATCAGATCAGACCACCTGATATTTGCTGATGTTAGAATGAAATTTCATCCTTGTAGGGGTGAATCTCACACAACCTGGACACCAAAATCACAAGAAATAAATTATATTTTGTTTAAAGAAACTGAAGGCAATGTTTAGAACCATTAAGATATTTTTAAATGTTATTTTAATGAAAATTAAGCACATTTCTCTTTCATTGTAATTCATTGAATTTAAATCATAAAGTATGTTTTGTATTTACATATCGTAGTATTTGCTGTGCTGCCTGTTGAGCTTAATTGTCTTGGAAATACTGTACAAAAAAATCAAAATGGTCCTTAAAAACAGGTGTCATTTTCTTTACGCAAAATTCTCTTCTCTGATTTTGAATTGAGTTTTTTTTTTTTTCTTTTTTTGAGAATTCACCCTTTGTTGAGGTTAATGAATGCTGGGTAAGCGGGTGTGGTTTTGTTCAAACACTACGCAGTGTCACATGATCTTCATTGAGTTTTATCAGTCAGTGTTCTGCATTGAATAGCCCTGTTCAATAGCTGTTCATGTCTCATCATTTGAGAGGGTTTGTTTGTAAGCGTGTGAGATCTGTGTCATCGGTTTTGTTTAGTTCTTTTGAAAATTTGCGTTTGTGGGGTTTATTAAATAAAAAGATGATCATAAACAAGCACAATTTTCACAGTTCATTTGTATTCAGTTTAATGCACATTATGCTTTGTGATATAGTTTTGTTCTAAAACTACATTTTGATTTGATGAGAGAAAATGGAAAACTACAGTTGCCAGAGGTTTGCTTCTGTAATACCGGCATTTTTAGTATTATTGAGATACTATTATATATATTTTTTATTGATTATTTTTACGTTTTTAAGGTTAGTTTTTGTTTGAAGATTTTCTGTTTTTATTTTAAAGCTCTAGTAATTTTTGTAATTTATTATTTTTATTATACAAACATTCATTTTTGATTCAGGTTTTAGTTTTAATATTGATTTAACAGTTTTTAGGAATGTTTTTATTTTAATTAATATTACAAAATGTTATTTTATTCAACAGTTCGTCTCATCTGCGTCATTGCAGCACCATTTTGGAGAGTATCCGATGGACGCAAACTGCTTACGTTGTTCTGTGTGAGCAGCACCACACGGATACGCTGTTTTCATTCACATTAAAGCATAAAGAACACAGATGATGTATCCGTGTGCTGCCCTTAAGGCTGGGACACACCAGTCCGACTTCAAACAACTAGTGGCGACAGAAGCCGAAGGTGTTGTTGCCCTGCGTCGACAGTGTCTGGACCAAAAAGCTGTGCTTGAACACACCGCACAGACTCTAGATCTTCTCTAGATATTCCAGATTCATTACATGTAAAAAAAAAAAATTTTTTTGTTTTAATTTTGATGATTTCAGCTTACAGCTCATGAAAGAGTATCTCAATAATTCACAATCTCAAAATATTAGAATATTTACATTTAAGTTTCATTAAATGTCCATCCCTACAGTATAAATTCCAGGTATCTCTTGCTTATTGAAACCACAATAATGGGGAAGACTGTTGACTTGGCAATGGTCCAGAAGAATTTACAGAGTGCTGTTTCAAAGCATATTAAATGCAAAGTTGACTAGAAGGAAGAATTTGGGTGAGAAAAGGTGCACAAGCAACAGGGATGACCGCAAGCTTGAGAAAACTGTCAAGCAAAGCTGATTCAAACACTTGGGGGAGCTTCACAAGGCGTATAATAAAGCTGGAGTCAGTGCGTCAACAGTCACCACGCTCAGACGTCTTCAAGAAAAGGGCCAAGCCACTTCTGAAACAGAAACATCAAAAGTATCTTACCTGGGCTAAGGAGAAAATGAACTGGACTGTTGCTCAGTGGTCCAAAGTCCTCTTTTCAGATAAATGTAAATTTTGCATTTCATGTTGAAATCATGGTCCCAGAGTCTGGAGGAAGAATGGGGAGACACAGAATCCAAGCTGTTTGAAGTCCAGTGTGAAGTTTCTGAAGTCAGTAATGATTTGGGGTGTCGTGACGTCTGCTGGTGTTGGTCTACTGTGTTTTATCAAGTCCAAAGTCAGTGCAGCCACTTTTGGAGCACTTTATGCTTCCATCTGCTGACAAGCTTTATGGAGACACTGATTTCCTTTTCCTGCAGGACTTTAGCACCTGCCCACAGTGCAAAAACCATATCCAGGTGGTTTGCTGACCATGATATTACTGTGCTTGATTGGCCAGCCAACATGCCTGACCTGTACTTTACTGATGCTGTAATTTGTGCTAGGAGCAAGTCATTTGCTGTAATTTGTGCTGCTGAGTGCATAATTTCTTTTCTTTTTTTTTTTTTTTGGCCTTTATTGTGATCGTACAGATCAGAATTAACAGGAAGTGAAGTGGGAGAGAGAGGGGGGGTGAGATCAGGAAAGGTCCTCGAGTTGGGATTCAAACACGGGACGCCCGGAGCGCAACGGCACTGTATGTATCAGCTTGATAGATCAGATCAGACCTGACCTTAGGAAATAATTTCATATTTTGAGATACTAGATTTTTGACTTTTTAATGATCTGTAAGCTCTAATTATCGAAATTAAAACAAAAAAAAAAAGATGTAGAAATGTTTTACTTTACATGTATTGAATCTAGAATATATGAAAGTTTCAGTTTTTTAAATAAGTTACAAATATTTGTCATTAAAAAGGAGAAACTGAAACCAGGATATACAAGATATACGCAGATATACAAAACGTAAACAAAAGCGGAGTTTGCTTACCATTTTGAACATCAGTTTTGTTAATAACTTTATTCATTTTAAGCGGTCATATTGTTATGAAAATATTCACATATTGGAAGACTTGGTAAGATCATGTAACATCAGAACAGTCTTCTGTTCGTGCCACCTTCGTTTACTTACTCGTTTTCAACAACATTCACTTCAATTCTCCAGCACTGACTCGCTAAACTGAACATCCAAACATAGTTCTCATTCGCGCCGATAGCCCCGTTGCGGATTCAACCTGTTGAATCAGACAAACTCCTGCTGTTGTGAGCCTGATGAAAGCCGATGTGTGGAACACACCAAACAAACTAGCCTGACAGACGCTGGCCGACGGCCTGATGGCTTTATGTTGTCCATCTTCTTTGACTGATGCACAGCCCAGAACATAGACCCTTTGTTTTGTGACACTGCGTTCACATTATTCTTCCTACAGGAGCTGCTGGATAACGCCCGTACCCCTTGCACGCTTAACATATGCATGGCAGCCATTGCATTAAACTATGCTCTTGTACGCTCACTGCTATGTGCCTCTAAGGTAAGGTGCTCTCTAGTCCGTTCAGGGCACACAGGTCATTACCCTCTCCGCTCTTACCTTGCACTTACTCTGTGCAGACTGTGGTCCGGGGTCTCGGAGTATATGCGGAGCTCTCTTAGCCAGTTTCAGCAATTAAAACAGCTTTTTGAGGCTGCAAAAAAATCAATCCCGCTGGATAGTGGATGCAATAGCACTAGCTCCTCTTTGGGTTTACAGTGTCCCATTAGAGTGAGAGGGGGTATGGACTCTTCATGGGCATGGTGAAGTGTCTATTGATAACATCTGTGCAGCAACTGGCTGGTCCTCGCTGTCTACCTTTGCCAGGTTTTATAGCTTGGACGTCTCTGCCCTTAAGGCACTGATTTTGTCACCTTAAAGGAGAAGTCCACTTCCAGAACAACAATTTATAGATAATGTACTCACCCCCTTGACATCCAAGATGTTCATGTGTTTCTTTCTACAGTCGTAAAGAAACTGTTTTTTTTTTTTTTGAGGAAAACATTTCAGGATTTTTCTTCATATAATGGACTGATATGGTGCCCCGAATTTGAACTTCCAAAATGCAGTTTAAATACGGCTTCAAGCGATCCCAAATGCGGTTGTAAACAATTTGCTTATCCAGCTAAACGATTGGTTATTTTCATAAAAACAATACAATTTATCTACAGGCAGTTCAGGCAGAGCACGACAAGACGAGCGTTTGAGATTAAAAAGTATTTAAATTATATTTTTTAATGAAAATAACCAATCGTTTCGCTGGATAAGATCATTCTTCCTCAGCTGGGATCGTTTACAACCGCATTTGGGATCGTTTGAAGCCGCATTTAAACTGCATTTTGGAAGTTCAAAATCGGGGTCCATATCAGTCCATTATATGGAGAAAAATCCTGAAATGTTCTCCTCAAAAAACAATTTCTTTACGACTGAAGAAAGAAAGACAAGAACATCTTGGATGACAAGGGGGTGAGTACATTACTGGAAATTGCTGTTCTGGAAGTGGACTTCTCCTTTAACCAGCCTATGACCCTAGTTGTGGTCGAGCCTGCTTTAGGGCATCATGACCTAAACCTCATAGTTTCTGAGTGAGTTGTAGTTCCACTCTAATATTAGCCCATGCAACCTATTACGGCAGTGGTTTTCAATCCTGGTCCTGGGGACCCACTGCTCTGCACATTTTTTATGTCTCCCCTATCTGACACACTCAGTTCAGCACATGGATCTCTCTCATAATGAGCTGATGATCTGAATCAGGTGTGTTAAACAAGGGAGACACACAAAATGTGCAGAGCAGTGGGTCTCCAGGACTGAAAAACACTGTATTACAGCCCTTAACCTTGAGTACCCTGCGGCTGGGCTCACAGGACGGGTTTCCATTTTGTGCTTTTAGCATGGTGCTTTTAAATTTCGTTCCACAAATGGTCAGCTAAACTGAAGCAATGAGAGTGAACCGTATCAATAAGGGAACGTGTCGACTACCAACGTAACCTCGGTTCCCTGAGATAATGTAAAAGAACATTGCATAGGTGGCTGTCGATGCTTGCCGCTCCTCAGTCAAAAGATTTTGATGAAATGGCATTCAGCATCAACTTACATTGGCAGATGGCTCTGCCTGTTTTGGCAGCCTAAAATGCCATTTGTTTGTGCATTTGCATAAACGTGATTCAGTCAGGCTTCAGTTTTTCAGAGAAACTGACTTTTCTCAAAGCTTCAACTAAACAAGGGGCGCCCAAACTTGGTCCTGGAGGGCTGGTGTCCTGCTGAGTTTAGCTCCAACCCTAATTAAACACAACTGAACCAACTAATCAAGCTCTTCCTAGGCATACTAGAAACGAGTTTGGGCACCCCTGAGCTAAACTGATGCAACGTTATCTCGGGGAACCCAGGATACGTTTGTAACCAAGACATTTTGTTAATGGTTTTAGTTTTGATTTAGTTTTAGCCAACTATAACTCTGACTAAACTCTCTTAAACAATCTTTAAAGTCATAAACATTCCAGTTTTTCTAACACCGGGGTACCCAAACTCAGTCCTGGAGAGTTTAGCTTCAACCTGCCTCAACACACCTCCCGGGACGTTTCTAGTATGCCTAGAAAAAGCTTGATTAGCTGGTTCAGGTGTGTCTAATTGGGGTTGGAGCTAAAGTCTGCGGGACACTGGCCCTCCAGGACCGAGTTTGGGCACCCCTGATCTAAAAGGTTCTTATTTGATGTCTTCAAGATGGATTCCAAATTATGACAGAAATTCCTTCAGCATTCCTTTCAGATCAACCACTCATCTAACAAAAGTGAGGACTTACTCCGGATAGTTTAAAACCCTGAATGCTTTATTGAAAGTATGTATACATAACACCTCTCCTACAGAACATTACATAATAGTACAATCACTTAGAATAATAACACACTGAAATGCAAAACAGATCCTCAGAACCTGACTGCAATAAACTTAGTCGTAGCCCAGAACTCCACCAGGGCGCTACTGTTACCGTCACCCCGCCTGTTACACCGCCTCAGAGCACAAGAAAGTCAAACTAAGACTGAAATGAAACACAAATATTCAGAAGGAAAGGAAAGTTCAGTTGCATAAACCAGAACGTACAACACCACGATTCGGTGAGATCTCGCATATGTGTGAGGGTGTTTCTGCATGCACCTGTTTTGTCTTTTCGTTTGTGCGCGTCACTCCTCGCTAACGGAACAGGTTCGGCTGGTCAGGGAGCAAATAACCTGTACAAGGAGTTTACCTGATGCAGGTGAGAAACGGTTAACATTTGTAAGGGAGGATACATGGCAAGAAATACACACACATATTTGTATATATATATATATATATATATATATATATATATATATATATATATATATATATATATATATATATATATATATATATATATATATATATATGTATATATATGTATATGTATATATATATATATATATATATATATATATATATTTATATATCTATAGATTCTTCATATATATGCATATGAAGAGCACATAATTACAGAATAAATCATAGTAGGTGAGTGATGACACTCTGAATACCTAAATCATTACGGGTACACCTGCGTGTACTAATGCGTCATATGGTACGAAAGTATAAGAAATTCACCAATAGAAAAAAAGCATTTAAGAGGCCACTTGCCAAGACATCCGTTATACGATAATACAAGGGAAAAAGCAATAAAGCAAAACAAATAATTCAACCCAAAATAAAAGCCAATAAAACTAAGAAAAGCTGATGAGCAATCATATACATGTCTGAAAAGCGTTTAAAAAAAAAAACATAAAACGTGAAGATGTGATCATACAAGAGGAAACGAGACCAAAGAGGAGGGAAAAAAACCCCAAAAAAACAAAAACAGACGAACATCATGGAAACTGAACTCGGAAACATATGGGAGTCCGTTCTGAAGTACTTACCGTGACAAAACCACTCGTCTCACACCGAGAGCCTGAACATTCACTGCAAAAATGACCTCGAGCACGTCACGAACACCTAACGAAGGCAAAGTACGCACGCTGAAGGCCCGTATTTACATGTGGAACGTGACATCAGCTCATTCGTGTGGCATTAGCATGCTGTGAGTCTTAGCGAGCCTAGCTTAGGGTGTCTTTGACCCCGTTTCCAAAAACAACCTGTTTTGTCCTGTCCTGTTATGCGTCTTTCTTCATAAATCTTACATCTCAAGACTAAAGAATAATAATCCATCATTTCCCGCTCTCAGAGTAAAGTACCATAAGCAATGAAAAATATTGGGGTCATGATTGGACTTTTTGAATCGAAATGAATATCTGTCTGTTAAAAAATGCCTGTAAATTCAGTCATTTAAAATAGTCATGAGGGAAACGAAAACAATATCTTATATCTCTGCTGGTGAAGACACTTACTTTCAAGCATACGAGGTGGCTAAAAGAAGTTCATGCTGAAAAATAAAGATATGATTTGTTCTCTCCGACACGTGCGAGAGTCTGCACATTTTTTTTGTCCCCTCGCCAAGTGAATATTGTACAGAACACAAAGCAAGCCTGAGGCCTTGATTCATTCACAATAATAAATTAAAGCTGTAATAAATAACGATCTGAGCGATGCTTGTCCGTGTGTGTGTGTGTGTTTGGGTGGGTGTGGCTTCAGGAGGCAGTCGTCCACTCAGGATGCAGTGTAGGGAAGAGGGGGAGGGGCTTGAGCCAAGGAGGGGCGTGTCCTCGGGCAAGGCGTGTAGCGTGTCTGTTTGGTGCCGCCACACGGATGTGAAGTCAGATGGTGAAGGGCAGCCGCCGGCTTCATGTGTCCGCTGCGCTGCAGGTGGGGATGTGAAATCGCCAGGAAAAAACATCCGTCTGCCGTTAGATTTACTTCATTTTTCATTCTTCATTCACAAAGTCTATAGTGTGTCTCACTGTATGTTTTCCAAAGTGGACATCTGCTCCAGAGTCAACATCAACTGTCCATGCTATAGCATTCTACAGGAGAACAGAAGCAGAGATACAGACCAAAACCACAACATTACAAACAAGCTCAGTTTAATTCCAGAGTCTGAATGAAATCCATTTGAATTCCAGAAGCATGTTTAAGACTATATGTGACGCGATCTAGGAAAACCCAACACGTGGTGAAATTTTACCTTTTTTAGGTTTTGATACCATATGAAAGCCATGGGTTCAAGCCCTTTCCAAAACCGTTTTTATTTTGTCCACAGCTTAAACGTAACCAAAGTTATGGCTATCTTAAGTCGGCTTCACTTTCACTTAGCGGGTTTAAAGAGAGCTGTCTGTCAAACGCTATACTGTATCATTAAACAAACAGACTAACGTCTGTTTTCCGTTGTTTATCGTGTGCATAGTCTCCGAACTTTTGACCAGCCCTTAGATAGCACGAATAATGCAGCCTACCTTGTAGTAAAAGCGAGCGCAGCGCAACTGTTTGCACACTGTGCATTTAACAGACTGTCATCTGACTCCTCTGTAGTAACTTCATCTGATCCTTCACCTCTGGATGTGAAATAGTCCATAATAACAGTGTTTCCCATTCATTAACTAGAGTGTGGCGGCTCGCCACAGTCTCATCTGTCCCGCCACAGTTTCATAATAAACCGAAAATATTTACGCAGTTACGCATTGTCACAATAGCATAATTTAATGGGCAGATGTTTACAATATTTCATTAGATTTGTAATGAGACGCGTTTGTAAACCTGTTTGCACTGAAGCTGGAGTTTTCCGCCAAAATAAAAGCTCTACTGCAGTTTCCATCAAAATAAAACCTCATAGGTTTATTTCTTGGAAGCAAGGACTAAAATTAACAGACATGCGCACAGAAAATACTGTACAAGCAGAGCAAGCGCGTTGTTTCGATGGCATTTTCCCCTCTATTTCACAAGCGCCACCTGCTGTCAGAGAGTGAAATTCAGTCTGTTGTTTTTGTTTTATGCAGGTTTTAGCATAGTTTCATGAAGCTTTAAAGTCAGACCATTCTGTTTTTGATTCAAATGTTGAAATGATACAGACAAATTTAAATTAAAAAATGCTTTGTTTGTATTGTGATTAAAATTCAGTGGTTGGTTCTTTGGTTCATTATTAAATATGTTTAGCTTTTGTAGTAGTACAACTGCAAAAACAGATTAATGGCCAGGAAAAAAAATATTTAGGGCTGATAAATTTTCTCAAATCACCAGCCATTGGCAGACGTGGCAAAACTAGTTTTAGGTCCTGCTTGCAAGTGTAGAAATTAGGACAAAAGTATTGTAATTTTCCTACAGAAGAATAAGGTAAAATAATATACCTGAAAAATACAAATTTTATTTCATTTACTTTACTTACTAATTACAAATAAGTATTTATTTACTAATTTATTTTACAGTGCAATTATTTTACAATATATGGCTATTCCTGTCATAGGAATAATAATATAAAATTATTATTATTATAATATTCTAATTTGTTTGGCTTCCAAATTGACCAGTGTGAGTGTACTTTGGACTGAGACACTATATCACAACTGACTGAGTTCCCTGTAAACTTTAAGAACAAGTCAATTCACCAGATTTCTTTCTTTGTTTAGTTTGTACACTGACCTGTTTTGGAGCTCTTAATTTTTAACTCTCAGAGTGCACCAGAGAGATGAATTTAACTTTAAAATGTACAAAATTTTCTCCTGGGGGGGCATGCCCCCCCACACCCCCCTAGTGGGACCGAGGTCCACCACCACAGTCTCACAAAATTCTGTGGGAAACACTGTAACATTCGACCTATTTTTCGATTTGCCTGTAAACGTCCCAGCGCGACATCCGACGGGTTTTCCCAGATCGCATCACATATTTAAGAGTTGCAAGATTGTATATATGAATCATAAAGTCCAGTTTAACCACAAAATAAAGTATTTTTTAATTCCATATTGAAATTCCATATTGGTTTCAGTTTTATCTGGTAGTTCTGAAAACTTCTACAGGAGTAAATAAAGATGTACAAATGTAATGAGTACGCTACCAAATCAATTTTTACCTCAAAGCTTCAATTTTAATTTCATGGCATTTCAGTTTTCGCTACAGTACTGAAAATAGACAGATACATATAAAAACGAGTATAATGAAAATCCTATTTACTGTTTATACCAGACACATTGTTAATTAGACATTTTTTAATGAAAAATATAAGTAAGGAATACTGGAGGGTGTGTATGCAACACGGTAACTGGGTAGCAGTGTTATTTTAGTATCATAATAACCCTGATGATACCATTATAGTTTTTGCTAATTTAAACCAGATTTTGTGTGAAGATGTTTTGTTTTTACTGTATGTTTAAAGTATTAGCAATTTTTTATCATTTTTATTAGCTGTCTATACCAAGGTTTCTCAAACTTTCTGGGGCCATTTTTTCCCCAAAGACCCTCTCACAATTATATCAGTGATTAAGCATACAGGTGCATCTCAATAAATTAGAATGTTGTTAAATGTGAGCAAAATATTCATCACAATTAAAAGAACCAAAGACTTAAACTACTTCAGTCTGTGTGCACTTATTTAATACACGAGTTTCACAATTTGAGTTGAATTACTGAAATAAATGAACTTTTCCACAACATTCTAATTTACTGAGATGCACCAGTATGTTTACTACAATTTATACTCTTAGATGACATTAAAAATTTTGTTTTTTCTGGATAATTTTTTTGTTGTCGTTTTAATAATTCAATTTTAATCATCTAAAATCATGTCTAAATCAACTGCATTTACAACATTTTCATAACTTTTATTATTTTTTTATAATAATATGGTCATGTGAAATGTTTTATTTTTAACTTTTTAAACGTTTTTTTAAAACAGTTTACTTTTACTTTTTTTTAATTCATAAATTAATACAAATTTATTATCAGAAAACGGTGATCAAATAAAGGCATACTACATGAATAATGAAACTTTTTAATTTCTTTTCATTTTAACATTTATAATAATAATAATAATTATTATTATTACTATTTCTAAGTACATTCTTCTGTACAACAGTAATATATTTCTGTCACAGGTTCAACCAAACTAGTTAAACCAATCCATATCATGATTTGAGTGATGAGTGTACTGCTTTTGAGTGTACTGATCTATTTGTTCAATCTATGATTCCGTCCAAATTTTCCACATAGCGGAAATCATAGCGCCCTATATTTATTTAGCAGACCCCTTGGGTATGGATCATGGACCACCAGTTTGAGAAACCCTAGTCTATACAGTTTATATTTTAATCTGTTTCGTTTTAACTACATTTAAGTTAAACTAAAGAAACTTTGGCAACTTGCTGAATAAATCTGTGCTAACACATTAGTAAAAATTTTAGGTTAACATAAGTGCATATTTTTAATCATATACAGTCAAATCAAAATTTACTTCAAAGAACTCAAGAGTTAAACTGTGTCAGAACAAATTCATCTTTATAATGTCAGATAACTTTGATAGAAAGGTATATAATGAATTATGTTGAATAGCTGTCAGCAACTAAATTTATGTACACAATTAGATATCAATTTAGGTTGACCAATGACCAAGCAATGCTTAATTTTGTTCAGTATGTAGTCTAAAAAGGTTGCATTAGCAATTAAAGAAAAAACACATGGTCAGGTCAATGTGTCTGAATAATTTTTGGTCCTATTAATATTACTATTGATATAAAGCAATATTAATATTACTATAAAGCAAAACATGGTCAGGTCTATGTGTCTGAATAATCTTTGGACCTAAATTTGTATCAGTTTTACTGGAAGTCCACTGTATGAAGAATTTTTGGGTATAATATGTCACAATTTACTTTATTTTGCTATCCTCACTTATGAGGATGAACTAAATGAACTAAAGTGTTCTGTACCCACTAGTAAAAAAAAAAAAAACATAAAAAATTCATTCAATTAAGGTTTTTCAGCTCATTTTACAATTTGTTTTTTGCCTTGGCTAGTTATTTTTAAATGGCCTAGTGCTGAATTTTTACACGCAGTACAAATATTTCACATAATCTGTCATATGAGCTCATAAAAACAGCATGCATTAGGAGACAATTAACAAAACGCTGTTTAAAGTTGTCCTATAGTTTACCAGTTGAATATTTTTAGATGGAGTTCAGTAGTTTCACGTTAACCACCCACTTACATCAATTCAGCAGCATTTTGACTGATGAAGAGGTTCGTACCCGTAAGCCCCTCGGTCTCCTGGGAGTCCAGAAAGGGTGCGGGACCCCAGACCCTCACGGTGCCGTCATCCGAGGCGCTGGCCATCAGGCCCGGCAGCACGGGGTTCCAGCTCACGCAGTTGACCGTGCGCGTGTGGCCCGTCAGCTCGGCGATGGGCAGCTCGCTACGCTTGTGCCAGATGTAAACTTTGTGATCTAGAGAGAACACACAGATCACAAACGCCATCAGATCTCTGCCAGACGCGTTCAGCCCGTTACACTGAGATGCAGACGTCCTTACCTTCACTGCCACTGGCAATAAAGTCTTCATTGTAGCCGCCAAAACAGGAGTGGATGGTGTAGAAGCCCTGAGTCACACCCTGGTACTTCCTGACTAATACCCGGTCCTGCAGGTCCCACAGATGAACTCCCTGAAGACAGGAACATACAGTGCTAAGACAAAATTATACTGCCACATGTTTTATTGCATGAGTAATTAGTCAAACATTCCTAGTAGGGATGAACAGTATTGGTAATTAGGATATAATTTACAAAAAGGTCCCATTAGTTACAGTTAATTAACAATGAGCACCGTTAAAGAGTGCAAGGATTTAAAGCGGCAGACAACAGCGGCATGTGCTTAGAAAAACCAGAATGATATTGTGCGCTAATGTGAAAAATAATATAGCTATCATTTTAGTGATATTTACAGTTACTCTTGGTTTAAACAGGTCTTTGCACTGTTTATTAATCTGTTAATGTTAGTTAAAAAGTTCTTTGTTACAGTCTAATTATGCATTTAAGTATTGAGTAATATTAATTAGCAATGTACTTACTACAGGGTTAGGATTAGGGTTTGGTTTAGTGTTAGCTGCATGTAATTATGCATAATTTACTGGTATTACTACAGTAGGTACATGTAACAAGGACTCTAAAATTAGTTCATGTTAGCTCACATCTACTAAATAACATTAACACATACAACCAGGGCCTAAAACAAATTTTTTGCCACGCCTGCCAATGGCCGGTGATGTGGTGCCCCGATTTTGAACTTCCAAAACGCAGTTTAAATGCGGCTTCAAACGATCCTAAATGCAGTTGTAAATTATCCCAGCCGATGAAGAAGGGTCTTATCTAGCGAAACGATCGGTTATTTTAATAAAAATAATACAATTTATATACTTTTTAATCTCAAGTGCTCGTCTTGTCTTATTCTGCCTGAACTCTGTGTATTCTGGTTCATGACAGTTAGGGTATGTTGAAAAACTCCAATCGTATTTTCTCCCTCACCTTTAAAAATCATTTAAAAATCATCGTCTTTGGAAAGTGAACATGCAAAGATCAAACACCCTTAACAAAAAAGGTAAAACAGCGATATAAGGCGATTTTGAAGTTGAGGGAGAAAATACGATACAAGTTTTTTGACATACCCTAACTGTCTTGAGCCATTTTTTGAAATGAAAATAACCGATTGTTTCGCTAGATAAGACCCTTCTTCCTCGGCTGGGATTGTTCACAACCGCATTTGTGATCATTTGAAGCTGCATTTAAACTACATTTTGGAAGTTCAAAATCAGGGCACCATATCAGTCCATTATATGGAGAAAAATCCTGAAGTGCAGCAATTGTTTCCATGTGAGTCTATTTTTGCTGTGCTGCACGTGCTAAAAAGCAACAGAACGTTGTTTGTGGTAAAAATGAACATGGATTAACACTGAAATGTAGCAATTTCACAATATATAGATACAATTAAAGTCTACTGTGTTTCAGTCAACACATGGCTTTTCGCTAGGTTTAAAACAAGGAATTGTGCACTTTTAGATAAACAAGGCAACATAATGCACTTGTGGAGGTAGAACAACAAAGTTTTGCACAAAGGAATTCTTAAGTGAAATTTGTTAATATATATCCTACAATATTTTTTTTTCCAGTTTAAGCATTTCATTTTATATGCTTGCTAATTTAAACTGTATTGTATGCATTGCATTTATTTTCAAATTTTTCTTGCATTATAACAACATTAAAGGTCCACAGAATGCCTTGAAACACGCAACGTTATTCTATGTGGTGACATAATTTCAACTGAAACAGGAAAACAGGGCAGGACATAATCGAGCAGCCACACCCCCTTTTTAAATTAGCCAATAGCGTTTCATTTATATCTGCTCAGGCCAGAGCCGTTGAGCCGCATTTGACAGCCACAGTCTAAATGATTACCCCCTAGATTCAATATGAAACTCTTACTAAAACAAAATAGTGATCATAATCATGTTGCGGCTGTGTAGTTTTAAAAATGTTTAATATATGTCGATTCGCGGATATGATCCATTCTGTGCGACTGCATCTCTGGACTGTGCGCGCTGCCGCCGTTCTTGTGACATAACGTGAAACCAGACCTCATTTGCCCCAATCGAAAGCATATTTACACTGTCTGAATTGTTCCCTGTCGCCTCCATTGTGCACTACATGCCATTCACCATACAGAAAATACTTACACTGTGAACAAGTGACTGATCTCAGCCCCAGCTTCAGTGTCTATTTATAGTATAGGGGGCCGGGACGCTTTGGACTCTAGAGAGCATTTGATGCGACAGAAAGTTTGATGAGAAGCTGAAGTGTGGGGTGATGTCATCAAAATCGCTGATTCATATTGGTGGAAGTGAGATACTGTAAGTTTTAAATGCTCATATCTTGTAAACGCAAATTTTGTCTGTGTTTTGGAGCACACTAGCTTATAGATAACCTTAAGGTTAACATATTCATACTAAAAGCCAAAAAATGTTGATTTCATGGGGACTTTAACAACAGTGACGAAATACAGTGGTGGCCAAAATGATTAGAGCACTAGTTTTTTTACCAGCTAAAAAAAAAGATTTTTTGCTGCCAGTAGCAAACATCAGTTTACATTTCCAAACAGTCATTTTGCCATTAGTTGTAATAATCCAGCGAAACTTTTGTTTGCACAAGGAGTCTGACAACAGCCAGTGCTCCACTTAGAGATCTGCCAGAGATCATTATCCAGTCTGTCTGAAATTGATGTAAACAAACAGAAGCAAACAGAGACAGACTAAATCCAGAAGAACTGTGGCAACGTCTTCAAGATACTTTAAGAGACCTACCCGCATAGAAAAACTTGAAAAACTGTGTGCAAGTGCACCTAGGGCAAAAGCCCCTTTAATCCAAAGAACAGTCATAACAAATGTTGATTCATTTAGTTAAAAGAAGTTAATTGATAAATGGAATCTTTTTATGACATTATTTTTGCCAGCATCCTCATTTTACAGCATTTTTACACAAGTGCCTAAAACTTTTAACAATACTGTAGCTTTGCAGGTAGGTTTCTTGAAGCATCTTGGAGACACTGCCACAGTTCCTCTGGATTTAGTCAGTCAGTTTGTTCTGTTTCTTCGTGTCATTCCATGATGACTGGATAACGATGAGATCAGGTCTCTGTGTGGAGCACTGGCTGTTGTCAGATCTCACTGGACTATTACATTTAATGGCAAAATGAATGTTTGGAAATGTATACTGATATTTCCTACTGACAAACTACAGCAAAAGATAGAAAAAAACATTTTTTGGCTTGTGAAAATACTAGTGTCCTAATAATTTTGGCCTACTTAACTACATTGTACTATTGAAGCCAATGCAGTTTCGAGTGTTTCTGTACGATGTTGGTACAAGTGAGAACAAGTTTACAAGTTGCAATTATGAGTTCTATAAGGATGTCAGCACTTCTTATGAGTTGAAATCATAATTATGGTGATTCTGACATGGCATGAACACACCTTTAATTTAGAACTTTATGGAATTACACCACAAGTTCAGATTTACATAACAAATCGGTAAGTCTGGCATTAGTACAAAACAAACCCTTCGCATTATGAAACACTTAAGTTAAAAACAAAGAACTGAAAACAGTTCGTCCAGCGGTGTTTTCACACTCACCTGAGTTGCGACATTTAACAGAGCTAATCGTCCATTCTTTGACACGGTGAAGGACATTATAGGGTGGTCCTCTTGAACTCTGTGAGAGATGACAACCAAACACATCCACATAATTCATACAGCCACTTTCAGAAAAGCCATAACAGTATCTATGAGTGATATGATAATGCAGTCAACATACATGTTCCTGTCAGTCAGATCTTCAAAGTTGTATCCACGTATGCGCTGGTGTGTATCAGAGGCCAGCACTGTCCTACCGTCACTCAGACACCACAGACACTGAACACGAACACCCTCCCACGAGTCCAGCAGGTTTCCGTCCAGATCCTGATCAATAACATTAACACGCCATCATTCACCATCACTTATCAATGTGTGCATTAAAATGCACCATACTTCTTAATGGGTGAATCTCCACATGTCTGTCAAGACACACATACAAAAGTAAAAATGTTTGGGGTCAGTAAGATTACAAAAAAAATAAAAAAATAAAATAATAATTAATACTTCTGCTCACCAAGGATGCTTTAAATTGATCCAAAGTGACAGTAAAGACATTTATAATGTTTCAAAAAATTCTGTTTATTTTGAACTTTATATTCAAAGAAAATGTTGCTTAAACAGAAAATCAGCATATTAGAATGATTTCTGAAGGATCATGTGATTAAAGACTGGAGTAATGATGCTGAAAATGCAGCTTTGCATCACATAAACACATTATATAGTAATATATATTCACATAGAAAATGGTTATTTTAAATTATAATAAATGTTCATCATATTTATGCTTTTACTGTATTGTTAATCAAATACACTGCCACTCAAAAGTCTTGGATCAGTAAGAATTGTAATGTTTTTTAAAGAAGTCTCTTATGCTCATCAAGGCTGCATTGATTTGATCGAAAATACAGAAATAAAACAGTAATATTGCAAACTGTTATTACAAAATAAAATAATGGCTTTTATTTTAATATATTTTAAAATATAATTTATTCCTGTGATGCAAAGCTGAATTTTCATCAGCTGTTACTGCAGTCTTCAGTGTCACACGATCCTTCAGAAATCATTTTAATATGAAAAACAGTTGTGCTGCTTAATAATTTTTTTTTTTTTTGGAATCTGTGATACTTTTTTCAGGATTCTTTGATCAATAAAAGGTTAAAAAGAACAGCATTTATTTAAAATAGAAAGGTTTTCTAACAATATACACTACTGTTCAAAAGTTTGGGGTCAGTTTTTTTGAAAGAAATGAATAATTTTATTCACCAAGGATGTGTTAAATTAATAAAACTTGATAGCATAGATTTACATTGTTAGAAAAGATTTATATTTTGAATAAATGCGGTTCTTTTTAACTTGTGAATAACAAGTTAAAAAGAACAGCATTTATTCAAAATATAAATATTTCAAAGAATCCTGAAAGTAAGAAATCACAGGTTCCAAAAAATATTTGGCAGCACAACTGTTTTTTTTTTTTAAAAAAAACCTTCTTTTTAGAAACATCACAAAAAACTTTTGAACAGCATAGCATAGTATATATATATATATATATATATATATATATTTTTTTTTTTAATATTAATAATCTAATATATATAATTTTTTTTATTTATTTAGAATTCATTTGTAATGAATTTTGACATTATTAATGATAATTAAGCATATTTTAGATAATTAAAGATAATTAAGATAATGCACAGAAATTTCACCTTTTTATTTAAAAAAAAAATCCAAGTAGTTGTATTGGTTTCACTGAATTGAAAGCAAGCTGTTTTGAATAAAAATTATAATAATTGTGTTTGTTTAATCATTAATTAGGAAGACATTTTTTTTTTCTTGGAAAAGAGTATATTGTGCAAAACTGTGGATTAAAAAAAAAATGGGTAACACTTTACAATAAAGTTCATTAGTTAAAGACATTAGTTAACAAACTAAGAATGAACAATACTTCTACAGCATTTATTAATCTAAGTTAATTAGTTTCAACATTTACTAATGCATTATTAAAAAAAAACGTTAACAATGAACAACTGTATTTTTATTAGCTAACATTACCAAAGAGTAATAAATAGTGTCATAAATGTATTGTTCATCATTTGTTCACGTTAGTTAATACATTATGACTTCTTACTTTTTTCTTTTTGATCTAAAGGCTGAAATATGACCCGGACATTTGCTAACGAGATTCACCCAATTATATGTGAGAACTCTGTAACTGTACAGCGGCACTTACACACTGGTAGAACTGGCCTCTCTGACCTCCGGTAACGAAACGCTTGCCGTCTGGATTCCAGGCCACGCTGGTCAGGCTGTCCTCATGGGACTGGCTCATTTTGGTTCTCAGTTCCCCTGTCTGGATAAACAGAGAGGCGAATTAAACGCGAGACGAGCCGGTGGAAAGAATCTGAGCGCTGACTGTGGGTCAGCGGTGTCTAAGCGGGCCAGACCCTCACCTGAACGTTCCACAGCCAGAGCTCGGAGCAGTCGTCCGGGCCGCACGCTATCAGATACGTGTCATCGGGGCTCCAGGCCAGATAGGAAACCCCATAGGCATGACCCTCCAAAGTCTTCAGCTGCTTGAGCTGGTGAGTGTCCTGTCAAAACACCACAGATCATCAGACTCTGGGATCATGAGTGAAACTACTGATTACACATTATTTACACAATAGCAATAAATTATTCATAAATCATACATTCAATCAGTATGGTACAAGATTATCCTAGTAAAATCAATGTGATAAACAAGAGTAATCTAAAAGTAATCAAAAAAGTAGTCAGACTGCATTACCTTAAATGTGTAGTGTAATGGATTACGCTACTGATTACTATTTTTGTCACGTAATTTGGAATCACTAACAGACTACAATTTGTCAGTAATCTACCCAGCACTGGTTATTTCATGGCAATGAGGGAAAGGTCACTCACAGGGTCAACCTGCCATATAATGACTGTTGTGTCTTTGGATCCCGAGGCCAGTTTGGTGCCGTCGTTGGAGAATTTACAGAACCAGACTTCATTGCAGTGCTCTGTCAAGATCTGCTGGGTGTAGCAGGGGAACTGTTTCCTGAAGATAACAGTCAATGCGTTTTAGAGTCGAACTTGTACTTGAACTTGCATTCATTAAAGAACCTATATTAGACTATTCTCACATATATGTAGGGTTGGGTATTCTTCAAGAATTTTCGATAACGATGCCGATACTGATACCTTGACTTCGATACCGGTTCCAATTTTATTAAATCAATTTTAACAAGATTTTTTTTCCCGCTTATTGACGTTTCTACAGGTTCAAAGTCTCCTGAGCCAAGGAATAAAATATATCCAACACAATAAATCAGTGAAAATAATTTTAATAAAGCTCAAACGTTTTCAGTTCACTCGTTAGGCTACATTCACACTAGTGCATGTTCGTTTTAAAATGCATAGCTCAGACAGAATCATAATTTCTATTTATTTTCCACTAATTTACTGACAAGCACTAGCACCTTCCAGCGCCGTCTGCCGGTATGTATAAAGTTATATACCTTCTCTCTTTTGCAGTCGCTCTTCTGACTTAGAGGACATAACATATTTCAACAACATTACTTGACCTAAACACACATTAGATGGCAAATGGAAGTTATTACAAACACTCGCTGGTGGTTTAAAATGAGTTACGCACACTTCCGGTTGTGTAGTGTGGACAGAGATCTTTTCTAAAATGCCAGTATGGATGAGGATCGTTTTAATTTTTTAAACAAAAACCTTACATCTAAGGGGGTTGTGGTGCTTTCACACTACAGCCTCATGTGTGAGCCACATCTCTGAGTGTAACAGATGTAAACTAGCAGGTGTGTTTGACTTTGTCACGGCTCTGCGCAGGACCAAGCGAGCTATAGAGAGCAGACTGCTTCTTATGCTTTCGGATCGCTCTTGCGGATGTCAAACACCAGTCGATCTGTACGGCGCCGCTTCTAGTCGAACACACCTAGTGCTGCAGGCTTATTGGTACACTGACGTTGACGAGACTAACCCCTTAGGTATCGAGGCATTTCGGTTGGTGCCTAAAAAGTATCGAACCCGATACCCAGCCTTACATATATGAGAAAAAAAATACAGACACTGCAGGTGCAGTGACCACTGCTCTGAAATTTCACTAATTTTGGTATTAGAGGACAAACATATACACTGTTGCCACGTTAAAATCTGTGTAAAACATGAAATATAATGCGCATATTAAATGTGTGTTCTGAGTTTGTCACACCCCAGAAAAATGTGTTATTAACCACACAGCCAAATTTGAATGATAAAAAACCTGCCAAGTAAATAAAATAGGGCATCAAAATCTTGCAAAAAAAAAAAAAAATGCAGTATTTTCTGCTCTCAAATGGTGAGTCATTCTATATTCACTCATTTGAGGTTATTCTGTAGGGGAGCACATCTGCATAGAAAATAGCTGAATATGACTACTCTGAAGACTTTTAGCACTGAACAATTTGGGGGAAAAACCTTGGGAACTCTCTTTACAAGAACTAACTTAAACCTCTTTTAATAAAGCTGTGGTACCACTTCAATTTGAGCATGCAAAATCTCCTCAGATGCTGCAACGATCGTAATGAAGTAGCTGTTTTAAAGTTCAACACATAACTAACAATACATCTAAAATGTAAAAACATACAATCTTTTTTTAATGGATTTAATATGACTAAAATAATTATTTTTTTATTGTGAAAAAATTTATTTAATTAGGTATTTAATAAAAATAATTATATAAAATAATTAAAATAATTATTTTATAGCATTTTAACTGTGAAATTACAGGACCAATATTTACATCTTGACTTTTTAGTTTTCAAAGGGTAAACAATCAAGTGTTTTTTTGTTTTTTTTTTTCATCTTAAAGCTTCTCCTCTGTCAGCAACTAGTTTATAAATGCTTCTCATTAAAAATCTTGCTAAATGATCCCAAATGCATGCTCTAAGCAACCCATTCACACAGCACTTGCTGACAAGAAGCAGATGTGAAGCAGCATTTACTTCACTGAGCTGTTTTGAGACGCCAAATTGCATGCGTGTAAATGAAAACAGCACCACACTTCAGTCTAAGGGTGTGTTCACACTTGTCATGTTTGGTTTGGCTTTGTAATTCAATAAATCAGTATAAGCCATATCATGATTACGGTCGCCTGTCAGTCAGTAACTGCTATTATTGATATCCCTACTGCCTACCTAGACAAATTGTTTCAGTCCAAAAAATGCACACTTATAAGACACCTTGTTGTGGCTGAATTCTGAAACCCAAAAATCCTTTTTTTGTGGAAAATTTAATCATAAATATACTTTATGCATACTTTCATAGAGTTATGAAACACTCTGATTCACTTAAAAAAATAGAGCTTGCTTAACTAGAAGCCATTTGTGTTCAGCAGAGGGTCAAAGTTCTTCATTCTGAATATTACAGCATAAATCAAAGTTATTATAGTTAATTAAAAGTAAAATCATTACAAATTTCTGTTACATGAAATGAAATAAATATCAACTAAAATAAATCAGCTAGTTGCAAACACAGCATTTCTCATTGTTTAGTTCAACGTTAAATATGAAAATAATTAAAAATGATGAATAAAAATTGATAAAAACTATACAGACATACACTCAACTAAAAAGACAAACATACCCCCTAGTGAAAAACAAATATACTAAAATGTATTTAAAATACAATTATTTCATGCCAAGTATACTACAAATACATTTACATATTATGTACTTAAAATACCTTGCAATTGTATACTAAACTGGTATATTTAAAGTCTGCTAAATTGGAACAGCTAATTTGGTACTTAATGCACTTTAATTGTGCTAAAGTAATGCTGAAGTTCAACCAAAGATATATTTAAGTATATCTGATTGTGCTAGAGTGGAACTATTGCAAGTGTACTTTAGGTACACTCTAAACATTTTGCATTTAAAGAACGATGTTATTTAAAGATCATCAATAGTGACATTAAAATATATTTTAGGCTTAATATTAAAAAAAGGTGCATTGTGCACATGCAGTACTCCAAATAAAGTTTAATTACATTATTATTTTTTGTCAAAATCTGCTCTGCAAATATCATCTTGTTCTGGTCGATGTTGCTTTAAATGTTAATGAGCTCTGCTCGCCCCGCCCCTCCCTTCTCTTTGTGGAGTGACGAGCCTGTTTACTTTAGCCGCATTTAGCTGCTTAACTTGCTGACTAGCACGTTATTAGGAAATGCGATCGCAAAGATTCATAAAAAAACCCTTATACTGGATCACAAATGATTTGCGCAAACATAGACGGATATATGTAGATCGGGAGGCGCATTCCCTTCACAAACAAACCCAATCCATTGCATCTTCAGCGGCTCAGATGTCGGGAGTAAATGACAACCACTATGTTCATTATTACATCCAACAACACAACACCTCAATCGCTCAATCGGAGATATTCTTGTCTTGTCGGTCGGACAATGGCGGTGGGACTGTTACAGCTGATTTAGGGCAGGTCTGAGGTAAGACGCTCATGTCAATCAACTATCGTGGGAGTGGGCTCTGTGGGTGTGACGGCACACCGACAGGCATCTGAGAATGGCTCGATTTGAAAAAGGGGATATTATTTTTACAAAATAATTAAAAACCACTGCATGGATTTTTATCATTATAGGGTAGATTTGTACATACACTGCCAACACACATTAATGTTCAAACAACATGTAAAAGTGAACTTTGCATCCGATGACTCCTCTAATGCTTTATTCTCCATGACCATATTCTAGATCCCTTAATCCTACTCCATACCTGAACATAACAATTACCTTATTTACTATGAATAAGCAGCAAATTAGGAGTTTACTGAAGGGAAAACTCTTAGTTAATAGTGAATATGTGCTCCCTAATCTACAGTGTTACCAAATATTAAAATAATACTAGTTGCCAGCAAAACAACTCACTAGAGTTTGGAACAGAACTCACATCTGATCTTGTTCTTATCATTCGCATAAACACTGACAATATAAATTCAACAAACTGTACCTGCTGCACACGTGGTCTATGAGCAGAGACACATTGTCCAGTCCACTGTCCAGTTTGGTGTTGTGGTAGAGACAGCGATCTCTCTGCAGCTCCACTGCCTGACGCAACAGCGTCTGCAGACGACGAGGCGGCAGCATCACAGACGGGGGCAGATACGCTGTATGAGAGACATGAGAGACAGACACAGAGATGGAGCAGAGAGGTCGCGAAGGGTTAGACTCAGTTTCATCTGAATTCAGCCAACACAGGACATCAAGTGAAATTCACATCTTGCACTTGAGACTACGCCGGTCCGTCACGTTCGTTAGGTTACCACCCGAATTCAATTCATCTCCTGAATTGGCTGAACTGAAATAGAACTGACCCGAACCCTAGTTGAAAAAAAAAATTACATGAAACTGTACAAAAGAAAACAAAAGAAGGGATGAAGAGAGGAACAGTGAACAGAAATAATATAAAAGTGAATAATAATGTTTACATAATAATTCTCAGATTGAGAATTAGTTCTGTGCAGTACATGTTCATACCCTTATCATATGTCAAGTAATTAAAAAAAAGCATGTAAAAAACAAAGTGTTTTTTTAAATAAGCTTTGTCAAGGACTAGATCTTCTAGCGGAAGCAAGCAGCTTCTAGCAGCTTAATGAATTTACTAAATAAATAAAACATTTTTTGTGTATCTATCAACTTGTTAATATAGTCACAATATAGCACAGCTATTCCTTATCACTTAAATGTAATTAATTATATTAAAATATAGAAATACAGTCTTATTACAATTAAATAAACAGTGGAGTGAATTTCAAATAATTTAATTAAAATAAATTAAGCAATTAAAGCAATCGTTGACATTTTGTCATGAAAAAAAAAAAAAAATGGTATGGGAATTTAAGATACACTCTACCAGATTTTTAATGTTTTTTAACAGAAGTCTCTTCTGCTCACCAAGTCTGAATTTATTTGATCCAAAGTACAACAAAAACATCAAAATTTTGAAATATTTTTGCTATTTAAAATAACTGTTTTCTATTTGAATAGATTTTAAAATGTAATTTTTTTCCTGTGATTGCAAAGCTGAATTTTTAGCATCATTACTCCAGTCACTGATCCTTCAGAAATCATTCTGATATTCTGATTTGCTGCTAAGAGCTGCTAAACATATTATTATTATTATTATTATTATTGTTGTTGTTGTTGTTGTTGAAAACACCCAAGTATAAAGTTTTCAAGTTTCTTTGATGAATAGAAAGTTCAGAACTATCTGAAATTGAAATCTTTTGTAACATGTCTTTATCATTACTTTAAATTTAAAGCATCATTGCTAAATAAAAGCATTAATTTCTAAAATTATACAGATTTCAAGCTTTTGAATGGTATAGTGTATAAATGTTACAAAAGCTGTTCATTTCAGATAAATGCTGATCTTTTTTCTATTTAAAGAATCCTGAAAAAAGTACTCAACTGTTTTAAATATGGATAATAATAATAATAATAATAATAATAATAATAACAATAAATATTTATTGAACGGCAAAACAGCATATTAGAATGATTTCTGAAGGATCATGTGACACTGAAGACTTTAGTAATGATGCTAAAAATTCACAGTTGAAATCACAGGAATAAATTGCATTTTAAAATATATTCAAATAGAAAGCAGTTATTTTAAAGAGTAAAAATATTTCACAATATTACTGCTTTTGTTGTATTTTAGAACAATTAAATGCCAGCTTGGTGAGCAGAAGAGACTTCTTTAAAGAAACATTAAAAATCTTACTGTTCAACGGGTTGACTGTAATACTTTCTTCATTTTTATTTTCACTTATTTTCATTATTAATTGAAATGTTTTAAGCAAAACACTGACATGGACATATTGTATTACAATAATTGTGACCCAGAGAGGATTTCCTTTTTCCAGAATTAAAACCTATAGCCTTTTTTCACAAAATATTTTTTGTACTTTATGACACCATTTTGTTGCATTTGTTGTGTTCCCACTCAAAAATCAGCCTACAAAATTATTACCAAATATTGGACTATTAATTCAGTTTTCTTTTTATTAACACAGATTTTGTATTTCTTTTTGTAACGAACTGATCATAGGCCTTTAGTGAATATTAACAAAATAATATGGAAATGTTGTTTTTTAAACTAAAAAATTAAGATTTATAATCTTAGATCAATAAGGCCTGTCATCAATCAGTTAAAAAATAAATACAAAATCTGTGCTAACTAAAAGATGACAAGATGATTTAAAAAAAAAAGTTTGTTTATATATATATATATATATATATAAGGTCTGTCATTTTTGACTGAGAACAGGTTTTTCCTGTCCCCAGTATTGCATCCATCCTGTCTTTTACAATATCCCTCTAACTAACAATAGTTCCTGAATGACATCATCCTCCAGGAAGTGACATTAACAGCACAAACATCAGTAAGGTTTAGCAGTGAATCTGATCAATTCTGTGATGCTTTGTGGAATTAGTTGTTAAAACATCCTGTTTGCTCAAATTACATAAATCAGTAAGATAGCAACATTCAAAATTAACCTCAACATCCTGCTTCAGCTCTTTGTTTCACTCCTAATAGGAAACATGTTTATGTTCTTTCTACTGTGTAATAATCAAATCATTAACAAATAAAATAATATGATCAAGTGTCTAAGCTTGATCACAGAATATTTCTGAAAGTCTGCTTTAACCATTTAATAATATTTCCCTTAAATTACCACACAAGCATATTTCTTTATGATCATAGCAGGACGACAGGATTGAACCGTATGCGTTTATGTGAACTCACTCTGCAGCTTGTCGAGGAGTTTGGAACGTGACGCCGTCCCTTTCCCTTCCCACTCAGCTTTAGCACGCAGGTCATCGGGATGACTGCACATCAGGTACCTACAGCAGAAACACAAACAGACAGCATCATCAACAACAGGCCTTCGACTGCACAGTGGATTGCAAAATCTGAATCCTTTCTACACACCGACAAAACAAGGCTGGAGCCACAGAGCTATTAAACTTCAATTAAAGTCGTATGCCTCATTTGTTAGTCACTGTGGAGCATAAATTAAAGTGTTCATTAGATTAGATGACACGTGGGACACAGAAAGTTTAAATTCTCAATCTGCATTAACATTCTGCAAATCATATTAATCATATCATGATTACATGCTCCTACTATTCTCACTGAGAAAGTGTTATTTTGGTATAATTGATAACCTATGATACTTTTTAATATTTTGAATTATATTTTTTAAAATATATTTTCTGTTTTCTATGGAAGCATGTTTCCGCCACTGAATAAAAAATAAATTAACTGTGACTTTATCTCACAATTCGAGACATAAATTCTAAATTGCAAGATATAAACTTACAAACGTAAATTAAAAAAAAAGTCAGAAATGTGAGCTAAAAAATAAAAAAATAAAATGGACTTTTCAGAATTGCAAGGTTATATCTCACAATTTTATATCTCACAATCTGACAAAATAAGTCAGAATTGTGAGATAAAAAAAAAAAAATCACAATTACTTAATTTTCATTTTAATTTTAGTAATTTACATTTTTATTATTACTTTTTAAATAATTTAAATGTTTATACAAGTACTAAGTAAACAAAAATGAGAAATATTTGCTACAACTAGCTGAACCAAAATAATTTCTTTTAACTGCATGTAATGAAAGTGTTTTCATATTGTGCAGTTTTAGTTAATAATAATTGTGACTGATTTTAAACCTCAGTGCAGGATTATTAAGTTTTATGACCTGCTTGACTCTTGAAAATAAATGGGTCTTTTTTTGTCGCTGTGCCTTTAAAGTCAACACGACACCACCTTTTGCAACAGATGACATACTTCCAAAAGAAACAGAACAAAAGTAGGCTGAAACTTGATTTTAGAAAGACAGAGCAACTTTGGTTTTGATTTAATTTTGATTTCATCTTGACTTTAAAAATGTGTGAACACTCTTTTAAATGTAAAATGAGAAATAGTGCTTTGCTGCTTTTGGCAAGCAACATAAAAAAGTAACATTAGATGATGATGTACTTATGTTACATGAACTTATTATAGTAATAACAGAAAATGATGCACAATTACAAGAAACTAAACCTAAACCAAACCCTAATCTTAACCATATGGAAAGTACACTTAGCTAATTAATATTACTCAGTACTTATGAGACTGTAACAACCTCACCTTAAAAGAAACTGTAACAAAAAAAAAAAAAATAAAAATAAAAACAACACACACACACACACATATACTTGTACTATTTTAGTTCCACCAGTACCCAATTCTTTGGAGGGCTTTAAAAAGCATAAAATTTATACATTTTAATAGTTTTTTCGCTATCTGCAGCCTCCATAACAGGAGTAGCCTCCATATACAGGCAGTATTTTTTTCAAAGGTCAGAGTAAAGTTTCTTTCTCATGATAGGACACCTAAAATGTCATAGAAATAAAATGAGGAACTGACATCGTTGTCCTAATGCAACCAAAATAGGAGTGAGGCGTGTTACCCGCTGAGGACGTGGATGCGTTCAGTGTTGTACTTCAGGGGTGTGAGTTCGGCTCTGAGCACCTGCAGTGCTTCTAGAACCTTCCCGTCCTCCAGATACTCCAGATACTTCTGCTGCAGGAGTAGGAACTTCATCCGCTGAACAACACAGGAGAAAATCAATCAGCATGTTCATAAAACGGATGGTGGAGATGTTCAGAGGACTTTGAACTCTTACCACCACAGCGCTGGGTGAATGCATCAGTGCTTTCAGCTCGTTGAGGTCACTCTCAGCCTGTTAGAAACCACAGACAGATTAACTTAGTTTTTACAAGTTGACAAACCCTTGTCTTGTTTGTTTGGCTTGTGACCCATATGACCATTACATACACAAAATGGTTTAGAAACGCCCATAAGGTGTAATCCTACTAAATACTGATGGGAATCAAAAGTGGTTTAATGATTCTGGTTCCACTTCTGTTAACAACTGTTTTAACAGAATATGTAACTCAAAAATGACAATTTGCTGAAAATATACTCACCCTCAGACAATCTAAGATATAGATGAGTTTGTTTCTTTATTTAGCATTACATCACTTGCTCACCAATGGATGTGAATGGGTGCCATCAGAATGAGAGTCCAAACAGCTGATAAAACATCACAATAATCCACAAGTAGTCCACACCATTCCAGCCCATCAGTTAACACCTTGTGAAGCAAAAAGCTGCATGTTTGTCATAAACAAATCCATCATTATGACGTTTTTTAAACTTCAAACCATCTCTTGGTTTAAATAAGAGTCAAAAAAATGGCCAAATCAGAGTCCAGAAACTACAGTAACACTTGCTCTTGTCACAATCCACCCACTGAGCTGTTTTGGCTTTCTCTCCTGATTCAGACCAGAAGACTTTTTCAGTGAAGAAAGTGTTATTGTGGATTATGGATATTTTTGGCCAAAAGCAACAGTTTAAAGCCAAAACATCTTAAAGCAGAAGTCCACTTCCAAAGCAAAGGTTCACATATAATGTACTCACCCCCTTGTCATCCAAGATGTTCATGTCTTTCTTTCTTCAGTCCTAAAGAAATTATGTTTTTTGAGGAAAACATTTCAGCATTTTTCTCCATATAATGGACTGATATGGTGCCTTGATTTTGAACTTCCAAAATGCAGTTTAAAGCAGTTTCAAATGATCCCAAATGCGGTTGTAAACAGCCGAGAAAGAAGGGTCATATCTAGCATAACGATCGGTTATTTTCATAAAAATAATACAATTTCTATACTTTTTAATGTCAAACGCTCATCTTGTCTTACTCTGCCTGGACTGTTTTTGTTCCAGTTCATGACAGTTAGGGTATGTCGAAAAACTCTCGTATTCTCCCTCAACTTCAGAATCGTCCTGCATCGCTGTTTTACCTTTTTGATCATCTTTGCGTGTTCACTTTGCAAAAACTGTGTCGGTACTTATGCAGCAATGTAGGATGATTTTTTAATTATTTTGAAGTGGAGGGAGAAAATATGAAAATATGAGTTTTTGGACATACCCTAACTTGAGTCAGAATACACAGAGTTCAGGGAGAGCAAGGCAAAATGAGTGTTTGAGATTAAAAATTATTTAAATTGTATTTTATTTAATGAAAATACATTTCACTAGATAAGACCATTCTTCCCTGGCCTGGGATTGTTTACAACCACATTTGGGATCGTTTGAAGTTCAAAATCGGGGCACCATATCAGTCTATTATATAGAGAAAAATGCTGAAATGTTTTCCTCAAAAAACAATTTCTTAACGACTGAAGAAAGAAAGACATGAACATCTTGGATAACAAGGGGGTGAGTACATTATATGTGAATCTTTGTTTTGGAAGAAGACTTCTCCTTTAATGACAGATTTGTTTTTTTATGAACATGCATCTTTTTCTTCACAAGATGTTCATTGATAGACTGGAGTGGTGTGGATTACTTTTGGATTATTAGGATGTTTTTATCAGCTGTTTGGACTCTCATTCTGACGGCGCCCATTTACTGAGGATCCATTGGTGAGCAAGTGATGTAAAGCTATATTTCTTCAATTCTCTTCCAATGAAGAAACAAATTCATCTACATCTTGGATGGCCACAGGGTGAGTAAATTTTCAGCAAACTGTCATTTTTGGGTGAACTATTGCTTTGATAATTTAGCTGAAGACTGTTTCTTATTCACTGGCCACTGAAGCCTGTTGTTAAATTATGAGACAGCTGCATATGCAGGTCATAATCTATAATTATGCATCATGTCTCAGCTACAGCATGTATACTATAAAAAGGGGTGGTTGTTAATGACAAGAAACAACTTGTATGCTTAAAATTTAGTGATTAAAAATATGGATGATTAATGTGCACAGCAGACAGAAAACAAGATGAATAAAGGTTGACATCATCATGACAACAGCTATCATGCTTTTTATTCAGATATGCATCAGAGTAACACCACGCCATCCTTTAAACTAAGTTAGTTCTATGCTTTGGGACACATATGTGTGTCAATCACTCAATAACACTATTAAAATCTGTGGTCACTGTACCATGGTACCTCTACAGTGCTTTAAAAATTCCTTTCATTGTGTCGAGAGTAAACAAAGCTTCCCAGTTGTCTCCCATCTGCATGCCACAAACAGTTTTTTCCCCTCTGTATTGTTAAGATATTTCCTTGACTGGCTACATGAAGACGCACCTTTTCCCACTCTCCCTCCATCACATGATTCCTGAACTTGGTAGCAGCAGGATGCTCAAGTCTACAGCCTGACTCCTGCATCAACAGGTCCACAGTTTGACTGAAACAAGAAAAAAGAAAGATGTTAATGAATACTGTGAGGTGGATTAATACTCCTTTCACATGATAGCCTCAGGATTAGAGAATTGATTCAGACTTTTTTACTCCTGCAGACTCACACGGCACCAATCTCCTAGCAACAAGAAGTCAGTGTTTGATTCATGAACACAATAATTAACATATAAACTCCAGAACGTGTCATTTCCTAGAAAGGAACACTACTCCTAATCAACTCGCTATACCTGCTTTTCTATGCCAAAAGACAACAGCAAAGTTTATGCTAGGCAAAACATACTGAAACTCGAATATATAACCTTTGGGTTACAAGTTTGACTCTCTAACCATTAGGCCACGACTGCCCCTAATACACTAGATATGTATACACACATATAGGTGTTTTCGCAACTTTTTTTATTTTCTTCTTTTTGTTATACGAAGGTCTTTGAGTTCTACAGCAATGTTAAATTACACTGTATTTGCTAAAGCAACATTATATTATATAATAGAGTGTCTTGCAGTTTAGAGCAACAATAACATGAAAAGACAAAAATACCACTGCAACATCATAAAAGTCACTATTATTACACTATTATTAAAGCAGAAAACACCACTGACACCATCATAAAAACACTACTGACAATGCCATGAAACTACCACTGAAAACAAACAAAATCCACAACATGTTACAAAATACCACTAACGACATTACGAAAAGAATAACAGCACTGACATGTTACAAAACAATACTGACACATAATGAAAAACAAAAACTCCACTGACATGGTCGTAAAAACGCAAAAACACCACTCAAAACTAAAATGTCCACCGACATGTTACAAAATACCACGGACACCGTCACTAAAGCACAAAAACACAACTGACATGATTATGAAAATAGCAACACAAAAGTCGACTGACATCTTCATGAAAGCACAAAACACCAATGAAAACCAATAAAATATATATACATACTAACATATTACGAAACTCCACTGACACTATCAGACAGCACAAAAATACCACTGACACTGTAATTAAAAACAACACCACCACTGACATTGTTACTGAAAAACAGTAACAACCACTGATATATTATAAAAACACTACTGACACTATCATAACACAAAAACTCCACTGATGATCTGGAAAGCACAAAACACCACTGCCACTATTGTTAAAAAACCATAACACCATTGACATGGTTGAAAAAAAACTCTACTCACACAATCATCACAACGTCAGAACTCTACTGACACCGTTATGAAAACAAGAACAACACTGACATGTTACAAGAACACTACTGACACCGTTGTGAAAGCACAAAAACACCACTGAAATCTAAGAAAATGTTACAAAAAAGTAATGACATGATCATGAAAGCACAGAAAGACCACTGACACCACCATGAAAATACAATAACACCACTGACACAATCACGAAAGCACAAAAGCACTGCTGGTTATGAAAACAATAACAGCACTGACATGGTTCAACTACACTTACTGATACCATCATGAAAGCATAAAAACACCACTGAAATCTAAAACAAATCTACTGGCATATTACAAAACACCACTGACACCATCCTGACAACACATGAACACCTCTGGCACTGTTGCTAAAAAAAACAATACCACTAACATGGTTCGAAAACTCTACTGACAATGTTATGAAAACAATAACAGCACTGACATGTTACAAGAACACTAGTGACACCGTGGTGAAAGCACAAAAACACCACTGAAATCTAAGAAAATAGTAATGACACATCATGACAACACAAAGACACCACTGACACTGTTGCTAAAAAAAAAACAACACCACTGACTTGGTTCAAAAACTCTACTGACACCATCATCACAACAAAAACTCTACTAATAATGTTATGAAAACAATAACGGCACTGACATGTTACAAGAACACTACTGACACCGTCGTGAAAGCACAAAAACACCATTGAAATCTAAGAAAATGTTACAAAACAATAATGACAAGATCATGAAAGCACAGAAACACCACTGACACCGCCATGAAAATACAATAACACCACTGACACGGTTATTAAAAAACAGTAACACCACGGACATGGTCCAAAAACACCTTCAGGACAACAAAACACCACTGCCACTGTTATGACAACAATAGCACGGACATGTTACAAGAACACTACTGACACCATCGTGACAGGACAAAAACAAGGGTGCCATAATCGTTAAAACATAAAACATCAGTGACACGTTAGAAAAACCCAACTGTCACCGCCGTGAAAGCACAAAAACACCGCTGACACTATCGCGAAAGCCGCAGTGACAGCATCATGGCTTCATCTCATCTGACCAATCCAATAATAACCCGACGATAACGCGCTGATCGCGGCTGAGCTTCACTTACTTGAGTCCTAACCCGTGTAGATGTTGTCCTATGAGCCTGATCACATCCTCGTCGCTCTGGGACAGTCGTTTCTTCTTCTTCATGCTGGTGTCTGACGCCGGGCTCTCGGTGGACGGCAGCCCGTTATTAGCGGAGGACAGCAGCCCGTTGGAGTGCACAGCTCCCGCGGCGGAGGACGAGGACTCTCCGTTCCTGCAGGACAGCTGCGGCTCTGGCTCCTGTCCGCCTGTCCCGTTGGCCTGCATGTTATAAAAGACGTTTACAGTGGCGGCTCTGCGCGACTGCGAGCTGTTATTGAGACGGATGGCCGAGTGCTGGTTGGGGGTTGGGAGAGACGCCGCAGAGAGGCCCGTGATCCCGGCAGCAGACGCCCCGCTCTCTCCTGCTCCCTCCGCCGCCGAGCCTCGGCTTTTCTTCCGCGGGGGCGGCGAAGCTCCGCCGGTTTCCGAGTCGGAGGAGGAGGCAGCGGAGGCCAGAGTTTCCTCGCCGGCAATGTCAGAGTCGAGACGCCTCACAGGCTCAATATCAGCGCGATTGCAGACACGGAAGCCGCCGCAGTCGTTCGCTCGCTGCTCTTGTTATTGTTTGTCAGAGAACAGCTGCAAGTCCATTATGGACGTCGGTCGGTGCGCGATGACGTCACCGGAAGCGCCGCAACAACCTTGAACTCTATAGAATCATAAAGCCACATTCAAGAGAAGTGCTGCTGGCTTGAAGTTGTTCTTGTACAGTCTGTAACAAAATGTACTGACGCTGTAAGACTGTAATACAGTGATGCTTTAATGCTTACTGAATGATAAGTATTGAACGCCATGAAGTGGAATTACAACAAGCTTGTTAATACCTAGGTATTAACATGGTACTTCTTAAGTGGACTTACAGAAAAGTTTTGTATCCAATAATACCATTACTGATAATGCTGGTATGAATGTATTTGCGTGGCAAATAGGCATACCAATATTTACTACTACTACTACTGCTGCTGCTAAAAGTAGACCTTTGCCCTTTGGAGAAGGGATTTTAAAGAAAGACTTTGTGACAAGATTTCTGAAATGGAAACCATTTTGTCAGACCATTTTGTCATTATCTGTGAATTTAAAAATGGGGATAATACTTTTTTTGTTTTTGTTGTTTTTGAGTTCCATACACTTTTATATGGTTTTAGAGTCAGTTCATTAAAAAAAAAATCAGGGCTATGTCTTAAATAGTAAATAAATAGTAATAAATAATTAAATATAATTGATTATATGAATTAATTAAAAATAATTGTAAAACATTTTAAACATTTTCTCATTGTATTTAATATTTTAATTTTCAAAAGCTGTAAATATACTCTGTGAAGTATGTACAAATATTGGTCACACTTTATTTTAAAGGTCTCACTATAACTATCCCTTTTGCCTCAATAAACTCCTAATTTGCTGATTATTAATAGTTAATAAGGTAGTAGTTCAGTTTTAGTTTAGGGATCTAAAGTATGGTCTTGCAAAGTAAGGCATTAATATGTGCTTTGTAAATAATAATAAACAGCTAATATGCTAGTAATAGGCATGCTAGTTAAAAGCAGGGTTGCCAGGTTTTTACAGCCAAACCTGCCCAATAGCTACTCAAAACTAGCCCAAAAGTAGCCCAATGGAGTTTCGAGGGGTAAAATACATGCATTACAGGGGATAAATATACGCTTCAACTCACGAACAATAAAAAACCCACAGCAACAGTGTTAAAGTTAAACGTCCTCCATTTATGACCCTGCTGAAAAAGTTGGTTTATTGGTCTTTGTATCCCAATACAAGTGGCTAAATCTTATCTAAAACCATACCAGCAAACCATTTTAGGCTGGTTTTAACATTTTTGCAAGGGAGTAATACAGCACAACTTTATATATATTAATTATTTTGTTGATGTACCAGTGCCATGTTATCAAAGTTTTACTGTAGTAGCAATAATTGGAGTAGCTATGGTATTTGGTGAACCATTTTGCTGAATAAATTTAAAAACACATTTAAAATGTAAACATTTAAACAGACATTTAAAAAAAATAAACCCAGACAGCATTAGGTAACAGATCATTCAAAGTGCCATTTTATTCCATATCTAAGGGTAATTCAAAAATATCAAATTTTAGCAAAATCCTGCATCAAACCACAGCGATCGGCCACAACGTCATGCCTTCATAAACCATTTCAACATCTTAAAGTCAAAATCAAATGGACGTCTGCCTAATGACAGAGAAGGTCCCTGCCACTGGTAATAAATGAACTGTTTGGCCAGTTTATAAGACACCGATCCAGCCTAACGTCCCGTCTCTTTGTACAATACTCTTTAACTACAACATCATAATATAAAAATATGACTTGCCAGGAGAGGAGGGCTCTTCGTAAATCTGTACTGGAGAGCAGAATGCCGTAAAAGAATAAACTATTGCACATTCATCTAATCTTTTAGGAAAGACACCGTGGGGAATATATTCTGAACTAAGAAACATTCATCCCTGCAATACTGCCCATGAATGACACACACAATGAACCCGTTCACAGTGATACTCATACACCCCTGCTGCACTTATGTCCTCAGAGTACCACAAACTGACACGCAGTGGCTATTTGGCACGCGAGGAACACTAGGACATATAGCGGGGTCCAAAAGTCGGAGACCGACAGTTGAAAGTGCTTAGTTTTATTTTTTATAATTTAAAACAATATTTTTCATTACTAATTACATTGACAGCATATTTTTTTTGTGTTTTAAATATTCTCATTTTTTAGATATTTGATGAGTTTTAAAACCCTAGAACTGTATTTGTTAAAACTCATGATTTAATGTGGTCTCGGACTTTCGAACCCTCATGTAAATGTCTGAAAGTCAAAAAAAAAATACAGAAAAGGTGACTGTAGACTTTAGAAATGCATAAACACACACACACACACTTTCATAAGAGGCAAAGGCAGTCAGTACGCCTTCCTACACAGGCATTCGGAGTAGCTTTTCAATTGCAAACAACATTCAGATATATCTGGGACTTTTAGGGTAATCTTTAAATAAAGGATTAAATAACAAAATCATTTGAAATGAAAGAAGAACAAAAATAGGTAATTCATCGGTTCCTTTGAGCAGCGCGGCGTGTAATATACAGTAGAGTTCATTGTATTCGGTGTGGTTTGAGTTTAAAAACAACCTTTTTAATCACTTTAGCAACCTAATAAAATCATTCAGCTTCATTCATTCGTCTCTGCGCACACTTCCAAAATGTAGATTATATAGTACTTCTCTTATATAAACAGAAAGTCTCTCTCTCATTTCCCCCCAGCATCTCTTTCCTCAGCCTAATAAATAGAGAAAACACATTTGAAAGTACTAATTACTGGAGCACATGTACTCGGCAGAAGAGGTATGACGTGAGGTGTGCGCGAGCAAGAGTTTTATGTACGACAGGATGTGTGTGCGTGTCAGTCAAGAGCTGTCCACCACTTGGTGCGGCAGGGTGACAAAAGAGCCGTTAATGAAGGAGCCTTGTTTTTCACGTCCCTTTAGGAAATAGGTGAGCAGCTCTCCTTTCCCCTTGACAAATATGGGTCCTCTCCTGACGAAGCGGAAGCCGTAGTCCTTCAGGATGCAGTAGCAGTCCTCCACCACCTGGGGGAAGCAGAGTTTGTTTAGCTGGCGTACAGCGCCATCGCCTTTACACTGCAGTAATGAGGCCTACAACTCAGAAAACAGCTTGGAGTTTGGAACTTCCAGTTGCATCGTCTTGGGTTTATTTGAAATCATCTCAGATTATATTCTAAGACATCAGTAAAACCCAATTTAGCGACGTGTTAGGTGCTAAATGTGACTGCAGAGGTTGTTGAGACATTAAACATAATCACACCAAACAGGTAAATTTATACTCACTAGATGCTTTTTTGGTGTTTATAATCACGCTCCTGCTAACTATTCTAACTCATCCTTTACAAGTTGTACATTTTAAATAAAGATTGAAACATTTTTTGGAAGATTTGTAATGATGTTGAAATATACTTTTAAAAAGAGTACTTATATTATAGAAATAATACTAATATACATAAGTGCGAACTGAAAATATATTTTTTATCGTTTCAATATCTATATTAAATGCAATTAGCCAAACTTTAGTGCTTTTTGACCCACATAAGTAGAACTTAAAGTTTACATACACCTTGCAGAATCTGCAAAATGTTCATTATTTTACCAAAATAAGAGAGATCATACAAAATGCATGTTATTTTTTATTTAGTACTGAATAAGATATTTCACATAAAAGATGTTTAAATATAGTCCACAAGAGAAAATAATAGCTGAATTTATAAAAATGACCCTGTTCAAAAGTTTACATACACTTGATTCTTAATACTGTGTTGTTACCTGAATGATCCAGCTGTGTTTTGGAAACCCTTTCCAGCAATGACTGTATGATTTTGAGATCCATCTTTTGGCACTGAGGACAACTGAGGGACTCATGTGCAACTATTACAGGCGGTTCAAACACTCACTGATGCTTCAGAAGGAAACACAATGCATTAAGAGCCGGGGGTGAAAACTTTTGAACAGAATGAACATTTTTCTTATTTTGCCTAAATATCATTTTTTTTATAGTACTGCCCTTCAAGAAACTACAGAAGATACATGTTTTCCAGAAGACAAAATAAGTTAAATTTACCCTGATCTTCAAATTCCAAAACCTTCTGAACCTTCTGTAATAGTTGCATATGAGTCCCTCATTTGTCCTCAGTGTGAAAAGATGGATCCCAACATCATACAGTCATTGTTGGAAAGGGTTCAAATACACAAAAATGCTGAAAAACCAAAGAATAACTGAAGAGGGCAGTTTAACTGTCCAGGACAAACAAGGGACTCATGTACAACTAACACTAAACAAAAAAGCTGTGGATCATTTAGGTAACAAGATCATTAAGAAATGTTTGAACAGGGTCATTTTTATAAATTCAACTATTAATTTCTCTTGTGGACTATATGTAAACATCTTTCATGTGAAATATCTAATTCAGGTCAGTACTAAATAAAATAACATGCATTTTGTATGATCACTCTTATTTTGGTAAAATAATGAACATTTTGCATATTCTGCAAGGTGTATGTAACTTTTGACCTCAACTGTACATAATTTCATGTATGTAATTACTTTCAGCATTTATAATAAACTAAAATATATTTTAATGGAATTCCTTTTGAAACTTGCATGTCATGTAATGATTAAGTTGCAATTTAGTTCATTTAAAGTAAAACTTTTAATTTGACATTATTACAGTGCAAAGTGTGTATAAGAAACAGTCATGAAGGTGTCTTTTTTAAAGCGCATTTAACTGGCCTTTTATTTTATTAATAATATATCTGCAAGTTTTTTATACATATACTTTTAAGATCTGAAGTACACTACAAGCGCACAGTACTTTTATTACAAAAGTTTCCTTTTGGCAATTATAGTTGTGTTCAATTGTGAGGATCGTGATGATGAACAAAACATGTATAAACGAGTCATAAGCTTTTGTTGGTCATAGAACTTATTTTCTGCAATAATCCAGAAGCCAATAGAAAAATCCCATTATCCCTTTTGACGGTTGAATCACTGTTATGCTAACTTTGGGTTGGTGTACAAAAACACACCATAGCTCTAGTTCTAGTGCTGGGGAAGCTACTTTGAAAGTAGTTCACCTAAAGTCAAGCTAAATATCATTTTAATAATCAGATTAGATATGACAGTCTGTAGCATTGCTACTTTACTCTCTGATGCTGAAGTATCATTAAAATAATGTGAAACCCATCACCTGGATGTTTCCCATCACCCCTGTGGACTCCATGCGACTGGCGACATTCACAGTGTTTCCCCAGATGTCAAAATGAGGTTTACGGGCCCCGATAACACCAGCCAAAACGGCCCCTTTATTCAACCCTATGGAGAAAACACACAGCAGAACATGAAGCGTAATAATGGTTGTGTCATTCACACAAAGCTGGATGTCAGGCCACTAACCGATGCGGAGCATGAAGTTATTGAAGGACTGGTAGTTGATGTTCATCAACGTGACTTTCATGGCCAAAGCAAAATCAGCAAGATCTGCCAAGTGCTGCCACCGTTCCCTTTCTGAAATCTCTTCTTTCTGTTGGGACAGACAAGAAATACTTTACCTCTGTTTCATCAGAGCTAGATGGATATACTCATATATTGGTAGCTCCTTTACCTTCACACAAGCGTAACCATTAGTGTTATTATCTGAAGTGACCCCTGACGCTGCCATGTAGGTGCTGCCAATAGTCTTGATCTTGGTTATAAAGCGAAACTGCGGTTCGTCTAAAAGCTAAAAAGCACAAAGCAAACAAATAACAGCGTCTCTACTTCTACTTCAATTGGCAACAACTGGGTTAAATACTCCTTCTACTACTACTTACGCTATCAAAATCGGAAATGATTTCATTGAGGAACCTCAGACACTCAATCCCGCCGTTGTTGATGCTTTCCTCCGTATAGAAATCAGAGAAGTTTGGGATGGAGGCGAACATGACTCCGATCTCATCGTAGGACTGGCTGTAGAGCTCCTGGGACGTGTGCGTGTGAAAGTTAATGGAGTTTGAGGGAATTTGTGTAAAATACGGAATCTGAGACTGACAGGCTGGATTTTCTCACCTCATCCCTCTTCTTGGAGCCCAGGAAATGTCGGGCGACGTGCTCCGGCAGCATGTTACCGACCAGAGCCTCGTTCCAGCGCCGCATCTCGTACACCTTCTCCTTCTGCTCGTGCACTTCAATCTTCCACAGGAACAGCGTGCGTGCGAGCTTCTCCACCTGAGCGACGTCAACCGAAAGAAAGGTGAGAATCTACACTGTGTTTTTGTAATACTTCTGTTCAGTAAGGATGCATTAAACTCATCAAAAGTGACAGTTCAAATAAATGCTGTTCTTTTGAACTTTCTATTCATCTGTGAATCCTGAAAAATAAAATGTATCAGGTTTCCACAAAAATATGAAGCAGCACGACTGCTGAGCAGCAAATCAGCATATTAGAATGATTTCTGAAGGATCATGTGACACTAAAGACTGGAGTAATGATGCTGAAAATTCAGCTTTGATCACAGAAATAAATTACATTTTAACATATATTCACATAAAAACAGTTATTTGAAATTGCAATAACATTTTTACTGCATTTCTGATCAAATGAATGCAGCCTTGGTGAGCATTTAAGACTTTCAAAAACATTAAAAACATCTCACCAACCCTAAACTATTGAAATATAGTGTACTTTAAAAGAATATTTAACCCACAGAACTACAGTTCTGTCACTGTTTGTTTAACCTCATGTCACTTCTATGGAAAACAGGGCTGGCAAACGATTAATCGTGATTAACCGCATACAAAATAAAAGTTTGAGTTTGCCTATGTGTGTGTACTGTGTGTAATTATTATGTATATATAAATACACACAAATTAATGTATGCATTTAGGAGAAATGTTATGTACAAAATATTTGTATTAATATATAATATAAATTTTATATAAATTATAATAAATACATATACTTGTAAATATTTCTTAAATATATACACATGAATGTGCTTGTATTTATATGTACATAATAATTACACACAGTACACACACATATATTAGGCAAACTTAAACTGTTATTTTGTATGTGATTAATCGTTTTAAACAACGTTTAAAATACATCCTGGCTGCTCCTCTTTACCATACAATGCCAGTGAGTAGAAACTAGGCATGTCAAGCTCTAAAATGTGACCCTGGACCACAAAACCAGTCTTAAGCAGCACGGGTATATTTGTAGCAATAGCCAAAAATACACTGTATGGGTCAAAATGATCAATTTTTCTTTTATGCCAAAAATCATTAGGATATTAAGTAAAGATCATGTCCCATGAAGATATTTTGTACATTTCCTACTATAAATATATCAAAACTTATTTTTTTATTAGTAATATGCACTGCTAAAAACTTCATTTGGACAAAGTGATTTTCTCAATATTTTTTCACACCTTCAGATTCCACATTTTCAAATAGTTGTGTCTCAGCCAAATATTGTCCTATCATAACAAACAAAAAGCTTATTTATTCAGCTTCAGATGATGTATAAATCTCAATTTAAAAAAAATTATTCTTACGACTGGTTTTGTGGTTCAGGGTCACAAATGACAAAATAATCATGACAAAAGTATAATAGTAGTAGATACGATACGATAGATGTAAGGAATAGTTCGACAAAAAGGGTCAATGATGCAACAAACATTAGTTCTTGCATCTTTTAACCAAATGTCACTGACGTCAAACCAGACCGAGTGCATCTAATATGCCTTTCTTGATTTGAAAGCTTCAAGGAAGTTGACAGTGTAAAATAAATAACATTGTTTTTGGTGTGGTCCTCAAACAAAACTCTTGTATGTCTTCGGAAGACTTGGAATAGAAGACATGTATGGGCGTTATTATATTTTTAAGATGCTGTTATGTCATTTTGGAGTTGGAGTTTCTTTTCACTTTCAGTAAATGAAAAAGAGTGGCCAGGATATTCTTTAAAACAATTCTACTTTTGAGACTCACTAGAGAAAGAAAGTCGTGGTAAATAATGACAGAATTTCCTTTTTTGAGTGAACTAAAAATGATCAAAGAAAGAGAGAGAAAAGTAAATCTCACATGTCGGGAGAAATAGTAGAAGCTGACCATCATGACGAAGATCATCACACTCATGGCGTATTTGGAGGGAACAAGATTAACTCTGTAAAAAAATAAATAATAATAATAATGTAACATCCAGTTTCTCTATTATGATATTATAATACCTAGTAGGGATGTGCATCTCCACAGGCTGATGGCCGATGCAATACACATCTCGATAAGCAACAGTATAATACATTCGATATTCAAGATATAAAGCAGGTACCCTATCACGATGCAGTGCAATTCATTTTTGATTCGGTTCAACACAATGCAATTCAATGCAATACAATGCAATGGATAAACATATGATGCTATGCAATTCAATATGGTTCAGACAATATGGGTATGGTACAGTTCACTTTTATTCCTTTGGTTCATTGTAATTATTTGGTGGAAGATACAGCTCTTCCTCTGCCGTGGTAATTACATTGTGTTTGACTCTAAGGACACGCCTCGGTCTCCATAGTGTTGTGATTAGTCATATTTACATTGCAGCGTGGTGATGAGAGAACGCACTTGAGAAACAGTTTAAAAAAAAGAGAAATCAATCTACATATAGAATATTGGTCACAAATTATTGGTCACTTTCTAAATAATGAAAGTATAGTGCATCTACTCATAATTATATATACAGTGCTCCTGGAAAGTTTGTGAACCCTTTAGAATTTTCTATATTTCTGCATAAATATAACACAAAACATCATCAGATAAAAGTTGAAAAAGAGAATTCAATCAAACAAGACAAAAATATATACTTTGTCATTTAGTTATTGAGAAAAATGATCCAGTGTTAAATATTTTAAATATTAAAAGGTGCAAAAGTATGTGAATCTTTGCTTTCAGTATCTGATGTGACCGCTTTTTGAAGCAATAACTGCAGGTAAAGTTTTTGGTAACCGCTGATCAGTCCTGCACAACGACTTGCAGGAATTTTAGCCCATTCTTCAGTACAGAAACACTTGAAACCTGTGATGTTGGTGGGTTTCCTCCTAAGAACTGCTGCTTCAGGTCCTTCCACAACATATTTATTGGATTAAGGTCCGGACTTTGACTCGGCCGTTCCAAAACATTACCTTCGTTCTTGTTTAACCATTTTTTGGTAGAATGACTTGGGGTCATTGTCTTGCTGCATGACCCACAGATTGTTGTTCATGGACAGATGTTCTGATATTTTCCTTTAGAATTTGCTGGTATAATTCAGAGTTTATTGTTCCATCAATGATGGCAAGTCGTCCTGTCCCAGATGCAGCAAAACAGTCCCAAACCATGATACTACCACCACCATGTTTCACAGATGGGATAAGGTTCTTATGCTGGAATGCAGTGTTTTTCTTTCTTCAAACATAACACTTTTTATTTAAACCAAAAATTATATTTTGGTCTCATCCGTCCACAAAGCATTTCTCCAATAGCCTTCTGACTTGTCCACATGATCTTTATCAAACTGCAGACCGACAGCAGTGTTTTTTTGTGGCTTTTTCCTTGCAACCCTGCCATGCACACCATGGTTGTTCATTGTTCTCCTGATGATGGACTCATGAACTTCAACATTAACCAATGTGAGAAAGACCTTTAGTTGCTTAGAGGTTATCCTGGGTTTTTTTGCCTCGGAAACCATCATCCATCTTGCTTTGGAGTGATCTTTGTTGGTCGACCACTTCTGTGGAGGGTAACTGTGGTCTAGAATTTCCTCCATTTGTACACAATCTGTCTGACTGTGGACTTGTGAAGTCCAAACTCTTTAGAGATGGTTCTGTAACCTTTTCCAGCCTGATGAGCAACAACAACTCTTTTTCTAAGGTCTTCAGAGATCTCCTTTGTTTGTGCCATGATTCACTTTCACAAACATCAGACTTTACTAGATCCCTGTTCTATAAATAAAACAGGGCATAAATTGACACCTAACTGTCATCCTATTGACTGAAAACACTTCTGAACAGATAGACTCTAATTTCACCTTCAAATTAATTGCTAATCTTAGAGATTCACATACTTTTGCGACTCACAAATATTTAACGCTGGATCATTTTTCATAATAAATAAATGACAAAGTATATATTTTCATCACATTTGTTTAATTTTGGTTCTCTTTGTCAATTTTCAAATCATATTTATGCAGAAATATAGAAAATTCTAAAGGGTTTACAAACTTTCAAGCAGTACTGTAAATAAATGTTTTTTTTACCAATGTAAATATGTTATAAACAATGCATCGCGATACAAATGCCAACTTGTATCCAATGAACAATTTTTTAAATCGATGTATCGCATTGTTAACTTTTATGCCAATGCACCGATATAAATCTTTAAATTTTACATCCCTAAAATCTAGAGATAACAGGCTCAATCAATGTAAGTAAAAATCACTGCTAAAAATCACAAGTCTGATCACTTAAAGTGACAGTTCACCCATTTACTCACACTGAATTTGTTCCAAACCTGTATGCGTTTCTTTCTTCTGTTGAACACATTTTAAATAATACTGGTAACCAAACTGACGGTAGCCACTGATGTCCATAGTGTGGAAAAAATACTATGGCTGTTGGTTTAACTGCATTCTTCAAAATATATTTTTTTCGTGCTCAGCAGAAGAAAGAAACTTGTGCAGGTTTAGAATAACATGAGGGTGAATTTTAATTTTGGGGTAAACTGTCTCTTTAAATAAGTAACAATACACCTCTGCTAAACAGACTGCTTGATTTGAGATGTTATTCATATCATATAATAATAGAGTACTAATGGGTAGTAATGGTCTAACACTGCTAATCCTTACTGTGATTGGTGCTTGACCCACCTGTATTCCTTAAAGCGCATCAGGTCGTACAGGTCAAAGATGTTCCTCCAGGTGTAGATGTTGACCACACCTGTAGCTCCAGTGATCAGCAGCATGAGGGTGAGTTTGACCATGTGGCTGACCTGCACCAACATGGTGGTGGCGATGAGCGCGAGTACGGCGATGTAGCTGTAGTATTTAGGATTCTCCGAACAGCCACTGGCGGCCGAAGTGACCGGAGTGACCGCAGTCGCCTCAGGTGTGGAGGACTCAGGTGGACGACAACTCAACTACAGAAGACATCAGAGGTACAGGTCTCAAAAACAACATCCTAAAATTAATGCATGTTGTTTTTTTCTCTATTTTAGATGTTAACATGTCTGTCCATTTATTTCATCTCACCGGTGTAATAAAATGTTAGGAGTTAAACGACCATTCAAAAGTTTGGGTTGGTAAGATTATTTAAATGTTTTTGAAAGAAGCCCCTTCTGCTCACCAAGGCTGCATTTACTTGTTCAAAAACACAGTAAAATCTGTAATATTGTGAATATTTTTACAATTCAAAATAACTGTTTTCTACGTGAATATGTGTTAAAATGTAATTTATTTCTGTGATAAAATCTGAATTTTCAGCATCATTACTGCAGTCTTCAGTATGCTGATTTGCTGCTAAAAACATTTGAATATTTGCAAACTGTGGTACTTTTTCACACTATTTGGTGAACAGAAAGCCCAAAAGAACAGCATTTATTTGAAATAGAAATGTTTTGTAATATTATAAATGTCTTTACGATCACTTTTGATCAACTTAATGCATTCTTGTTGATTAAAAAGCAGTCAATCTTACTGATTAGGCATTAAATCCTATTTACAAACTTATGTTGTTTAGCAAATAACTAGTAAAATAATAAAAGTTGCACACAATGATTTACTTTTGTAATTTAAGGTTATGCAAAGTAATAATTTCATTATTGCCCATTGTTCAATTATGCATGTTCTTGGTGTTATATTTTGAAAGAAAAAAATATCCATCTTGGTGTTTAAGGCAAATAACTATGTAGGCAGTTGACAACAAGGCAGTTTATTAGGTTTTGGTACAGAGCCTTAAACCTTGGATAGTGTGCTCTGCATACTAGTTGTAACTTTTTTTAATGCTTCAGAGCAGACAAATCCCATTTTTTGGTAGCAGACATGTAGACATTTTCAATTATACATAAAAGACACGTTATAGATATGTAAAATTAGCTTAAACTATTATTAGTAATAAAATATAAGACAAAAAGTAACACCAGCACACCTATGTCTGTTTATATACACTAGCTTACTTACTTACTATACACTAGAAGCTTTAACCTGATGAAAAGTGATGATCAACACATTCATAATGTTAAAAAAGATTTCTATTTCAGATAAATGAACTTTCTATTCATCAAAGAAACCTGAAAAAAAAATCCACTTAGCGGTTTCAACATAAAAATAATTATAAATGTAATTTTGTAGCAAATCAGAATATTAGAATGATTTCTGAAAGATCATTTGCATTTTAAAATATATTTAAATAGAAAACAGTTATTTTAAATAAAACTTTACTGTTTTTGCTGTACTTTGGATGAAATATATGCATTAAAAATCTTATTGTTCAAAACTTTTGACTGGTAGTGTACAAGTGCAATTCTACCAAAAAAGGTCCAAAATTAACCCATTAACTGTCACTCCCATTTTTGAACAGACATAAAAATGCACTATCCAGATTTAAATCTTTATCATTCATGAATGAAAACATTTTTTAATATGATTTTAATGTACATTTTCCGTGGTAATGCAGTGTTGGATTTTAAAATGCCTTTCAAAGGATGAATTTTGAGATTGTAAGTTTTGAACTGATATATAATTTCTTATGATTTCAACGAAGGCAACGAAGAAAGTCTTTTGTGACAAAGGTCAGAACTCATGTTATGATGCACTCTTGACATATATTAATCTTCCTTACTTTTCCTACATAATTTGTAACATAAAAATATGGTAAAAAATCTATTTAGGAGTCTTAGACCTTTCCAACGATGTATAGTTTGTCATGATTAGATTAGGATTTATTTGTAATATGGTGAAGTTAACTTAGGCGTCCCACAGAGGGGACGTTGACAGTTAAAGGGTTAAAATTACGGTGAATTTGCAACATTTTTACTTGCATCCCTATTACCCAATTTTCCTTATTTATCTATTTATTTTAAAGAAAATAAATAAATAAATAAAATAGCTAATATAAAAAAGCTAACTTGACTTCCTGAGGTTGATTTGTTTAACTCATTCACTTGTTTCTTACCATATCTACTATGTCGGCCATTGTGACTATGAAGATGGCCGCCATGGCCCAAGTGTTGCGAGCCCAGCGCGTGTGATCAATCCAAGTGGAGAACGACACCAACCTCTTTGGAAATACCTTTGAAAACAAGACGAAAAAACTACATAAACATCCTATCACTGCAACAGTTGTTAACCTTGTACACACATGACCTGTTCTGACAGTAAGTGAGCAGTGAAGTCAACGGAAAGGCCTGTGATCTAATCACGCTGTGCATGTGTTCAGTTCAGCCCCGCGGCTGCATGTACAGTGTTTGTGGAAACAATTGATTTAACTCACAACAACATGCTTTTTAAAATCGATAAATTCTTCAGTTAAGCCATATGGACTCATATGTCCTTCATCTGTTGTCTAGTGGACGCGGGTGTGACCGTCTCCCCTTTTAGAAACACATTATCACTGCGCTCGCTCAATCTGTGTGTGTGTGTGTGTGCGTGCGTGCGTGTGCTTGAGAGGGAATCAATACCGGGAACTTTATTAGTCAATTGGGAATGTGTTGACCTAACTAATGAGGATAAGTCAAATACACTGCTGCATGTTCCAACAGTAAATGGAAGCGCATGAGCCTCAGGAACTACATTTCATTCATGTGACTTGTTATATTAATATTACATAAGCTGTTGACAAAGATGCATTGGAAATGGAAACATTTTTCATCACGATCCCAGTGACTAATGGAAAGAATAATCGTGCAGGAAATCTCATAGCAAAGAATGACCTAATATTAGCACGAAATGAGGTCCAAAACTTCAGTGATGAGATGCATTTGAGATTCACGCTAAAGTTGATATCGAACAGAAAACTGAACCAACTTTCTACCATGTTTTCTACAGTGTAACAAGAAATTCGCATCATGCACAAAACATATTGGTGTCTGAACAAGTTGATACATGTTCTGTGTGATTGGTTGAGGAAGACGTAAGAACAGTAACTCACCCGTGGGAAAATGGCTGCTAGTGAACAGATAGTAAGAATGAGTAGCAAGACTTCACCTACGGCCAGAGTCACATAATTTGCAACCAACCTGTGCGGAGCAAAAATACATAGGCAGGGGAAAATGAAAAGAAAGACACAGGAAAATTACAGAACAAAGTAATACATCAATAAAAAAAAACATGCATTTGGCCATTTCACATTGCATTGTGCTTTTATACTGTACTTAAAAGTATAAAACTATATTTGCACACTGAAAAACAAAACAAAACAGTGTCTATTTACACTAAGAGCAAATAACCCGCCTTGTTGGCAGAGGCTGTTTACACTAACTCTGCCCACCAGCGTGTGATTGGGGTTATCAAGAATACAAAAGACAGCTGTCAATCATCAGCTCCAGCGGCGGAGGTGGTAAAGTGTGTGTCGTAGTCATTTTGACGCGATCGACCAGAGTTCAGATCAATCTCATATCACATCGAAAAGGCATTTATTTTTAGTAAAAATGAAGGAAATAATCAAAAAGCTGAAAATAAAGTATCGGGTGGGGTTAGGGTAGGAGTAGGGAGGGCTTTAATGTCCAAATAAGGTGGCATCCATTTAGTCATTTGAATTAAAATTATAATTTGCACTCAAACAAGCACTTTTGCACAGCATGCAAAAATAATGTACTACAATACTGAGGTGCAGATATTTGCCACTTTTTGCAATAAATACTATAAATATTTTGCTATTTTAACACACTGTAAATAGTATTTATAGCTATTTGCACTTAGTGTAAATAGCATCCATCACTATTTGCACCAAGTCTAAATATCATCTATCACAAAGAAAATAGGCTGTTTTCACTTAGTGTAAATAGCGTCTAATAGCCGCTGACCAAAAAATATGGCAACCTAAAAATGATAACATCTAAATTGACTGCATCTATTAATGTAAAAAATATTATCTAATATCAATGAATCAACCCAAATACATTCATTTCTAACAAAGCTTGTTTATATTAGTTAAATTAAGTAGAAATATCTCTCTAAAGTAACAATTGCTGATTATCACTTTTTGCAGTGCAAATAATATTAATGAAATAAAAGGTGCAGAACTATAGACTGTTTCATTAGATGCACGCGCCTGAGCTGAAGTTTACTTCTGGTCTGTGTTTGATTGTTGGTCTGGCTAGTTACTGTGGAAGCTTGGTAGCCAGGCGAGACATAGGTTTAAGTTAACTTGCTAGCTAATGTAACTGTCCGTTGTTACTGATTCTTAAAGTCTACCGAAAGTTTAGTTTGGGCCACGAAAGTGTGCATGCACAGAACATTTGTTTATGTTGCCGTTGATCCCATCTATACAAAGCACAATGGGTCAAACTGTTAAACTGGACTGCAGGAGGTAGGTCTTTTGCAAAATACTGTGCACAAAAGTGGCAAAACTATTCAATGCATTGAGCATAAAAAAAAAAAAATAGTCAAATGAATTACTTTTGTCACTTTTATGGCTATTTTTTGTCATTTTTGAAGCCTGACAGCCCCAGACTCCATTCACTTTCATTTGACTGAAAAGTGCAGTTTAAACATTCTGCCTAACATCACCTTTCACAAAAGACAGCAAATCATCTGGGTTGAGGGTGAATAAAGAAAGTAGGATTTTAGACTTTCAGAGTAGTCACATTAAAATTGCTGTGCAAAAATATGTCAAGAAAACATTTCTTTTGAGTTGTTCTCATCTGCTGCATGCAATAACGTACAGCACAATCATTTTTTAGTCAGATTCATGAATAAATTACTCTTTTATACATTTATTTTTTACACAAGCAAAGCAACTTAAAGTTTTTTTCAAAGTTGTAAATAAAAAAAAGTAGGGATGTAACGACGTTATATAATATCATCATATCGTGATAGCAAAACTGTCTCGATATTATCGTGGTCACATGACAATATGAAACAAGGTCTTATGGGCAAAAAATGTAGTTTTTAAAATATATTTAAACTTCTTATTCAAACTTCGTTCGGGCGATCAGTTTGTGATCCGGTGTTTCCGCTCCTCAGAACGGCTCAGTTCACAGTGAATGAATGCAGTGAACTCGTTTATTGCTTGTGTTTAGTATGCGTTTGGCCACCAGTTATACTTCACAGCATTTCACTAGATTTGTAGTGAGATGCTTTTTTGTAAGCCTGTTTTCACTGAAGCTGGATTTTTCCTTCAAAATAAAACCACTACGACTGTTTCTGCCAAAATAAAACGTTACTGGGTAACGTTACTGCAGTCCAAATTCAAAATATCTCTTTCAAGTGTAGAAATTAGGAAAGAAATATTGTAATTTCCCTACTGTAGTGTAAAGCAAAAATATCATACCAATGAAATATTCATTTTGCAGTGCAATTGTTTTGCAATATATGGCTATTACTGTCATTGTTGTTGTTATTACTAATATATTCTAATTTGTTTAGATTCCTAAAACACCAGTGTAAATGTAATTTAGATCGATCTGAGACAGTATACCACAGATAAAAAGAGGGTTGCGTCCCCTTTAAAGTTCAGGTACAAGTTAATTTTCTAATGGGTTGGAGCTCTTAATTTTGAACTCTCAAAGTCCATTAGATAGAGTAATTTAACTTTCAAATGTCCAAAATTTTCAATACTTTCCAATTCTTAATTTGTCTTATTTTTTTTCAATATTGCAATAAATATCGTATCATGGACTTCATATCACAATATTATTGTATCGCGAGATTTTGATATTGTTACATCCCTAGTAACAAGTTATTTTTGTTATGTAATGTTAAAAGCAAAGGTATTCAAACAAAAAAAGAAGAAGATCTACATCATTTTTATCAGTGTTTCCTAAAGGTTAATTTTTTATTCATATTTTTGTAATGCACAACACTAGAATACTCCCTGTATAAATTACAGAAAGAGAAATTCTCTAATTTATAAGCAAAATGGATAATATAACTAGAATGCCCTTATGATCATACAATTTTTTTTCATGATTTAAAGAAGTACACTTATTTTGATGCGTTGACTAAGATACTAAGGGCCAGATTTACTAAACAGGGCAAATTAGCGTTAGTGCAATTGCATAAAATCGCAGATTGAAGGGGACAATTCTGTGTGTGATTTACTGACAATGTGCAGATCATTTCCATAATGACCAGCGCAATCTACCAAGAGCAGCACAAATTACCGAAGGCTTTAAGACATGCTTTTTTTGGGCGTTAAATAATGCCGCAAATAGCAGTAATGTTAAACTCTTACAAATGCATATTCAATAAGGTCAGGCACAAAAATAAATGTGTCCATGCCTTTTCAGCGCTAAGTCTTCACTGTGCATATTTAGTAAATTCTCACAGTACTATTTTAATGCCAAAAGATGCCAAAGTCCTACACAAGTGAGTCAAAAGACACTTTTAAGTTCAACTTATTGCATTTAAAAATGTAAACTAAAATACAATTAGTTTTAATTGTAGAGAATATGCAATTAAATGTTCAAAAACATTAAATTCAGTTCCCACTGGCGTATATTTTTTATTTCCGTTACAAGTATTCTTTTTAAAGTAAGCTGAAGTGTACTTGTTTTTCACAAGGGTCTGCACAGGCGAATCGAAATCAAATCAAAATAAGAATCTAATTGGATCAGGAAACCTGTACGAGTCCCAGCCTTGAATGAAGGTGGATATTTCAAGTCCAGAGACAAAGGGAAATGCCAAATAGCAACAGGACCTTATTTTTAGACCAACAGACAGATGCTGTAATAACTGTAAATAGATTATGACTGGCCTCCGTTGACCTTTGCCTGCTAAAATAGCCAGCTGGGATGCGGCTGATGGTGTTTGTGTGCTGATGTGTTAATAGTTAACTGACCAGGGGTCAATGAGTGCCTCCATGACAGCGGTGAAGAGCAGCACCACACATGAGCAGCTGAACGCCGCTCCGCTCTGCTTCTCCTTCTCCACGGAGAAACGCGTCTCCAGCTCCGGATCAGTAAAGCGCAGAGACAGACGATTAGTGTACTTCCCTTTCAGCCTGAAGCGCACATGGAAACACAAACACTCAGGAGTTCAACACAACCATTGTGAAAAAGAAGTGCGTTGACTTAAGTGTACAACAAATTTTAAAATATTTGTTTTAGAAAAAAAAATGTACTTGCAAATAATGTACTTAAAGAGAGACAGTTTCATGACTGTTCATGGCTGCACTTTTAAAAAGTGCAATTTGTAATATCAAATTAACCCTAGTGAAAAATAAATCTACTAAAATGTATTTAAAATACATTTATTTCATGCTATGTATACTGCATATACATTCACATATTATATACCTAATTTTAATTCCCTGTAAATGTACTTTGAGTGTACTAAACTGGTATCTTTAAAGCCTGATAAATTGAAACAACTAATTTTGTACTTAATGCATTTTAATTGTGTAAAGTAGTGGTGAAGTCCAACTAAAGATATACTTAAGTATATTTGATTGTGCTAAAGTGGAGCTATTGCAAGTATACTTTAGGTACACTTTAAATCTTTTGCATTTAATGACCGATATTACTTAAAGACCATCAACAGTGACATTAAAACATATTTTAGGCTTAATATTAAGAAATGTGCACTGTGCACAAAAATAAAGTTTAATTACAACTTTTGTATAAAGCAGTAAGCCTCGTGCAATATGCCAGTATACATGTTATTAGACTTGAACTATACTTGGTATTAAAGTTTTTCTTAAGTAAAATTTAAATAATTATGGTTTCATAATCATTTATTGTTCTTAAAAAAAAAAAAAGTACACTTATTTTGGTGTGTTGATTAACATACTAAAGCATGCGTAAAGTACTTAATTACACATTTGCAGTTAATATGTTTTGCATGCACTAAATTCCAACTTCATTACAAATGTGTAATTGTATAGCAGTATGCTTTCACTATGTTTTAAAGACAATGGGAGTAATTGCATATAAAGATTGCATATAAAGTATATTCTTTAAGTATATTATTTCCACTATAAGAACTCTACGTACGCCTGTACTGTCTCTCTCTCCAGCAGAGCTTCATTGAGGAGTTTATTGAGCTCCTGTTCGTTCTCCTGAGCGTCGATGACTCTCTCTGCCAGATCACGTAGACGCAACCGACGCCGAGGGTTTGGAAATGAAGGGTTTACCACCTACGACCAAACACACACACATTCACATATTCACATGCTGTCTATTCTCTGTAATCTGCACACCTCACTTATATTTCCAAAAAACAGTAACCAAATACATAAAAAAATGCAGGTGCAAATTATTTGGGACAAATTTTTAACAAATTTAATTTTGTTAAATGAAACAATGTATCCATATGGAAAATGCTGTTGTGAAAATTTCTGTTCTGTAACACACTAAAGAATCTTTTTGAGACCTTCCAATAGGAATGAAACTTGTTTCTTTTATTTTGTCTGGAATCATCATGCTAATACATAGGGCCTTATGAAATCCGTTTTATTTTTTCCCAAATTCTGTTTTACTTTTTCTTCAACTTCCGTTTTTTCCCATTTTAATTTTCTCAACTCCTTTATAATGGTTCAATTTCATTAATCAAAGAGCATCTAATTAATTAAAATCATAAAACTTATACAATTTCACATCAGTTTAATAAAGGTTTAACAAAAATGACATGTTTAGGGCCCTATGAAATGTTTTATTTTTTCTCACCATATGTTTTATTGTTATCAAATTCTGTGTTTTAGCATGTCTAATTATTTGAATGCATACTTAATTTATTCAAAAGTATTCATAAAATAGCCTTATGAACGTTTGTTTTACCCTCAGAAATTCTGTGTTGTGTATTTAAAATGTTCTGGTTATCAAATGAAGGCATAAAACATTCATTTCATTTATCTTTTAATTATTGAAAATTAAGCAAACTTTTTTTTTGGCAAACAAAGGGGAATTTACTATTAAAATTAAAACATGGAAGAAATGTTGTGTGATTATACCCTAAAAGATAATGTTTGTTTCATTTTAGTAGTATAGTAGTAGTAGTAGTAGTAAATATATATCTGGCACAATGTCTTCAAGGTAAACCAGACTTTTATTTTGATGGGTTGCCGTGTTTACTTGAATGTTTCCGCGTGTATATGATATAACGTTAGTTTTCCTAAAATGGAACAGTCAAATGCTTATGAAGTGACTCTCGGCAGATATTGTTCATGTATTTATGTCCTCATTTAGTGAGATGACAGACGCTGAAATCACTTCAGTATGTGTGTAGTAAACAAAAGCGCTCGTCTGCTCCATTCTTTAAAACAGCGACACACAGAACATGCAGGATTCACATTTAAATGGTATTTTTGCAGCATAATATTTACAGATACTAGTCCATATTCCGGTTTGATTTAAGTGTAATGACCTACTTTTGATTCATTCATTCAAACTTTGACAAATTCGGTGACATTCTGCGTTATTCAGCAAATTCCGTCTTTATGACTGGATTCCGCAGTTACGTCCTCGTTTTCCACATCGCAGAAATCATGAGGCTCTAAATACATAAACATACTGAAATATAACACTTAAAGGGCCATGTTGATATCAGTCCTGAAAGAATAAAGGGCATCCTTGAGACCTATAAGTCAACTAGTTTTTCCAGACAAGTTAGCAACTAGTTGATTATTAGGAAATAATAAAAAAAAATGCTTTGTTTTTTTTCTGATTTGCTAAGAAATGCAGCTAGATTTTGGTGAAAATAGTTTGTAAACGCAATTTCTTGTTGATTTTAATACATTTAAAACATAAAATACACAGATACAATTTATACCTAACAACTTGTTTATTATAACATTATTTTTAACATTATTATTACTAACACATTTATTCATGTATGCAAATATTTTCAGGGACTGAAATTTCCGTTTTAAACTGTAATTATTCAAACATAAAAAAATATGCACATCACCTTTTTAAATAAGAATGTAATTATTTCCATTCCAATATCAGTTACATAATTAAACAGGGCTTCTTTAAGACCGATTAGTCAACTAGTTCATTTTGAAAATCCCTATTACCATTAAGGAAAGAAATAAAATCCCACTATACTTCATTATTTTCCCTGATTCGCTTAGAAATGCACCAGATTGTGGAAATATAGCACTTCTCAAAAGTTTGGGGTCAGTAAGATGTTTATTTTTTTTTTAATAAGTCTTTTCTGCTCACCAAGACTGTATTTATTGTATCAAAAATTGTGTAAAATCAGTAATATTGTGAAATATTTTTGCAATTTCAAATGTGATGCGATCTGGGAAGGCCGTCAGATCTGATTATTTTTTTCGTCAAAATTAGGTTTTCATTAAATTATTATTCTATAACACCTTGTCTGTCATCTCTGAAAATATCTTGGCAAAATTCACTTGTTTAGTGCAGAAAAATAGCAATTTATTGCAGCAAGCAGAAATGACTGTGTCTTTCTCTAATGTTAAGAACTGGCTGTGGAGGTGCTTTCTCTTAACACCACAAAACAGTTAACCTATCAAAATAAACCACATAACATATTTAATAAAGGTGTATCAATGCACATTCACCGCCAGTCCTGTGTACACTACGGTACACAAAGTTTTATTTATTTATTTTTTTTTTAAATCGTGAGATGGCGGAGCTCAACAGTACTGTATCTGCTCACTTGAACGATCTTACTCATCTCAATCTGCTCAATCTTGGTGATTCACTGCCCTAAACCATGTTTTAATGGACTATTTCACATCCAGACGTCAAGGATTGGATGATGAAGTTACTAAAGAGGAGGAGTCCGATGACAGTCTGTTTTACGCACAGTGCGTGAACAGTTGCGCTGCGCTCGCTTTTCTAAATGTAAACTACAAGGTGCACTATTCATGCTATCTAAGCATACAAGGGGTGATCAAAAGTTCAGAGACTATGCCTATGATAAAGAACGAAAAACAGATGTTAGTCTGTTTGTGTAATGATGCAGTGTATATATAGCGCTCCTGACTTGACAGAAAGCTCTCATTAAACCCACGAAGTGAAAGTAAAACCACATCTCACTTTAAACCTGTTTTTCTTAAAATTCCATTCCATTCCATTCCATCCTTTTTTTTTTGTTTAAATAATTCTTTCTTAGTTTTTCTTAGCAGTTTTATACATTAGGGTTTTGTTACATCTAATGTTGTTAAATGAATGTTTATTGCATTATTTCAGTGTTATGTGTGTTACCATGATGGTGTTTAGTGTTTGTGTGAATGACACTGTGCACCTTCCATATATGTTAATATTTAAAAGCTGTTTGTGATGAGCTTTGGTTCATCATGTGACTTTTTCCATCACCACCTGCTTTTGGTGGTTATCAATGTATTACAAAGGTACAAAACAGATTTCAGTACTTCAATAGGTTGGTATATTAACATTATATCAGTTATTTACCTGTAAATTTAAGTGAAAACCGTAAAATGTAAAACGTTGCTACCACATTTTTTTGGTAAAATTCCAGCAACCACAGCTGCCATTTTTTTTTACTGTAAATTTCACTTTTTTACAGTGTAAGATAGCCATAACTTTTGTTACGTTCAAGCTATGGACAACATAAAAACAGTTTTGAAAAAGCTTCAAATGTAATTGATTGCAGTGATGGTTGAATTTTCAGCATCATTACTCCAGTCTTAACTGTCACATGATACTTCAGAAATCATTTTAATATGCTGATTTGCTGCTCAAGATCATTTCTGATAATTATCATAGTTGAAAACAGTTGTGGTGACCAATATTTTTGTGCAAACCATGATATGTTTCATTTTCCAGGATTCTTTGATAAATAGAAAGTTAATAAGAACAGTATTTATTTGACAGAAATCTTCTGTACCATAAATGTATTTACTGTCACTTTTCATCACTTTTATGCATCCTTGCTGAATAAAAATAATAATTTATTTTTAAAAAGTCTTGGGTTTTGAATGGCAGGGATGGAAGTGAAATCCTTTGGCACTTTAATCTGTAAGTAAGTAAAGAACTTCTAAAGTAAACAGATCATATTGGCTTTAGAAAATGTACAGATGTCAGTGTGTGAGATCATCATGTCAATACCCGTGTGTCCAGCTCCTCCGGTTCCTCCGGTGTGGTACAGGCCGTGTGGACGCTCCCATTACACTCCGTAGTGTTGATCAGCAACGGAGAATTGCCGTTAGAAGACGTCACCGAAAGCTTCTGGAAAAAAACAGTGGCGAGAGCGTGAGAATGAGAGAGACGCGTAGAGACGTAAACGACAGAAACAGAAAAAGACACTCACTACCCCATTGATGCCGTTTTTGCCCATGGGTCCCTTGGGCACCACCACCAGGTACGTCTCAATGCCCCTTTCCTTCAGGTATTCGCAGCGGTCTCCTCCATTCCCCGGCTCCACGTCAAACTCTCCATGCAGACACTCCAGGGTACTCTGGGAGATGTGCACTCGCCTACCAGACACATGATGGAGTTCAAACACAGCCTGAGTTTGTTACTGACAAACATAACCAGTTGATTTACTCATTACACAATACTTGCAGACAGTGTTGCTGTTTAGCTGTGGAAAAAAACTACAGGGCATATTCACTAACCAGTTTCAGGATCAACAACCCTGAGACTGGTTTCATAACATTCAGTTTTAATAATGTTAATGCATTTGCCCTTGTGAAAAACAAGTACACTTCAACATACTTTTAAAGTACTTATTGCGGAAATAATGTACTTTACATTCATTTTGCACTTCAGACACTTAACTGCATGTTATCTGGAATTAAAAGAAAATGTCTTATAGTTAAAATTTAGATGAAATGCAATTAGCTGAACTTTAGAATGTTTTTGACCCACTTAAGTAGGACTTAAGTACATCTTAATATGTACTTTAATAATTAATTGAAAAATCGTTACGTATTTATGCTAAACTAAAACATGCTTTAATGTCATTTCTAATGAAACTTGTATGTTATGTATTAAAATATATAAAAATTACACATTTGTAATTATGAAGCTGCAATTTAGTACATTTAAAATGTATTAACTTTAAAAGTATAAGTAAAAACATTTTTAAAAAATGCATAGTTTTTAGTAAGGGAATGAAAGTATATCAGGCTTTAAAACCCTGAAAATACACATTATTTATTTATTTGATATATTTTTCCAGATTTTTTATAATTATTTTTTAAGAGATATACCCTAGTAAAAAAGTTTTACAATTTATTTTAAATGCATTTATTTTATACAAAGTATAGATCAAGTCTATTAACTTGTGCACAATGCACATTTTTTAATATTATGCCTAAAGTATGTTTTAATGTCACTGTTGATGAGGATTGTATGATCTTTAAATAATATCGGTGTTTTAAATGCAAAATATTTAAAGTGTACCTAAAGTATACTTCCAATAGTTCCACTTTAGCACAATCAAATATACTCAAGTATATCTTTAGTTGGACTTCACCACTACTTCTGCACAATTAAAGTGCATTAAGCACAAAATTAGTTGTCCCAATTTAGCAGACTTTAAACATACCAGTTTAGTATACTAAAATTACAACTGCAGGCTTTTTTAAGGAGAATATAATATGTATTTGTAATATGTTTAGCACGAAATAAATGTATTTGAAATACATTTTAGTATATTTATTTTTCACTAGGCTAACCATTTAAAAAATATGATATGCCTGATATGAAATACGCCTATTAACAAACCATTACAGCATGAAAAACTGATTACTTTTTAATATTATGCATATAAAATGATCCTATTTATTTATTTATTTATTTATTTTTTAAACATTTCAGAGTAATATTTAAAAATAAATATGTAGGCTTTTGAACAATATTGAGTTATAATTTCAAAGAATTCTGTTAATTTGAATGGGGTTAATGCAGGTAATTCTCAGATTATATGTTCTTATAAATTTCATACAATGATATAATTAAAATAAAAATTCTCATCAGTATTAAAAAAAACTACATATATTTTGCTTCAGAGCTGCATTGTTAGATTTTTTTGATGTGGTCCACATGTAATTTGAAATGTCAAAGAAGTTCTACATTTATTTCATTAATAAAAAAGGGGTAAATGCAGTAGTATCATGATGAACATACATGATCATGGATCATACATGATACACAATATGGATTTAGTTGAAAAAATATTAAGTTATGACCCGGAATGCATATATATACACAGTTGCGGTCATAAGTTTACCTTGCAGAATCTGCCAATTATTTCACCAAAACAAGAGGGATCATACAACATGCATGTTATTTTGTATTTAATACTGACCTGAATAAGCTATTTCACATAAAAAAAAAGGTTAACATATAGTCCACAAGAGAAAATAATAGTTGATTTCTTTTGTGTTTTTTTGTTTAGTGATAGTTGTTCATGAGTCTCTTGTTTGTCCCGAACAGTTAAACTGCCCACTGTTCTTCTGAAAAATCATTCAGGTCCCACTAATTCTTTGGTTTATCAGAATTTTTGTGTATTTGAACCCTTTCCAACAATGACTGTATGATTTTGAGATCCATCTTTTTCTCCAGAAGGAAATACGATGCATTAAGAGCTGGGGGTGAAAACTTTTGAACAAAAACGAAGATGTGTCATTTTTTTCTTCATTTGCCTAAATATCATATTACTTTATTTAGTACTGCCCTTCAGAATCTACAGAAGATACTTACATGTTTCCCAGAAGACAAAATAAGTTAAATTTGCCCTGATCTTCAAATTCATGAGTCCCTCAGTTGTCCTCAGTGTGAAAAGATGGATCTCAAAATCATTGTTGAAAAGGGTTGAAATACACAAAAATGCTGAAAAACCAAAGAATTTGCAGCACCTAAAGGATTTTTCTGAAGAACAGCAGGCAATTTAACTGTTCAGGACAAACAAGGGACTCATGAACAACTATTACGAAACAAACACACACAGCTGTGGATCATTCAGGTACAACACAGTGTTAAGAATCAAGTGTATGTAAACTTTTCAACAGGGTCATTTTCATAAATATGTGAAATATCTTATTCAGGTAAGTAGTAATAAACAAATAACATGCCTTTTGTATGCTCCCTCTTATTTTGATAAAATAATTAACATTTTGCAGATTCTGCAAGGTTTATGTAAACTTTTGACCGCACCTGTATATATATATATATATATATATATATATAAAAGTGTGTAAAGAATTATGAAAATGTACTTAAGTGGCCCTTTATTTCATTAACATTATATTATGCACAAATACAGTTTTTTTAAAATACACTTTTAAGATTTGAAGTACACTACACATTCAGTACTATTAAGTGCACTGCTTTGTTCTCAATGGTGGCCCCTTTTTCTAATCGAGTCTTAGTAATGATCATGATGGATGGAGTCTAATAATCAAGCACACATCTAGATGTTTCCATCCGCAAGTTTCGTTCATGACTGCTGTGCTCCTGTACTCAAGAGTAGTTTATTTAAGGAGGAGTAAAGTTTACATATCTGACCTAAAAACCAGATGCATTTACACTTGTCTGAGTCACTTGTTGGATTGCTGTTTGTCTTGACTGTGTCTCACCCTTGATATTTTCATAAAGGGATATCTAGTGAATTAGTGGATGGATATTTAGTGAATTTCCCCTAGCATTCAGAACCAAACCAAACTCTAGTGCTGGTAAATGTGCAAGTTTTTACCCTGGTATTCCTCCAGCCTCCATCTTGTTGGCCACCGTCACGTCAGTAGACCACACATCATACTGCCAGCGCTTCTGTCCGAGCACCCCGCCCAGAACCGTCCCAGAATGCACCCCGACACGCATGTCCACGTCCGTCTGCGTCTTCTCTCGAACGTATCTGAAATCCAGATGAATGTGTCATATCTCATCATACTCAAGCACGCCCAGCTCAAGCTATTTAAAAATAATTGGCATGAATTAGTCACTATTATCCATAAACAATCCTAAAGAGTTGAGTACGCATCACTCACGAAATGGCCTCAACCATGGCCAAACCCATCATGATGGAGCAGGCCGCGTGGTCATCGCGGTAATCCGGAAGGCCACAAATACAATAATAGCAGTCGCCCAGAATCTTGATCCTCAACTGGTGGTATTTCTGAAAGAAGAGCATCTTAGTTAGCTTCAAACTGCAGCAAAAATATGGCTGTGTTCTGTATTTTTTGGTTTTTTAGTAATTAATTGAGCGTCAATTGAGCACAACAACATGTATCCTCTTTTTCATCTGCCTTGGTTCTGGAAATACTTAATTATTTTACTTTTATTAAAATAATATTAAATACATTCTAAATTAACCAAACATTATCAGGGTAAATAAAACATACAAAACATATATACATTTTCACTCAGAAATTGCTAGTAAATTTCAAAAATAATCACAAAGAAAAGGCCAGTTATACACTTTAATTGAACTTTTTTTTAATTGAATTTTGGGGAAAAAAAATAAAAACTCAAATTTGTTAAAGTGTACTTTAATAATCTTTGTTTTATTTACAACTTAAAAAAAGTTTAATTCCATTTTTTTTAATCAATTTTTTATTCATTCCATTTTTTATCATGTTTAATTTTCAAAACTCAAATTTGTTAAAATGTACTCCAATAATCTGTTTTATTTACAACTTCAAAAAAGTTTAATTCCATTTTTAAATTATGTCTGATTCAAATTTTTATTGCATTTAATTCCATTTTTTTAAATTCCAAGAACATTTTTTATCATGTTTAATTCAGAAAAACTAGTAACACATTTTAATTGAACCTAACCCTAACCCTAAAAAAAAAATTAAAAAAAAGGTTTGAGGGAATAAATTATTCATCCCATGAATCATTGCAAATTATGTAATCAAAAAAAAAACTGCAGTACAATATATTTGCAAGTCTCTACTAATGCTGCATTTATTTAATCAAAAATACAGTAAAAACAGTAATATTGCAAAATATTATTACAATTTAAAATAACGGTTTTCTATGTGAATATATTTTAAGATGTATTTATTC